>JAHRHJ020002074.1:0-320902 GCA_019776745.2 Taxus chinensis | reverse complement strand
CTTTGACCATAGCCACTGAAAATAGAAATTAATTCAATGATTTAATGCCTTAAAAAAATCATTAAATAATGCCCAAATGGGGCGCACTTTTTCAAAGGAGAGGGGCAGCCACTAAATAAATTAAATTTAATTAATTTAATTGCTCTATTTTAATCCTCCTTTGACTTTTCAACCTCCTCAAGCTTGGGCGCACTTTTTCCAAGGATAGAATTTACTAAAAAATAATCAATTTAATTATTTTTAATCCATCACCAAAGGGGGGCGCACTTTTTTGCACATGTAATTCTATTTTTAAGAATTTTCACCATAATGGGATTCTTTACCCTGCAAGGTAGGCACCACAATCCCATGATCCACTTAAGTGATTTGACTTTGCAATGGGTTCTTTACCCTGCAAGTAGGCACTAAAATTCCCATGATTTCACTTAAGTCACTTTCCTTTTATTATATCATGGGAATTTTCACCCTGCAAGGTAGGCAATAAATTCCCACCTGCCTACAGCCTCTATTTTTCCCACTGCAGCTTAAGTGACTTTTATAACACGGGAAAAAGTACCCTGCAAGGTAGGCATACAATTCCCATCCTACCTGCGGCTCATATTTTTTCCCATCGCAGCTCAAATCCTTTGTTTTCCAAAAATGCGCCCATCCCCGCAGGGGCTTTCCTGTGCACGACTTCGCTTTTTTTTCCCAGTGATCCAGACCTCCGATGATGACTTCCTCCGGGCAAAATGTGCGTGTATGTTTTCCAGCTGCTCCAGGCCAAAAATCGGGCTTACCCGGCGAAGGAGTTGTTCCAGAGAAATTTCACAGAAAAACAAAACGGGACACCACACAAAACACGAAAAATTGCCAAAAGTTACAAATAAAGCTCAAAACTTAAAATAAGTTAAAATCCTTCTGGTATACAGGAATAATAACATATTCGCTTATAACGGAGTTAAAACGGAGCGCAAATAGCCTCATACGGGGCTCAAAATAATTAAATACAAATTTCCCGCAGACAAATCCCGACGACAGAATAAAACAATTTTGGGCATCTGGGTATTTGGCGAAAAGGGCTAATATGGCTCTTTAGGATTATCTTGACGCAATACAGGAACTTTCAGGCAATAAAAACAACAAATGACCCACTATTTTAAAAGTACGAAATTTTTTCGAATTGGGTAGTCACAGATTTCGGGGTGAAATCTGAGTGACACCACTTTTTCTTAATTGTTTATACAGCAAGTAATCCAAATTGTATCTTTAAATGCCTGCAATGTTCCTTTGTTTCAGCCCGATTATGAATACAGAACCAGTTAGGATGCAAGATCCAAAGTTCGAATGGAGCTGCATTTTTTTCCTAACGAAACATTACTAAGGTCAAGACATTTGTTTTGTGTGTGAGAGACATCTTGTCCATTTTTGCGGATGCGCTCATAATTGTTCTTGGATTGGAATCTGACTAAAAGAAGACTTCGTGATATATTTTCCAATAGGCTCATTTTGCATCTAAGAGAAAGCTCTATCATTCTACGTTTACTATTTTCATAAAAAACTACAAAATTCAAAATTTGCAACTTTGACTTCATTTCTTTTTATTTTAAATTCAGCATAGTTACTAAAGCTGTTCTGCCACAAATTTCTTGGGTAAAACATCAAAACAAATGTATTCATTATAAAGAATAAATATAAATTATCCCTACAAGATTGTAGTTCATATCATATGTAGACCATCACATTAGTATTGTCATGGTAATCAGCATAATTTCATCTTATAGTAGTCGGCATGTTATGTGGTTAATAATTGCATTGTCAACCTTAGGTAGTTTTGTAATGTGTCTTGTAGTATGTTTGGTTGTTAACGGTTGTCTTAACAGACAACCCAGTTCGTCTTGTCATATAAATAGAATGACGTACATCAGAGGAAAGAGGAGCTCTCAAGTACCACATCCATCCCTATAGCTGAACAACTTTCTACCGAGCGCTACCTATTAATGAAGCAATCGAAACAAGAAGCTGGAGGGAGTAGTGCAAAAAGGGGACCAAAGGGTGAACAAGATAGTGTACAGATTCTTGCCGAATGAAGGGTCAATCCTAGTGGACATGTCTGTATTGAAAGAACAAATGAATGTCCCGCTAAAGACCATCTTGAGGAGAATAGTATTTGAAGAGCCACACCAAACGCAACATCGATAGCCAATAGCTTATAGTTGACAAGGCACTACAGTATCTTAGCGTAGACCTCTACGCCGAACATAACAACGAGTTGGAGGAGCAGCACAAAAAGGACACTTACAGAGTGAGTAAGATAGAGTATTGAAGAAGAGGACTAACACCTTATAAGAAATAATTATATGCTATTGTCCCCAAGAACAAAGGTAGGGAGAACGCAAACAACACGGTTAGGGAGGGGATGAAGAAGCTATTTGAAGAGTCTACTTAATTTGATGGAGCAACAAGAAAGACAACAGTAAGGTTACTGCGAACATACAACTGTCATCTCCAAAAACTCTATCAAGTGAAGCTACAAAGTTAACCAGAAACCATAGCAAAAGCCAGAGGATCTGAAGACTTGGAAGTAGAAGTCATGTATTAGCCAGAGTCTGGAGCTGAAGATGAAGCACGAATGAAAAATGTTCATTTGCAACCTTTGGATCCAATGGACCACTAAGCCATTCACAGTGAGGAGTGATTGGTAAAAATCCCGCCATAACCCCTTCCTAGGAAGGAAGTGTAAGACTTTGTTGAAAGCCAAGGTTGGGTTGAAGGGTGTTGCAAGAGTGTCAAATGAAGAACCTGTGAGGCAGCTTGAATGACAATTTGGAGGGAGGGTAGAACATGAAAAGTTTGACCTGATAATGAGCAAGATTACTGTATGGAACCTTGTAAAGAAAGGGTCAAGGATACAAACATGTCCTTGCCATAGAAAGAGAACATTCTCACACATCACAAACCTTCTTAAGAAGGAGAATCGTATCCAAAGAGCCACTTCAGAAGTGATTGGTACAAGTAGCTAGTGAATCCATGGTTAGTGCCCCATCAACTCATCTTACAAAGATGCACCACAAGCTGACCAAAGTTCATTGGTTGAAGGCGATAATCAGAGACATCCACCTACAACTTGAGCATGAAGCATGTATTACAGACCTTGGACTACTACAATGGGCAATTACACATGAACATCTTGGGTTAAGTGAAGAAGCTTCCCAACCACACTTCAAGGGGTGGCAAATGATTGGTTCATAGATGAAACAAGTACAAATAATGAGTAACACGGGAAATACTCAGGAAAGCTTTCAAGAAGGAGTTTAAGACTTGACAGAGATAACAATAAGATTTTCAGTTGAAATCTATAATACCCGTCAGGGTAAGCACAGAGAATGCTTGAGCCTACAATAGGAGACTCAAAGAACGATTGTGGGAAAACTTGAAAAAGAACTTAATAACATTGTTTACGGCTTGTACAGAGTGATGAAGAAGCAAATGGTTCATTGAAGGGTTAGTACTCCTCATTGCAAAGAGGAAGATGAAGATGGTCACCACCCTAGTCTTATGAAGACGCATACAACTGAGCCATGGACATTGAAAGTGAGAATAAGACATCCTAATGCTTGAGAAGAAGCAAAGAAGATGACCCTGACTCATAGCGATGAAATGAACTTGGATCAAGTGCGAGCCTTGAGGAAAGACATGCTTTGAATGGTTGAAGAACTCAAGGGAGACACTAAGAACGAAGGAAAGGATCTTTAGTGTGTAGATGACTGCAAGGTAGGGTAGGTCACACCAAGGTGACTATTCCCCTAAGAAAATGCTATGTGAGATTTGATCAAGTTACTAGGACATGACAGTTAAGGATTGCCCATATAATTTGTGAAATAAGAGTGCAGCCAAGCTATTGTTCACACAAAGATAGAGCAATCGACACCACCCACCATGCCACCAAGAAATTACCAACATCAGAATAATAGTGTTGGTGGGAGTCAGGATTCAATACGAACTCCCAAGGACGGCCAATTATACAATGTAAAAGAGTGCAATGATATGGGGCCATTTCGCAAGAGATTGCCCCAATTGAAAATAACACTGGACTTCTTTGTAGATGGTGTGGGCATAGGAACCATAATGATGGCAATTTTTCAAAGAAAGCCAATGTCAATATGATTGACGTAGTCAGGGCAAAGAAGGTTATGGCAATTACCAGCACAAGTGCAACAGAAAGCTAATTATCCTGACCATCGTACAGTTGAGAAGGAAAGGCTGGCTGAAGCAAGGGTGGAAGTCAGAGAGCAATGGTCAAAGAATGACAAGTTAGTCACATGAACATACAAGTACACAGTGACGAGCAAGACTCAAGTCCAACAAAGTTATTGCAAGACAAGTCTTACAGACCATTTGTACCTGTGAAGATAGTTGACTTATTGCAAAGCATTCCAAGAACTTAAGAATGTTATAATTGCTACCATACAAGACATTGGCTCCACATGGAGCATACAACGAATCACCTAATGTCAAATGGTATAGTGTCAGGTGGGGGAGAGCAAAAAGTTGCAGAAGAATGAACCCATAGTTGAAGCCCCCATTATCAGGTGACCAAGTGATTGATCCTATGCTCCTGACGATGAATCTAACCACAACCCAACAGTTATGCATATATGGAAATTCTAGGCCAAAATTTTACAAATACTATCGTCGATGATGGTTTTGGCATGAATGTTCTTCCAGAGGAGACTTGGAAGTGTCTTGGGAAGCCAACTATGTGGCCTTCAACATTCCAACTAGTAGGAGCAAATCAACATGGCATTAAGGTATTGGGTGCCCTGATGGGACAAAAGGTATTATTAGAAAACTCGACCCTTTTTGTTGAATTTTGTAGTAATCCCTTTGAAAAAGAAGACCTGTGATGTACTACTAGGTTCATGGCTAGTTAATAGCATCCACATCCGGCTATAACTAGCTATATAACTTGATCTCCATTGAAAACAAAGGCAGTAAGTACATAAATTTAAAGATTCAGACACATTGGATTCAAACATCAAAGAAGGCTTGGTGGATGGCAATCGAGGTACGATGGAGTCGAATGATGAAGGGGTCTTGGAGTCATAATTGTGCTCCTAAGATGAGATGAACTCCCTCAACGGTTTGTTCCATTGGCAGATGGAAGACTATGAAGTGTTCCAACCTGATTGTTATAGCGTCGAGATTATGGAGATTGAAAAAGGCCAAGGTTTGCAATGAGATGACATCAAACAAGTGTGAGAAATGCCAAGTTCTTTTGAACCGTCAACATCATCACAATCTGCTTATCTATTGGATTTCAAGAATATATCAAGGGTGCAAAGTTCAATGAAAAGTTGGCCCAAATTGGAATGGGTAAACAACATGAAGTCAAACATGAACTTGGGGTCTAAGGATAAAGTTTTGATAGAAGATGACATACGACTGCCTAAATACAACATATTTTTGAAGTACAATCAGATCCGACATATATGCTCAGACTAAATCAACATCGGGTGATAGTACAATAGAAAACTGAAGTCATACAGAAAAGACGAAAAAAATGGCATGATACACACCTCTAGCGAATGGATTTCAAAACACAAGCTCTAGATCTGAGATACAATGTCATGTTCCTTTTTTGAGGCTAAAATTTGAAGACCTTAACCCATTCTCTCCCCTTGGGTCTAAGGAGAAAAGCAAGGGGAAGATCTGAATTATGGTTTATTGTTGTTTAGGTAGTTGTTTTCATTTATTATTATGTATCCTATTTAGAAGCCTAGTGCTCCAATAGAGGACTTTTAATAATTAGATGATAAAGGTATTGTAAGCATGTAAGCATGTATTAAAAGCACTTACTTTAAGGGGTCGGTCATCATTACTTATGTTGACAAGCACTCCTTGTGGCTATTTAGGAAGTCGTTTGGGCATTAATGATTCATGTTTTGGTGATTATTCTTATCTTGGTGAAATTTGGCTAGTGTATCCATTTTGCTCTGTCTCTCAAGGATGAAACCCCTTGGGTTGAGGACCTCATCCAAGGACGAAAACTCTTGGTTGGGAAACTTGTGAAGGACGAAAACCCTTCATGAGATTTTTGGTGGGCAAGCTGATTTGAAAAGTAATAAGGTATCTTTCTCTTGATTGTGTGGTATCTTTGGTGCAATATTATATTTGTTTAGAGTGGCGCGACCTACCTTGGAGTGGAATTTTTATGTGTGATGCAATTTTGGTAAATCTGAAATTACTCTCTTGTTCCCTATATTTTTAAGGCCAAGTTTCCGAGTTTGATAAATTTTGAAGGTGATCTACCTATTTTTTTCATGCTTGATGATGTTCACTGTTTAGGGTTTCATAATTGATTATTTCTACATCCAATTTTTATTTTTAACAGCTGTAATCGTTTGCTAAGGGTTTTTCTACTAATTTTGGCATTAGTTGGGAAGGATTTTTGCAAGGTTTAACCCCTCTTTGAAAGGTTGATCTCACCTAGGGAAGTTGCTGCCCTAGGAAGGATTTGAAATTCAGTTTTGCGGAGTTATAACAGCAGTTCTATAAATCTTATTTGTGAGCTTTTAGCCATTTCCTGAGTCCCCCTAAAAAGGGACATTACATACAATGGAAGGTAAGAAATTAAACCGAGCAAGTTCAAAGTGTTGTGGCTCAAGCCATTTAAAATGTTGGAGATTTTTGAAAATAGAGAAATCAAACTAGATTACTTGGACGGACGGCCACTCAAAGACACAATATATGGCTTTAAAATAAAACTATATCACGTAAGTACCAAAAGAGTCCATTAGATTGACAATGAAATTTTATGTACAGGTGCACAATTTGCCAATGAAGAAATAAAAGCCGAGAAAAGATAAAATGAAGACGACAAGTGAAAGGGGTTGTACAACCGACATAAAGTTAAATTGGTTGACCAAAGAAAAGCATCAAACCCATACAACCCACCTCACAAAACTAAATACCTGGCCACAAAAGCATATGATTGATTGGTGTTTGTGGTCGACTAAGAGTGATTTGGCAAGCTGTGCAGCCTGCTGAAAGGTGCACAATCCCCACCCTTGTACGAGCATCTATAGGATTCTATGCCACCCCCATTCAACTACCTGCATCCTCGGTTACACCCAGCGTACGCCCCTCTACCACCACCATTTTTTTCATACAGGCTGCAGTTGAACGAGTTATCCCTGGACGATTGCAAGCAAGCATCTTCAGTAGATCCCCAACAGGCATTCAACCTATAGGCACCACCATTCGATCAGCAACAACAGTTCAACCTCCAGCGCAGCCATACGACCTGCCTATGCATGCAAAGCAAACCATATAACCACCATGAGCAATAATATTACTCTCAAACGGTGCTAGGGTGTGCGTATTTGGAATACAATGGCAATAGCAAGATAAGGCCACGGTAGTTCATGGAGTTGTTGGAGGAGGTTTTTGTTCTCCACAGAGTATTTAATTTCATAGATTATCTCCCCTGGATCAACTTCCTTGATCTGCAGGGTGATGTGACAAGAATGAAAGTACTCAGCAAATATTTCGATTTGTTTATTGAGGAAGTGCTGGCAGAACATGACATGAGAAGGAAGAGCATACCCAATTATGTCCCCGCCAACATGGTGGATGTTTTTCTGCAATAGAGCAATGATCCCAACAACCACCTCTCCCACCACAGAATCAACACCTTCACTCAGGGCATGGCATGAAAGTCATTGGAACAGAGAGCTCTGCTACACTTGTGGAATGGGGACTCATGGAGCTCCTTAAAAAGCCTGAAATCTTCATAAAAGCCACCCAAGAAAAGGAAAGAATTGTTAGTAAGAAAAGATGGATGGAAGAGAAAAACATCGTTGAAATGGAATATCTACAATCTGCAGGGAAAGAAAACATTGAAGCTGCAACCTGTGGCCCCCATGTTGGTCCACATCCTTCTACAGAACACTGCCAAATCGGATGGTACAACATTCCTGCCAACACCAGATTATTTGTGAGCATGTATGTACCATCAGAAAAGATGAGAATATATGGGATAAGCCAATGGAATTCAGGACAGAGAAGTTCCAAGGAAGCAGCACCAACACAAAGAGCAGAGATTATGAGCTTCTCCGCATGTACAGTCTATATAAAGGTAAACCTTGACGTGGGTAAATCATGCAAAATGTTCAACCCATCCAACAGTTCCAGCTACAGAAAATCTCTACATCAGCAGCAGCTCCACCCAGAATCTCTTTAACTCTTATTTCTTCCCACTTCATTCTAATTTTTCAAATGTTGTCTACGAATTCTGTCGGAAGGGACTCCAACTGGTTTTAAAGGGGGATAATGTAAACCATCACATTAGTATTGTCATGGTTATCAATGTAATTACATCTGCTATAGAATATCTCTACATCAGCAGCAGCTCCACCCAGAATGTCTTTAACTCTTGTGTCTTCCCTCTTCATTCTAATTTTTCAAATGTTGTTTACAAATTCTGTCAGAAGGGACTCCAACTTGTTTTTAAAGGGGGATAATGTAAACTGTCACATTAGTATTGTCAAGGTTATCAGTGTAATTGCATCTTTTACTAGCTTACATGCCGTGTGGTTGATGATTGTCTTGTCGGCCTTAGGTAGTTTTGTAATGTCTCTCGTTAGTATGTTCAGTTGTTGAAGGTTGTCTTAACCGACCATCGATTGGGTCTTTTTGTCATACAAATAGAATGATGTAGGTCAGGGAGAGGGTGTGGAGTACCAGGTCCTCCATGTACTGCATGAATTGTACCAAGTTCTATCTTTTGTTGATGAGAAACTATTGATACTGTCGTTATTGTCTATACATGTGATGTGCAATATTATCTGCAACTGTCTTAGTAGCGTAGTTTTTCTCTATAAACACCGTATACGTTGAAAATAAGGACCACCAATGCTATCAAAACTTCAAAGCTTTGAGAACTCTGCAAATGAGTCCTCACATCCATGCATTTTTCTTCTGCTTGTAGTTCCACCATACACACATTTCTTCAGCACCATGAGGGCTTTATACAACTCTTATACCAAAACAGAAAATACCAGCATAAAGCTTCAATATTATGCAAAACTGAACAATTGTATTCAAAAATGTAAAAGTTGTTTATACACATTGGTATATGCGGTAATACTGCAGAACTACCTGTACATATCCTAACTGGCAACCTATGTATGTATGGATAATCTTCCAACGTATCTTTTGTGGCTATGGATTTACCCTACAGTAGCGTTATTGACTGCATGATATATAAATATCATTGAGATGGAATATCTGCAATCCATAGGGAAAGAAACATTGAGGTTGCAATGTTAGTCCCACATCCTTCTACCGAACACTGCCAAATCGGAGGGTACAACATTCCTGCCAACACCAGATTATTTGTGAGCATGTATGGACCATCAGAAGAGACGAGAATATATGGGGTAAGCCAATGAAATTCAGGATAGAGAAGTTCCAAGGCAGCAGCACCAATGTGACGAGCAGAGATTGTGAGCTTCTCCGCATGTACAGTCTATATAAAGGTAAACCTTGACATGGGTAAATCATGCAAAATGTTCAACCCATCCAACAGTTCCAGCTACAGAAAATCTCTACATCAGCAGCAGCTCCACCCAGAATCTCTTTAACTCTTATGTCTTCCCTCTTCATTCTAATTTTTCGAATGTTGTCTGCAAATTCTGTCAGAAGGGACTCCAACTGGTTTTAAGGGTGATAATGTAAACCATCACATTAGTATTGTCATGGTTATCAATGTAATTACATCTGTTACAGAGTATCTCTACATCAGCAGCAGCTCCACCCAGAATGTCTTTAACTCTTATGTCTTCCCTCTTCATTCTAATTTTTTAAATGTTGTCTACAAATTCTGTCAGAAGGGACTCCAACTTGTTTTAGGGGGGGATAATGTAAACTGTCACATTAGTATTGTCATGGTTATCAGTGTAATTGTATCTTTTACTAGCTTATGTGCCGTGTGGTTGATGATTGTCTTGTTGGCCTTTGGTAGTTTTGTAATATCTCTCATTAGTATGTTCAGTTGCTGACGGTTGTCTTAACCAACAATCCAAAGATGAGGACAACTAAAGAAAACAGCATGCTTTTTCTAAAAAAGGAGACCGCTAAGACATGGAATGGGACAATTGATGGTATTTTGGGTGAGTTGATTTTTCCTTAAAGAAAAGAAAAATGTCAGCAAACGGAAAATTGAAAGGATGAAGCAAGAATAAGCAATTATGAAAGAGGTGTGGGTAACCAATGAGGTTTCAACAAACCTTACAAACAAACTGATAAGTCCTTTGCAGCTATGCCAAGTCAGACCTGACGAAGCCCATTTGCAAGGGACACAACCACCATGAGAGTGACAAAAAAACACTAGACTAACTTGTCTAAATGCTGTATTGAAAAAATTCTTTCACATCCAAACTCAAATGTCTTCTGACAGGAAGCCAAATCCAAAATAAGCTAAAAAAATCCCACCCAATGGAATTCACAGATGAGCTCTTTAAGAGCTGCATAGAGGTAAAATTGAGAAACAAAATACGATGGAACCACGAATATATAAGAGACCATTCAAGACAGCAAAGATTTTGCAGACAACTGGCTTTATTAGTACTTGTTGATATGCTTTTAATTAATTAATTTAACTTAATTAGTAAACTAAAATGAAGATTTGATAATTGGGAATTAAGTAGGGTAAATGGTCCCTTGATATTTGCTTGATGTTGAATGAAATTAATTGCATTTTGAAGTGTGTACTCTTACTCCTTTCCCAATTTCGAATTTTTCCTTAGAGGCTACTTCTTGAGACTTGTGGGACAAGTTAACCTTGTCCCTTGCTTCTCAAAAGTCATCCACCAACCATACTTATGAAGTATGGAGTTAATTTTAGCATTTTCAATGAATTTTTTGAGTGAAAAAGAGTAAATAAATTCACTTTTCTACTTACCTCATTTAATGTGTTCTTGGAAGGTATGGGAGTGCATGTTAGAGTGTACACTTGTGTATGTCATAGCCTTACTTATTAATTTATTAGCATTGGTCTTGGTGTGTTGACTTGTTGATTTCGAATTGAGAAATGATGAAGTGACATCCTACATGGATCCACCTCATCATCCTCACCTTATTTTCTATTTATTTAAGTGAATTTGGAGTAATTGGGGTTACTTGTCTCATTTCTACACTTGCATTTTGGAATTTTGGCTTGGGATTGCATGCTTGAAGCTTTTGGAGTTGCATTTTGGGATTTTGTTTGAATTGACGGTGCTTGAAGCTTGTTATGTGAAGATCTTGGAAGCTAAATGGAGAGGTAGATCTTCACTTATTGTTGCTTCTTTTATATATGTATGTAGTAGTGAAATTTGTGATTGTTGAGTGTATGCTATGTGTGTTGTGATCGCATTATGTTGGGTTGGGTGGATTGCCTTTAAGAGTGGTGTGGGGAGAAGGAAAATGGGACCATTTTGGGAGGGAAAAGGAAATTGTGAGGCATTGTGGAGGGAGTGTGAGTAGGGTGTTCCACCTATGGGGAGAGAAAAGGAAAATATTGCTACACTTTGTGTACCTTGAATTGGGAGGGAAAAGGGATATTTTGAGTAATTGTGATGTGCACTTGGAGATCTTTTGGGTGGAACCCCTAACTCGTTTGGGAGGTTAAAGGAGGTGGTTCCCATATTTCTCTTCTCCAACAACGTTGAAATCTGTGCCACACAGAAGTAGGAAAGTCTGTAGGCAGGCGGATCAAAATAACTGCAAACCTTAAAGGATGTAGCAGCACCACCTTTAAAATTCTTGATTGAAACAGTGCTGAGAGAAAAGCTTAACATGACCTGCCTCGTAATTAGGTGACGATAAATAAATTTCCAGTTTCAAATGAGTTTCATGAGAACTTGCTCCAATAACCCAGCTAGTTATTACCTGTGCAATTACTCAGTTGAATATTGCTTGAATAATTTTTACTTTTGTCAAAGCTCATTTCCATTATTCAAGATGTAGTTTTCAGTAGCAGACTGGTATTTTTTAACCAACTTGCTCGAATTCAGCATAGTCCCTCGTGATGGAATCACTTCCTTTAATTGGTCCTTCCAAAGAATTGATACCGAAATTGACGAGCCAGTCTGCCGCCATATTCATTTTTCTACAGCAGGGACTCAGAGAGTATATGTCAACAACCTTGATCTTGAGGGATTAGAGATCTTTGATAAGGCTTTCCATCCACAGATGTAGATGTTCTTCCTTGCGCACAGCATCTATGATGATATGGGATATACTTCTTCCACGATGAGTTTATTCACAGAAACTTTGAGAGTCGAGTACAAAACCTAGGATGCGGCCTTCCACTTCCATATAAAAATTAGTTCCAGTGGATTGGGCTGCAAAGGCAATAACCTGCCCCTTGTCATCAAGCAGAATGCAGCTGCCTCTAAAGGTGCAAGGGTTGCCTTTGGAGGCACCATAAAAGATGACTTTGATCCAACCAGATGGAGGCGGTTTCCATTTCTCCTTTCTTCCTGCAGTTTTCATTTTTGCAGGGATCTTCATAAAACTGGCCAATTTCTAGGAATTTATATAAGCTAATTCTTATAAGCTTCTTGTGTTGAATAACTCAAAGGATGTTTTTGAGAGATCTTTTATGCCTTCCCATACTTTGCCCATGGACAACAATCCTCCTTGGAAATAAGCCAGTTACACTCCCACCACAGACCCAGCAAAGCATGGCCGGGGCCATATCCCAAAGCGCTTTCAAGAAGATAGAGAACCTGGTGAAAATCCAGTCAGGAGATGCTCTAGAAAGAATGATTTGAAGGACCGAGATAGGTTGAATCTTCCAAAGAAGTAAAATTCCATATTTCTTGGGCATAAGAGCACTAGAGAAATCGGTGATTAACATCTTCTCACTTTAAGGCATATCACACATCTCAAAGGCCCTTGATAACTTTTCATTTTTGGTAGTTCACCAATTAGGATTTTTCCTTGCACATATTGGAAATAGCTTTGTTGGTTAGTACATCAATGTTGTATGTTATTATATTAATTGAGTGTGTGTGAGAATAGGTGTTAAGTGAGAGTTTCTAGAGATTGAGTGAGGGTGTTAGGTGAGAGTTTGTAGAGATTACGTGAGTTTAGAATGATAAGGTTTGACTCCTTTGTCGGAGATCACAAACTTTTAAATGTATTGCTTTTTAGTTGAATAAGATAGATCATACAGTTATTTCCTAGTTTTCTTATGGTATCAGAGCATCGTCAGATAACGCTGGTTATGATAATCTAAGTAATGTGTCAGGGGCAACCAAAGTCCTTCGTAGCCCCTTTGGAGGGCAGCTTTATGATGTGACAATTTTTGTTTAAGGTAGTTTCAATAGATTTAAGGTATTTTCGTAGCTGTTTTATTTGTCATAGTTGTGTGTCCATCATTTCCACCCCTAAAATTGCAGTCCTATCATCATGAACTTGTCTCTCTATCACACCTAACCTTTTCTTCATCACATTGGTCAGCACGCTTTGCCTGATTATGCCATATTCACTATCATGTTTCACAGTAATGCTTGTGTGCATTTTGTTACAGCTTCTTCCATTTGCGTGTATCTTTTCGGGCATGTGTGCAGTGTGACAGTCTCTCGGCATTTAAATTCTCATAGCTCATGCATCTGAATGTGCAAGTCTGTGGCTTGACCTTCGTGCAAGTGCATCATCAGCCTGATCCACATTCATTGCATTCTTTTTTACCAGCATTGACAGTCAATTTGTAAGCTATCTGCAAGAATCTACCACAGCTGTACAACCTAAATGCAGATGTGATCCGTGGCATGCTCTAACTTGCCAACCAGTAGCTGCTTGGCCTCTAATGTCAACTTTCTGTGCAGACCGCCGCCATTCATGTGTCTATTGTATTCATTTGTGTGTCATCCAGCATATTCCGCCTGTAAACACAAGCGTGACTGCATCCATTCTCTCCACTGTGCCTCAGCAAACATCTTGTGGCCTGCTCTGTCTAGTCCTGCCCACGTCCCACATCTGCCTTTCACATTGTCACGCTCACTTCAGCGCCTGCACCGACGTGTTTTCCAGCCAGCCTCAACTCCTATACTCGCCTGATTTCAATCGATGCCTTATGGCCATGCTAAGGCAATGCACACGCCAACACATATATGCCATATTTGGTCAAAGCACACGCGTTATCTTATTTAGCATTGTTTAGTTGGTGTTTGTTGATAGCTTATTTTATAATATGATTTTGTTAGGTTAAAATTGTTGCCAATGTTTTAGTTTAGAGTCTACAGTTAAGTCTCTAGTATTAGTTTTTCAATTTATACATCATGTTTACAGAGTTTAATTCTTTTAGTCACTTAAGTGGTCTATCGCTAAGATTTGGGTCAAAAACTATAGTCATTTTTGTCATTAAATAGGTTAGGGTCATTGTCTTTTCTTTCTTTTAAATAAATACATAAAAATGAGGTACGTGTGCCCAAAATGTACTTTCCTTCCTTTTCGAGCGAACCTGATGTGCTTGGAAACGTGTTACTATGGGGGTGGAGAATTTCGCTAATAAAGGCAACATCCGCATCGACCTAGCCTCTTGAGCTAAGTTATGTATGAGGTTGGAGGAAACAACCTCAACTTTTCCACTAGCTCAGGGGTTACATAGTGCAATAGTGGCGATACAGCTTGAGCACAAACAACTACACAGTCAAAGAGTTGTTAGTCTTCACCAACAATGATGATGTCCCCTGGCCACAGACGATTCAACAAAACCTGGGTCCTGCACCAAAACGACTAATGTCAAGGATGATTTCTAATGGAAATGGTGATCATCCATGTTGTTTATGATCAGTTGGCAGTGATCATGTGTAGTGGCTTCAAACACGAGTTCGCTGAGAAGCCCAACACTCCCTAAAGATAGTGAGGACCCAGTCCTCATATCTCTTGATTTGTACCTGCTCATTGAGGCCCTGCCAACTGGAGGAGCAGAATTTGAGAAGTGGAGGCCCATGTGACACTCATGGTTTTGAGAAGAAATGTGGAGGCCCATGCCATGCAGTGAAGAGTAATGTCTTGTAAAGATCAGTAAGGTCCAGTCTGACTGACCTCGTTGCTCGTTGTTTTGAAGATGTGTATTTCTGATCAAATTTGTAGTAAGGCCATTCTCAATACCCTTGTTGGATTGGTTGATGTGTTCCCATATGTCATAACATCTATTGGTATTTGTTTGTTGAATTCATTGATGTGTTCTCATCCATCAATGTGTGTTTGTTTCAATTTGTGTGAAGTTTTTTTTTTCCCTATGTTCGTACTAACTACTAAGAGGGCAGCGTGGGGGTAGGTGGGGCGCCAATGCTGGAAATATCTTGTTGATTAGTACATCACATAGTGTTGTATTTAGTATGTTATTGCATTAAACGTGTGAACATGAGCTTTGATAACAACTCATGCCACTATAGGTATTAGGTGAGAGTCTGTTGGGATTGAGTGAGTTTGAAATGATAAGGCTTGACTCCTTTGTGGGAGATCACAAACTTATAAATGAATTGCTTCATAGTTGAATAAAATAGATCATACAATTATTTCTTACTTCTCTTAACAGCAATCCATAGGAATATTTTTGCTTTCAAAAAAGCTTTCGTATGCCATATCTTCACCTATAGTTCTGAATGGTGGAGCACATTGCGAAGTTTCCGTGAGCATTCTGTAACATGCTATGACTAAATACTCTCCAGAAACCTTCCTGATTCAATCTAATAGTATAATCATTGTCAATCAAAGGAACTCTGAATCCTCCCAAGGAGTATTTGAGATTGGAAATAGAAAAGCTTCTAGGAATATCTAAAGAGTCTATGTCCTTGCAAACTCTTGTTTTTAGTCCTCTTTCCTCCACAGTAACCCATTACTCCCATTGCATCCCTGTCAGGATTTTGTAAGGTTGAAAGGGTTTAGCTCCTCATCATTGCATGTGGGTGGGGGGTAGTCTTTAATCTAGCCATCCTCCCAAGAGTCATTTTTTTCTCCAACACTGATTTTCCAGAATAAGAAGCATTGAAGAAATCGTCATAAGGGATAAAGATTATTCCAAATAGTCAAGCTCTAGGAAGATTATTGATTGTAAAGAGCTCATCTGGGTTGTCCTTGTCCGCGTATTTCCTACAGCAAGCCTAGCCCCATTCCCCATCTTTTTCCTTTTAGATTCTCCAGTAGGGTTTTGCAATTGGCATTGTGTTGGACATTTCTATGTTCCCAATGCCTATTGCCCTAGGTTGGTTGAAAGACAAACCCTATTCCAAGTAACAAGTGGAAATTTCTCATGTTTATAGAACTCTTGCGAGAAATATAGGTGTGTGATCTTTTCCATTTGTTTTAGAATCCTTTTGGGAGCCTGTAGGACTGAGAACCAATAGACCACAATAGATTGAAGCACAAATTTAAGAACAATCCTTCCAACTGAAGGGCCTATTTCTAAGTCTATCAATTGATTTCTGCGAAAGCTTCCTTCTTGCCAAACCTTTGAAGAGAGGGATTACAAGATGGATTCCAAGATATGAATCTAGGAAGGAGGCCTTCTCAAAGGCAAGAAGTCTTGTAAAGAAATGATCCATAGGGATCATGAAACCCTATCCAATTCATCATGCAACAAGAGCAAACCTGGTTTCAATAAATTGCAGGGCTCCAAAAGAATCATTTCTTAAAAGGTGACGAAACCACTGCTTCATGCAGAGTGGCATTTGCATGAACATCGGCATCTGTAGAGCAACTACAAAACAGCTGGTGTGCATAAACTAGTGGTTTCACCTGCATCAACTGTACATGTACAGTAACGGCAATGGAAGTTGTCTCTTCCCTTTCTAAGTCAATTTGGGATCTTTTGGATGCACAAAAGGGCATTTCTGAGCATGATAGGGGGCATGGATTCAGAGAAGGTGTCGGTGTTCAGATGGGTTTCAGGAAGGATTGGAGGAAAAGAACAGACAGAAGTTGATTCCGAAAAGATGGCAAGATGTTTGTTGTACTTGTTCTATTATACTCTTTGTAATCCTTCTTTGGCCATATGAAGATTAGGAAGTTGGACACTTGCCACTTCCAACTGGTTTTTCCCAGTCTTGGGGTTTTCCAAACCAAAATCCTCGTGTCGTTAGTGTCCTCATGGTTTATGCTTGTCATTCATGTTGATTTTCATTCATGTTTCAGTACTGTTATTTTCCCAACAGCATAGTACACTGATTCTAAGTTTCAACTAAGCATTTAATCCATCATTTTGAAGTAACTTCGAAATAGAACAGCACATTGTGATTCTGTGAATTCCATTAAGCAACCAATCTTAGGAGTTTACAGATCAAAAATGCAAGGTCATTGGGTTTTACATTAAGAAAATAAACTTTTGGCTTACCTCTATTAATGCCTTGTCCCAAAGCTCATTCATACACTCTTAGAAGCTTATTTATGTGGTTGCACTCTTGAATTAATGCATTGGCTGCCAAAATAGTGTCGTTGACAAACGGAGATGCATGATTACCTGTCTAAGTGGATATTTTTAGCCCTTTCATATTTTACCTTCTCTTTTTTTACAGTGCCCCACAGGGCTTCTGTCATGATGATCTACATATATGGGGAAAGGAGGTCTCCCTATCCCTTTCTAAGGCCTCTTTCATGTTTCAGTACTGTTATGTTCCCAACATCATGTTACACATATTCTAAGTTTCATTAAGCATTTAATCTATCAATTTGAAGTAAATAAGCACATTGCGCTTCTATGAATTATATTAAGCAAGCAATTTTAGGAGTTTACAGGTCAAGAAATCATGTTCAATGGGCTTTACTTTAAGAAAATAAGCTTTAGTCTTACCTCTATTGATGGCTTGTTCCGAAGCTCATTTATAGGTTCTTAAAATCTCACTTATGTGTTTGCACTGTCGAATTAATGGATTGGCCACCAAGAGAGTATTGTCCACAAACGAAGATGCGCGATTCCTGTCTGATTGTATATTTTTTAGCCCTTTCATATTTTCCCTTCTCCTCTTCTTTTAAGGTAGGTCACATGGCTTCTAACATGACGACGTAAAAATAGAGGGAACGAGGGTCTCCCTATCTAAGGTCTCTTGTTGAAGTGAAAAAGCCCTAAGGAGTTTGATTGAAAACAACAAAGAACTTGGGCATGGAGTAGCAAGTTCCTATGCAATCACACCAATGATCCTAGAAACCAAATCTACTTAGCCCTTGATCTAGGAAGCTCCAATTAACCCTATTACAGGCCTTCAAAATATCTAGTTTGAAAAGCCTACACCTTTTTGCTTTGGTTAAGGGAGTGGAGTAGTTTGTGCATGATAGCGATGACATCCAGAATTTGTCTTACCTTGACATAACTGCCTATTCTTGGGATATTAATGTTTAGAGGATAATTTTTAGTCTATTGGGCATAACTTTCAAAAGTATAATGCAAATCATGTTGAAAAAAAATCTTGGCACAGATTTGTCAAGCAATTTGGCTTCCTCCATCTTAGAAATAAATGGAGGAAATTGAGTTCATGGCTTTTAGAAAAAATTTAGACAGACTGGATTCCTCCACATGTTGTGTTACATCCTCCCCCACAAATTCCTAGAAGTGATGAAAGAAGAAGAATGGGAAACCATTAGGATCAAGAGCCTTTTTCCCCTACAGGCCGAAAACAACTTTTTGACCGCTTCCTTCATTCCAAGGGAATTGTCGCTAACTTCTGAGACCAGATTAGGGGTTCCCAGATTTGTTCTAATAGAGTGCTTTGACCCTCCTCCGTATCAAAATCATATAATGCAAGAATGGAATTGAAATATTGAATGACTTCTCCATTTATTTTTACATGATGCTCCAACACCCTACCATCCTCAATTGAATCCTTAATCACTCTTATTTTCTAAGAATTCTTTGTGAGTCAAGATTTTTTTAAATGTGCTCTTAATCCAAGCTTTGGGTTAAGGCTTATGAAAATTTGGGTTTTCAGCGAGGATAAACATCTTCGATGCTCTTCTATCAAAGGCATTTTTCCACCATTGGATCATCTCATCAAAACCCTCGTGCTAACCAAGTCTTTTCAAATTTGAAGGGGCAATTTTAAGGGAAAATGTCCTCCATCAACAAACAAATTGGCTAGTGGTTTGAACCTCCATCTTTTAGGACTGCAGATGTCAAGACCCAGTTTTGGTCAATCCACCTGGTATTTCTTAAGAATTTGTTTAATCACTCCATGATGGGGTCCTTTCCTTGGCATTTGTTGCTCCAAGTTGGCCGGCCATAGTTGGGCTTGATGTCCTAGGGTTCCATGTTGGGAATGAGATTCTGCACAGAAAAAACATCCTGACTTCTTTACGCGATACCACCTTACTTGTCTACTTCCTCCAAAATGGTGTTAAAGTCCCCAACTAAAATCCCTTTGTCCAAACTTCTAATAGCATCACAATGGATTATGTCAACCAAATTATGAGCTTTGTTGGTTGCCTACTCATTGCTCGTAGCAAGACATTAGCATGAATTCAAGATTGGCATTCAGGCTTTGAGTTCTATGTCCACACTAATCTTGGATTTGTCCAAAGTGGCATAAGATTCCACAAATGGCTTCCATAGAAGAGCTAATCTGCCAGAGTGGTCATCCGTGTCCACTCCTTCAATCTTTCCCACTTTATACTCCTTGGCTAATCTTACATAATGCCTCAACCTCCATTTTTGTCTCTCGTAGTAGCACACTATATCTGGTTTCATGCTTTTCAATATTCTTCCCTTGGAAAGAGGCATGCATGTTCCAAGAGATGACCTTCATTAATTTGATTTTCGCTTTATGGTTCTCACCAGCATGTCATCAAGTTGGGACTAAGAATTTGAAGCCACTTCTACCATAGTCTTGTTTTGAATTTTGTCATGTGTGGAATCTCTTCCTCTTCTTTATTGCCCTATGTCCACGGATTTCTTTTCACCAAAAGCTAGCTTGATTTTGCTTTGTTCTTGCACTACTACATAGTCTTGGGCATCCTCAATGATTGGTGCTTTGTCTTGTTGTTGCTAAGAATTCCTTTTCTGTGCTTGATTTTGCTTGAGTGTTGCTTTTTGCTTTTCTCATGCAGATTCGTTTAGAATGTCTTCTATGTTGCATTTGAAAGCATATCCTTCCAAGATAGAATCCTCATTGCTTTCCTTTTTTTTTGGAGTTTCCTTCACTTGGTTGGTTGTTTTTTCCAAAGATGTTTCTTTCGCCACATAAGTCACCTCTTCAATTGAGGTTGCTTTTTCTTGACTTTATTTTTCCTTACCTTGTATTCCCCTCCCTGTGCTTTTCACCGTGTATTTCCTTTCCAAGGGGTCCCATAGAATGTGGAAACGGTTGGAAAATCATGAACCAAATGCCCGTATTCGTGCCAAGCACCATATTGAAGGGGGAAGCAGTCATAATCAATTGGTTGCAGCCACTCTATTCCTTTAGTTTTCAATGTAATGCTTTTCATAAGGAGTCGATCCAAATCCAAATCTACAAATATCCTTGCATAGTTTGTTGTTCCTCTGCCTCCAGTGGCCTTTGAAGTACACACAAATTTTCCGACAACATTGCATGTGCTCTCAACAACATAATCCATCCAAAACTCATGCGCAAGAGCATATAATCTTATCCATATTGGTGCCCTAGTTGGTATTTCTTTTGTAGGTTTGAAACCAAGAGACTAGTGTTTCATGAAGAATCTTGCATTACAAAAGAACCGTAGTACTCCTTGAAAAATTCTTCCTATCACTTGCGTTCGCAAATATCACTACAAATTACCCTTGGCGGCAAGAACTTATTTCATACTCTCCTAGCGTTTTCCAATATTACTTTGCTCATTCATAGAGGCCTTCAAGAGAGAGTTGTGCACTTAGAAACCTACATATTAGACCTTTGTTTTCAAGCTTCATGATTTTATCTCCCAACTTGGTGTGATCGAATACTAAGACTTGATTTTCCCCCATGGCCTCTAAACTCCCACTTCTGGCCTTCTATTCTGCCACCTTTCTTTGCTTTTCTGCATCTTCAATGATATCCTCCAAATCGTTTTTACTTGCCATTGATCTCCATCCTAAGAGAACTTATCGAAAAGAAAAGAGGGGGTGGGGGGGTCTACTCTTGCCTGTTTGCGCTATGAATTCTTCTTCTTGAATCCAATGGGGATGAATGATTTGTAATAAATCTATTAAAAAAAATGGAACAAAAATATTCAGAGATTTCCTATACTATGCATCAAACCCTAGCTCCCTAGCTGAAGATGATATTTCTTACCTGTACTCTACACTTGCTTCGTGAGTACTGTTACAGGTTCTCTTACCTTTGGTTTAGTTGACCAGTGGGTGAGTTTTATAATTGACCTCTCAACAAAAGATGAATCACCCACAAGATGAACCTTGTAATTTTTCCCAGCCCATCTTCCACCAAGGCTTTTAAGGCTAGTACATAATCCCTAGTGGTTGAGGGTGTTTGTCAAAAGGCAGTGAAGGATTCTAGAAAAGCACAGAGCCATATAAACTTGGATCTTATGTGTTGGTAACGACTACATCCAATGTTTTTGCACTCATGGTGATGGCTTTTGTAAGGCTCTTCTGCTTACACAATGTTATGGGTGGTTCATGAAAATGTGGATGTGCCAATAGGAACAAATTCACAGAAAGCCTCTAAAAATCAAAAGCTACCAAAGAAGACGAAGCACAGAAAATTCATTTTCCCTAGAAAAATTAAATTCAAATAGAGACGTAAATTATGTGGTATCTAAAAAAATTTAAGATTAGTGGGTGCCATACTGGTTGACTGCTTGTTGATGACAACATTATTCAAAATTCATGCTGCTGGTCTAGTCGTGGAAAATTCAAGAATAGCAAAGACTCATTTAACTTGGGTCTGTGCTACTCTGTCCAATGTTTCATACCCGTGGTAATGGTTTTCTTCAATCTCTCTCTGTCCCTTTTTCTGAAACAATGTAACTTATCATAAATGTAGATGTGTGTACCAAAACAAATTAAAAGAAGCCCCCAAATGCCAAAACAAAGAAGGTAAAGCGCAGAAATTCATTGCCCTTTAGTGTTTCAAATTCAAAAAGAGAAACGAATTTTGCATTAGTTACAAGAATTATTTCCACAGTAATCACGTATAGTTACACAAAAATGAAGATAAACATTGCAACCAGAGAATTAATTCTGAACAATCTACAGCATTGGCTTTTTTCAACAAAGTTTAAAAATAATAGTACCGAAATAGTCCATGCATTTGATGAGCTCTTCTATTGTCCACTGCCTTAGAAATTCTGAGAAGCCCAGAAAGCTCCCTCTCTGCCTTAACCTCGTCTGGGTATGTGAGAGAGAGCTCCCCAAGGGGCCCTTTTGTTTTAATAAATTGACCTTCCAATAAAACCTCCACATTGGATGGCACTTCCACTGGTTTTTTTCCAATCCTGGACTCTTTTCCAATCTTGGCCCCTTTGCATTCAATTACCAACCTTCTATAAGGTACAGAAACTTTTGTTGGCCTCTGTGTGGAGGCTCTCAGGCCAGAGTCTTCGCCCAGGAATGTGCTTCTCAGAGCACTGCATTAACACCCATCAAATATATTAAGCATATATACGCAACTGCATTGAGACCCATCAAATATATTAAGCATGTATACACAGCTACATTGAAACCCATCAGATAGATTAAGCATCTATGCAGAATCGCATCGATACCCATCAAATTTATTAAGCAGTTTTTCAAAATTGCAGGAAAACCCGTAAAATATATTACTCATTGGTGAATTCGAGTAATAATTTATGCTTACCAGGAGGGCACAGTGCAGGTGAGAGAGGCCATGTTTGCCTTCACTCTGTTCTGATCTTCTGTTTTATGGTTTAGCTATATATCGTGGATAAGCTGTGGGAACGGCATTATCTGTATCCCTTTTGCCCTTTCTCCGATTATCCTTATTGTCAGCGTGTAATAAATAGATGTATTAGATTTGTACCGCACAGATTTATTACAGCAGTTTATTGAAGAATTTTTAGCAGCTAATAAAGAGCGGCATCTGTATATTATGAGAAAGAAATAATAGTTAAAGAATATACGTTTGCAAATCGCAACTAATAAACTCAATTCCCGGAGAAGGGTAAGTGAGAGCTCTAGAGAAATCTGAAATTGCAATAGGTGGAGTTTGAGGCTTAGAGCTGATATTTGACGCTCGTCTCGAACGTTTTTCCCTGTTTTAATCGTATTTTACACTTTGTGAAATAGTCAGTTTCTCTTTTTGACGTGAAAGAATTTGACAAAATCATTATTATCATTATGAACACTTTCAATATAAATATAAGTGCAACCTTACATCTATATTTAAAGAGCATATTTGATTCAAAATGTGTTTATATTGAGCATATAATCCCTAAAATTTACTCAACACTTGTAATTACAGTTTAAAAAATAATGTATTTTTTAAATAAATAAAAGGTATTTAACAGAGATGGACGGATTGTTTCAAATCAATTAACGTCATAGATTTTTGGTTTGACGGGTGAGATCAGCTGTCGAATCACATCCCTGGTTTGACCTTTTAAAAAATAAAGTTTTTGGCTCTTCCATGAAACACAAAGGATAGAAAAAGTTATTAAAATTCAAGCGATGCGTGAGGGGAGTAACTCCACTTTGAAAATAGAAAAGCCAAAATCCCTCACAATACCTTCCACATATGAAAATGAGACAAGTGAGCCAAATAATGATAAGTGTAGTTCAAGGTTTTAATTTGTCAGACGTTAAAAAAAAAATGTTTTATAGCTATTAAATATTTATATATTTTTTAATTCATTCTCTCTTTCAATTTGTATATTTGCTAGCAATTGTAATTAAAGGTGTAATCATTACTTGGATAGAAATGTAAATAGAATGGAAGATGTAAAAAGGACTAAAAGTCCAATCGAAGGATAAGATATTAATATGGAATAAAGTCAGTATTCCTTGTGAAATCTAATGCGATCTTGGAATTCATGCAAAACTAGTATCACCGTTTGGACATAAAACACAAGGGGATATACAAATGTACTCGAAGTATCATACTGTGAAAATTGCAATAAATGTTAAATGTTGCATTTCATTATTTCAAATCTAATTATTTCTTTTGTATTGTAAGGCTTTGGGATTTTGCATATTTTTTATATGCCATGTCATTTTAAGTGGAAATTGCATCTAACAACCATGGGTTACGGACAAAATCTGCACATATTGTGGATTGTTTGTATCTCATGTTGACCCCAATGTGGTTGACGAAATCGACAAGGACGAACATTGAAAAGTATGATGGTTTTGTATAAGCTTGGTCCATAAATAATATCAATGACCTTCTAAATAGTGTCATTCAACATGCTTACATAAAATCATATATTGCTTATAAGCATAACCTATTTTCAAAAAAAATAAAAGAACTTTGGCCTTAAGTTAATCATCATTTGGTTCACTATCTTTTGCCTAATATTCAATCTACATTCCCGTAAAAAAGCTAGGATAGGTCATGGTTAAAGAAGAAAGCATAAAACCATTTTCGAAAACAAATATATTGATATTGTTTCATTGACATTGTGGCATTAAATGTAGAATGAATATAAAGTAACAATTACAATGCCAACTCCATCATCATCCACCATCAATGTCAATTTCCATCTCACGCACAAAACCCCAAGAAACTCTTATACATGTCTTCAACAATTATGGGATTGCATTTCAAAGAAACCCCTTCTAGAGGGTAAGAAAAATTCAATCTCACATCACTTAGAGTGAATTGTAGATTTTCCATTAGAAAATTTCACAAAATACAATTATATACATGTATGCCAAGTGCATAATTTTAATGGGTGTACAAAAATATTGTTGGACCAAATGATTGAACAAGACAATTTTCACATGGAATATCCTTATTCCATCCAATAGAGGATAAACATCGACCATGATATAGTTTTGAATGCCCTCGGTAGAAATTTAAATAAAATGTGAAATATTTATGAAGGCATATGAACTATTTGATACAATGTAAGTTGATCCAATATGAACTAAAAATAATTTTATGGGTAAATAGGTCCTTTAAATATAAGAGTATTTAAGTATAGACGATGTAGGATGAAATTCTCTCATGTATAGAAACACGTTACAAAAAATATAAGAATACAAAATTTGCAAGACAATCCATGATAATGCTTGTCTATAAATTTATTGTGTGTGACTTTTTGGTTCCTAAATCAAGTATATAGTAACTATCCCTACCATTGAGCCAAAATGAAATGATGGAATATTTTGAAGTCTCTAAACATAATTCCATGATCTTTATCCCCCAAGGTTGGCTTGAGAGGATGGGACTGATGACTTAGATCACCCAAGTCTCGAGTTTGATTCTTATTAGATTACAGTGTGTGGTGTGGGGCCTTTGTACATTGCCCAAGATTATAGGAGTCTCTCCTTGTGGTTTAGAGTGAGAAATGGTAGGTGCGCCCTAGAATGTGCTACTCTAGGTTGCTAGGATCTCGATTCCTTAGCCATCAAAAAATTTCCATGATTTTCAACCTTAATTGACCATGATTATTAATGTTGAAATTTTTTTCAGCATTAACAACTTTTTAACTTGTCGCTTGCACTAAATTATGAGTATGTTGATGCTTGTGACAAATATGGCATACCATCATGGACACAAATTTTTCAAGGGATATCTTATATGTTCAATTGGATGGTTTAGACTACATGCTATCAAAAATGAGAAGATAATAATTATTCAATTTCAAAGGATTTTCCTCGAAGTTTTGATCCATTTATGTTCATCTAAGAGAAAAACATTGCAAGGAACAACTAAAAAAATGTCTTGAAGGGAACATAGTGCAATTAAATGATTTAGATGGTAATGTATTTGGTTTTCATATTGATAAATTATTCTACCTTCCTAATTCCAATGTTTTTTCCCTTCTAAAAGACTCAAATATAATGTTGTAGTGACTACTTGACCTACCTTATGAGTTCTCTTATGGATTTGAAATGGTGAGAAGTCCCAAAGCAGTGGAGTCCTATAAGTGCATAAAATTAACTACATGGAAGCCCAGTAAGTAGACATCTACAAGTGCAGATGAGTCATTTATACAGAATCAATAGACGACAAACACCTACACACAAACACTCGTCTATGTATGCAATCGAGAGTCGATGCATGTAAACATTCACCTACATATGCAACCAGGCATCTGTGCATGTAAACAGCCATCTATATATACTACCGTACAACTACGTAATCTATCTGGTGACAGTTGATAAAAATATATATGCAATTAAAACTTCCAAATAAACATGAAAATTAACTATGCATGACGGATCCGACATTACATCAATTTCATACTATAATGAAGATAACACAACAAAGATAAATTGTTTTCATGGATGAAGAAAGAATGTTAATCATTTTACTTCAAACCTTGCACTTCTTCAGTTGAATGTGTTACATTGTAAAAAAGTAACTTCCCTTTCCTTCCCACTTAATAAATGAATGATAAGTTTCAATCTTCTAGCTCAAACCCTAATAAACAATCGGGCATCTGGATTTTGTAGTTGGGCATCTGGATTTTATAGTTGGGTGTCTTGATTTTGTAGTCGGGCATTTGGATTTTTTAGTCGAGCATTTGGAATATGCAGTAGGGCGTCTGGATTATAAGGCCACATGTTAGAAAAATTGCAGTCGAGTGTCTGGACTATGTCATCATGCATCTAGAGTATGCAGTCATGCATCTGGACTATGTGTTTGAGCTTGTTCGTCGGGTGTCTGCAGTCATGCATTTGGACTATGTGGTAGAGTTCATTCGTCGGGTGTCTGCAATCATGCGTCTAAACTATGTGGTTGAGCTCGTTTGTTAGGAATATTTTATGTAAGAGCCTTTGAATTTCACAGATGCTTATATTTTTAATTAGTATATATTGGAGAATGTACCCAATTGGTGTTTTGAGGTAACAACGATATACACGTATAATTATGAAATTTATTTTAAACACTAGGTGAGTCGACCTGCAAAAATAACTCACATCCCAAAAATTTAGGTGAAATGTTGCTTCGTACAATTCCTCAAAATTGCTAAATACAAATTTAGAAAATGTAAATATTCATGAATTAGTGAAGATTCACCACTAAAATTTACCATGTTATGAACCTGCTTTTTATTCTCTTTGCAATTTTAATTTATGTTGGAACTTACATTCCTTGCCCAATACTTGGCTTGTTAGGCTTAATGGAGTATGGATTTCCCTATTAGAGCCTAATTTTAAAACATTTTTAATGGTCGCTTAGCTATCAAAGTCTTCCTTTAGAAGAGAGATTAAAACGTGTTGGTCTCTTCACCTATATGTCTTGCATGTAATTGCCTTGAGTCTTTTAAGTACCTTTTTGGTATTTCCCCTATGCCTAAGATTCCTCGACCTAGATTTACTCCCTCTATAATCAATACCACCCTATGTTATTCAATTGGAAGATTGTGTTGTTTCGGTATCCATGTCTTTAGTCTTCTTGCGTCACTCTTATGTAGCATTTTAAAAGAGTTATTATTTTATTTCACTTAAGGAATGTTAGAAATGTTTTTTTTAGTCGTGAAAATATTTTAACACTTTTTGAGACTAATGAAAAGATATTGTTCTCTTCCATGTGCCTTTAGATTCAAACATAGGCTCAAAATGTGGCCTTAGAGTTTCACCATTCGCAAGAATTATTGAATCATTGGGGGAGCTCCCCTTGTGCTATGATCCATATTCCTCTTTATTCATGAAATAAATATTATTAGTTCTATTTTAATATTCATTAGAATACTCAAAGAATTATTATTTGAGAATTTTGATTATATAAATTCTAAATATTCAAAGAATTATCATCATTTGACTCTTTTTTATTATTTGGCACTTCCTACTTTAGCATATCCTCATCCATACTCACTTGGATGGCTCAAGTATGGAAACAATATATAAGTGTAGCGACAATGTCCCTTCCACTACAAAGTCAAATTAGGGTCCTCTTTTCCTATGAATATGATGAAATTATTCATATGAAATCCAAATGTTAATGTAGCATTGTAAATGTCACATTCTATTGGTTGATCAGAAACACAGTTGTCAACTAAACTTGTGAATCATTTAGAAGATAAGCATAGGATCTTGACTTCATTGTGTAATTCCCCTAGGGATTAGACCATGTATTATAGTTTCTCAGTTGGGATACTAATAGATTGAGAAGGTGTACACATGCCAAAGTAAGCTTAGGAAGATCTATACAAATCTTATGAGAAATAAGTGGATTCCTAACACGTGGATTTAAATAACTATCACTATGATAAGATACATGGAATGTTGTCCCAAGAAAGTAATATCTTTACCTAACATATTATAATTTTGTAAAATAAAAGGACATTATGGTTCATAGAAACTTTCCTAGAAATAATATTGCTATCATTTTCATCAAGAAAAATTCCATTATTTCCAAGTAACAATATGATTATTTTCATTCATATCCCTAACATAAATGGTTGTAGGGATCATATCAATTTGGAAGATGGGCTCATTGATAGAGGTAGTCTCCCAATTGGAGGGGTCATTATAGTCTTCCTCATCATTTAAAGGAGGTGGAGGTAGTTACATGCTTGCAATGGTTGTAATACGGTTGTTTTGGCTTTTGTGTCCTTCAATATGGCCTTAGATAAGATACATTTAGGAGTGGTTTCACAACTAGGTGTGAGAAACATGGTGAATCTATAGAGGAGATATACAAACCCTAATACAAATAGGGGTACCATCATGAAGTAAGATCTAATAATAATCCCTAAAATAGTAAAATAAAACCTATGGTATTTAGGAAAAGTATTTGATTTCATGTAAATCTAGAAATAAACGTAGACAACATTAAACAATAGAAACATGATTTTTAGAAAAAGATAGAGAGCCCATAAAATTACATCAAATCAATAACATCGCATAAACCACACACATGCACACATTCTTTTGAGACTAAAATTATACACTTCAAATATGGAAACTATATGGTTTAAGTAAACGTGGCACATGTGAAATCAAATAACTTCTCTTTTTTAGATCTAGTGATTTGAAAATCTCGCACACAATTTTGAAATTCTTTTCTGATAACTAGAATTATATTTTGGCTCCAAACCCTTATAGGGAAGTTAGGTCTATATAATGAATGAGGATTTTTTTGGGGGGTATTTGTTATATGTGAATAGAGTTTTTGAAGGCATCACCTACTTATTGGGACCCTCAATGGTGTATAAGTAGTACATCAAATAGAATGTGCACCTATAATTAACAACATAAAATAATACAATTTTATAACTATAAATGTGTGTGTATATGAAAACACTTTTTTTAATTTTATGGATTTTTGTATACAAGAATAGAAATCTTTTAAGTATACGAAAACTACTCACATTTCCTCTTAACAACTATTCACATCCTTCAAAACCTATAAACATTTATTTAAGATCTTGCAGTTGTTATATTGGAGATTCATGGCAATGACAATGTATTTCTTTCTCTTTTAACCTAATCATTTTTTTAATGCTCTGGTGGCATTGCTTATCAATTGCATCAATTTATTTATTTTATTTTATTCACTATAAATAATATGTGATAGGCAACATATGTAAATCCTTGTTATAGCTAATTCATGTTAGACAACATTAGTATACTTACAAGAATTACTATGCAATTTTATATATTTGAAACAATAGTCTGTCAACTTGTTGTCTACCCAATAAGTACAAAATTTACACGTAAACAAATTGTTCCACAAATAAGTAAAAACATATTGAGGCATCCATTTGTGATTAAGTGTATTCTATTTTCACAAGCATGGTCTTCATGTAAGCTAATATAAATATGAATTGCCAAATAGTTGTTGTGACAGTCACATATTATATGATTCAATGGCAATTGATTTGGTGTTGTTTGGACCATGTAACATTTTACAAGATACCATATCTTGGACCTACAAATCTTTAAAGATGAAAACTCAATAATTTATTTTTAAGTACCAATAATATTATTAAATGAAGCAAGGCATTCAGACATACCTTTGAGTAAAATTATGATTATTTTGTCCAAAAACTAGCTATGTTACTCTACTAAAACGATAGATGAATCTATTAAAATTTAAGAAATAAGCAAAATACATATTCATCAAGTAATATTTGTTGTACATAATATAGGCAAAGTTGTATGCCCATCCATAATCCTCCCCTCCACTAAATATGTTAAACAACACTTAATTACGTTTTAGTGTCTTGAAGTTCTTTTCCAATATCTTTTACTGGTTGACTCAAAGTCTTTCTTTTATTCTTCAAGTTGTGATTTTAATTTTTTTATTGGACTAATTTTCCAAAAACATATGTTCTCTATACCCGCATTCACGTTCCAGTTCTATTTATTCCAAAGTTGCAACAAATATATCTCAACCTCCATCAACAAGTTTTCTTTCATCAATTTTATTTGTGTATATGATTCCAATCCACCTTATGAAAAGCCATAAGAGACATGATATTGAATGTTGAAAACCCCTATAAATGGAAACCAAGAAAGGTTGTAAAAATATTTTTAAAATACCCAATGGTGGTTTGGTAGATATGAAAATCATCCCTCCATCAATGTCAAACTCAAATAGTTTCTCCTAGACCACTAAAATAATCAGGAAGAAAAATTATCTAACAAGAAAATAAAATAAACCTATTGTAAAAATCTCAAAAGAAATATAGAAATTCACATATCAAAATGTGGTTGATATGAAAGCTCTTGGGAAAACCTATAATAAAATTTAAAGAAATGGGAATTTGGGATGCCGGAGCAAATAAAACCCGGGAAGGTACCCGAATCTGGGATGATTGACAGATAATAGAAATAAGTTAACGGAGTAAATTTAGAGTTTACATTTGTTGACAAGTTAAATTCCACGGTGGCAAGATAATAAGAACGTACCGACTAGATACGTTCAGCGTAAGCTGAGTGTACCCAAATTAATTTAATTTGCTTAAATATATGTCTATATATGATCACGTTCAAATGTAACTTTTTTTTAAAATGAATTTTATCGTAACCATTGTATTGACTTTTGATTAATTTATTGATATGTTTCAATAGGAAGGAAAATTCATTTTGAGTTTAATATATTAAACTAATATTTAGCGATTATTCAATTTATTTTTGTAAATAGAGGATAAGGAATCGTGCCTCCAAAGGTAAGCATACTCGATCACATGGCTGAGGAATAATACTAACATTAGAAAAATACTAGTGGTCTACATAGTTAAATGTTACATCATCCAAATATTATAAAAGTAACAAATAATTAAGTAGAAAGGGTAAGAAAGCTAGCAACATACAAACTCCAATCATTTAGTTAGGAACCCCAATCAACATCAAGAAGGTCATCGCCCTCTGGGACACATTCCCAACTAGTGTTATTCTTCACTAACAATATATTTATCATCAAGGTCATCAATCTACTAACCATATAGAATGCCCATATGTGAGGAAATGGATACACCATAAGCGGGTACTTGTCATGTCCACATGGTTGAACCCAATCCTATACTATTGGAACCGCCTTTATATTATATTAACAAATAATACAAAGTGTTACATAGTAAGGGGTGGTCGGCAGTGAACACGACCCAAAGTCCAACATAGTAGCACAAAAAAGGCCATGAAGGCTACAAAAAACAAATGGCCATGAGGGAAATAGAGAAAAACCACGAGGGCAACAAGAATGACCACAAGGGTGAAACAAAACAGACCAAAAAAGTGACTATATTAAGTCACACAGCAACATCACTAAGAGGTGGTGGTGGATCATATCTCGATGGAAAAATCTGAGTGTTTTAGGCTCGTCAGCAAGGGGTCAACCATCCAGCCATCCTGATCTAACATCTGCATATTGAGCGAAACCATAAACCCCCAACCAAGAGGAGGTGACCCACCAAATGCAAGCATTCCCCCAGGCGGAGAACCCCAGTTTAAAGAGTTGGTGGAAGATTTTCCTCACGTAGGAGGACTCCATCCGAGCCTGGAAGAGGAAGGGCGAGCCCAAGGAGGAGAAGATCGAGAAATTCGAGAGTGGTTGTGAGAGCGGTTGCGACATCTAGGAGGCGGAGCTAACGGAGGAGGGCGTGGATCATCGTCTAGAGGGACCCAACTCATGGTACAAGGTGCATTACCCCAATGATTGAGCAAATGTTGTAAGTGAGCAAATTCTAGAGCCACTTTTTGAGCCTAAGCCTAGATCTGCATGCACACAGAAGAAATAATCGCCGCCTTTTTGTTAACAGAAAGTTCCAGAGTGGGCTTACATTTATGGAAAAAAACATTATTCCTAGCCTTCCAAAGCTAAAAGAGAATAATCGAACAGAAAAAATTCCAAATTAAAGCAAAGTAAGCAAGCCAGTTAGCATAATCTCTAAAAAAAATTGTCTTCTAGTAAAAAAATCGGGATGAAAAGGCTGGAAAAAGGAGTGGATCCAACACCAAGCACTTTGAGCACGGGGACATAACCGTAACACATGCTTAAAAGACTATGGATGACAACAACAGAAGCATTTGGGATTGGGGACACCAATATGGCTTAACCGCTACCCTAAAGGGAGGCCTTGGTAGATTAGACACCAAAGAAAGAAATTCAACTTAGGGTCGAACACGGGATTCTAAGCATGCTTGAGGCTATAAAGCCAAGTGGTAAGGGAAGAATGCAAATTCCATTTGGTATTAAGCTTGTCAATGACAAGAAAAATAGGGGAAAGAAGGGAATAAATGATCCAACTCATGGTACAAGGTGCATGGCCCCAATGATCAAGCAACTTCTGTAAGTGAGAAAATTCCAGAGCCACTTTTTAAGCCTAAGCCTAGATCTGCATGCACATAGAAGAAATAATTGCCACCTTTTTGTTAACAAAAAGTTCCAGAGTGGGCTCACATTTATGGAAAAAAACATTATTCCTAGCCTTCCAAAGTTGAAAGAGAATAACCAAATGGAAAAAATTCCAAATTAAAGCAATGTAATCAGTCCAGTTTGCATAATCTCCAAAAAAAGTCATCTTCTAGTAAAAAAACTCGGGATAAAAAGGTTGGAAAAGGGAGTGGATCTAGCACCAAGCACTTTGAACATGGAGAAAAAACCAGAACACATGCTTAAAAGACTCTGGATGACCACAGTAGAAGCATTTGGGATTGAGGACACCAATATGGCTTAACCGCTCCCCTAAAGGGAGGCCTTGGTAGATTAAACACCAGAGAAATAAATTCAACTTAAGGTCGAACAGGTGATTCCAAGCATGCTTGAGGTGGTTAAACCAAGTGGTAGGGGAAGAATGCAAATTCCATTTGGTATTAAGCTTGTCAATGACGAGAAAAACAGGGGAAAGAAGGGAATAGATGACCCCCAAGTTATAATTAAGAAAAGGAATATCCAAATTCCATCTCCAATCCTTCCACCAATTAGAGGGTGGTTGTAGCCCAAGCTTATTCAACATCACATTTGGCATCAGAGACTGAATTTTAAGCACAAAGAGCAAATCTGAGTTGGCAAGCTGAAATTTATGTTTAGGATCCAATCTCTTTTGGAGACCAGATCTCTTATTGTCGAAATCCCTTTCCTAGCAAGTCTCAACGCCTTGACATCAGGAAACTCTGCAAGGGGCAAGTTGTCTTATGAGAAAACAGGTGACCACCAGATGTTATTAGCATTGAAGGAGAGGCCAGAGCAAAAGCCATCACCAACCCACCGTATAAGATGTTTGACTACCTCGAAAGCTTTCTTGATGCTCTTCACCACGGAGGTACCAGGTATTTTAACAAGAAATCTAGTGATAATTAAAGTGTGAAACCCAATATTCTTCTAGCATTTCTTACCATAAGGAGAGCCAGAAGAGATACAGTGTCGTAATAAAATTTTCCAAGCTTTGTTACCATGAATGCTTCGAATTACCCACTTGGCACAAAGAGAGATGCTCTGTCTGTACACATCAATAATTCCCATACCACGCTAGTCCCATGGTAGCGTGAAAATCTCCCACGCCACCCAGTGAAAACCTCCTTGTTTGTAACTCGACCATAAATAGTTTCTTAATAGCTTAGCCATATTTTCAAAGGATGCTCGAGAAGGACACAAACAGGCCACATAGTAAACTTGAGTAGCAGCCAAAATCTTAGAGCACACTTGGAATTTTCTAGGTAAGGACAAGGGTCAAGAGACCCATTTTTGTACCTTTTTTTGAACCCAATCAATGGTGAATTTCCATAAAGTAGAAAAATCACAATCAAAAGGAAATGGGATACCAAGAAACTGAAATATTTCTCCTCGTCGAATCCATTTCCAAGGGTAAGCCGCTAACCAATCTGGCATAGGCCAAGGGCTTTGGTGAAACCCTAGAGACTTAGCAAATTGAACATTAGATCGCGAAGCTTTACAAAAAAATATCTAAACAAGAGTAGGTTTCCTAAATTTTCTATTCGGATTCAGCTAGAGTGAGAAAGGAGTCATCATCAAAGTGACCATTGATAAGTTGAGTCTTGTGATTAGGGATAAATATGTCTCAGACGCGCCCCGCACTCAGCTCTGCCTGTGATGAGATATCTAAGAGCATCTGCAACTAGGACAAAGAGAGCCGGAGCAAGAGGACAACCCTGTCTAATAGATTGAAACAACCCAACTGAAGGGGATTGATGACCATTGATAGTGAGACAAGAGGAGGCATTTCCAAATAAAGTTTGAACATCATTGAGAAAGATAGAGAAAAAACCCAAAGCACGAAGTATAGCAAGAATGAAAGGCCATTCAATTCGGTCATAAGTCTTCTCAAAATCAATCTTCAAGAAAATCACCCTCTGGAGAGAAGACGGGGCCCATTCCATACCCTCCCAAACTACAATAAGGTTATCCAGGATATAACGGCCTTTCACAAATCCAGTTTTCTCTAGTTGCACGATCTAGGGAAGGATTGAGAAGAGTAATAGGCCTTTAGCTTGTAATCAACTCAAGATTCCTAACTTTAGGGATAAAATTTATATTACCTTTATTAATAATATCTCCAAGGGAATGATTCTACAAGGCTTCTTAATACATTTGTAGAAGATCATTACCAACAATATGCCAAGTAGCTTTGTAGAACTCACACAGAAAACCATCTAACCCATGATATTTGTAATGAGTAAGACAAAGAAGATCACCATGAAGCTCTTCCAAAGTGAGAGAGGTTTCATAGGCTTTCCTCTCCTGTTGAGTTGGCTTGCTCGGGATAATTTCAGTAAATTGTTACAACGCAACTTAACCTTTGACTGAAGGTTGCCGAGCTTGGAAGACCAAGGTGTAATACTCCACAAACACAAAGGTGATATCAGGTATGGTCATGACCAGAGCATGTGCAAATTGGATTGCCTTGATTTCCTCCTTGGCATATCTAGACCCAAGGGATTTAAAAATACCTTTGGATGCCTGATCACTAATTTTGAGCCAATGAAGCCGAGCATGAACCTGAGCACCCTTGGCCTTAAGTTGTTCAATGATTTGTAGTTGGTTTCTAAGTTGGGAATCTTGAACCTGAGTTGCCACATCAAAAGGTTGAGATTCTAGAAGTAGGGTTGTCCTTTGAAATTCCTAGTGAAGAGCAGAGTCAACCCTTTTATGAACACGAGCAGCCTGCTTGCCAAAATAGCGAAGAAATTTAGCAGTCTGTTAGATAGACTCATTCCACCAAGACACCCAGCTGGTAGCATAAGGAAAACTTGGCACCATATTCCAAATCTTAGCAATAAGATACAACACCCCCAAATGACTCAGCAAGGAAACATTCATATAGAATTGATTATTTAGAACCTTGAGTTTGACCCCACCCCATGTAATTCTGAAAGAAATAGGGGTGTGATCTAACAAAAGAATGTCTGGCTAGGAAGTGGCTAGAGAATGACCATTAACTGCCAACTCAAAAACCTACTATTGAGATAGCATGACACGATCAAGCCTTTTGAGCACATGCGTTGGTCCTTCTTGAAAATTGGACCAAGTAAACCAATTTTGAGAATTAAATTCTGGCCGCCTTTTGAAAAGAGAGGCATTAAGGTTCCAACAAATTTTAAAACAAAACCAAGCTTCATGTTCACCAATGCACCAACACATAGGAAGGGCCCCCATTTTTTCCTCGAGATGTTTAACCATATTAAAATCACTGTAAATCAACCAATAGGAAAAAGGAAAATTATCTCCCAACCAAAGCCATAATGCCGACCTTTCTGGACCATCATTAGAAGCATAAGGATTAAGCACACCAAAAGAAAATCCATTAAAATCCAAAATAACCCACATGACCCGATTTTCAGGATCACGCCCCGTGGAAGAGATCATGCCAACAAATTTAGGGGATACAGAAATAGAAACACTAACTTTTCCTTCCAAATGAGAAGAGTAAAAATGCGTATAACTCAAAGCTATTCACATAATATTTTTTGGAGGATTCCTCTAGAATATTTTATTGAGGAACCCAATCCTATCACTACATGATCAAAAGAAAATAGTATCAGGATGATGGCCACCAACCAACATGGTTATGATACCCTTTACAAGAATGGTTGTGACCATGCCCCCTCGTGAAGTATGATTCTTATAATCTTGCCACATTGCATGATGCATTGTCCTAATGGTCTAGCAAAGTTTAGAGATGATCCACCTCCAAAGCCATCATGTTAGCATACACTTTAATATGCATGAATAGATTTAAAATCACCATGGCCTTGTTATAAGTAGAGAAATTCTTATCAACTATAGAATCAGATAACATAATCCAAAAAAATTTCCAGATAAAAAAAGTTCCACTCGGAAAGTATGCCAAAATCGTGTGAATTTTACAATAAGTTCAAGCTAATATCCCATAAGGATAATTTGACATGTGAAAAGCTCTGGCATCAATGGTTTGAAGAAGTCATGAATCCAATCCCATGCATGTTGAGCTTTAATGCAACACCATAATAAGTACCTCACACTCTCAAAATGGCTACAATGAGGGCATTTGATATTAAAGATGTCTAAGTGAATCACGTAGTTTCCCAATAGTAACCCCTGATAAAACAAATGCCAAAAAATTGAGTAAGATTGGGCTTGAGAATGACACTGCAAACTATTTGGAACCTCCTATCCCAAACAAAAGTAGAATAATGGAGAGACCATCTCTCATTGAGCTTTTGAACCATTCAAAATCAAGGATAAATCCATTCATACCCTTTACTGAGAGTGTAACTAAGAAAAGAAAATTCAACAAACCATTTCTAATCTTTCCACCAAGACCTTAGTGAGTACACTACAATTTTATGTAAATGTCCTACATGAAAAAAACATTTATAACCTCCTAAAGGACTCTTTGTTTGAATTATTGAGATCAAAATTGGATTTAGTCTCAGGATATTACAACCATGAACACGTAGATCTAGAGAAAAGGTCATGTTATCTAATTTCCTCTACTGCCCTCTGAAACTAGATAACAAACATATTCCTGTTGGATTAATCAAATGAGTCTCGAGAATCTCGAACTAATACAAAAAAAGTCAAGCTTCCAAAAATAGGGGGAAGAAACTTAGCCAAATCATGATTAAAATCAGAGCCCAGAACGATTCAACTCGAAGCAAAGCAATGAACTCGCAGAAGGTGCCACGTGTCGGTCCAGCCCAGTTTCAAAACCGAAAGGGAAGAAGGAGATCTCAAAACCCCACGAGACTTCTAAGTGGAGTCAATAATGAGGAGCCCACCAAGGAAATGATCCTCGTATTAATCTACAACAAGTCCCATTATAAACTCAAAGGGAAAGAAAAAGGAGGGCCACCGGAAGGTGTCATGTGTCAGCTCGACGCACTTTCAAAAGGTGCAAGAAAAGTGGAGACTCTAGAGGTGCGCTTAGCTTCCACGTAGAGCTCAACACGGATAGAATCTGAAACAAAGTAGGTTGCAAAATATTGGTGGTAGGCCAATTCAATGTAGGAATAATCATGAAACCCACCAGAAATCTTTAAATGTTGAGATCTTTTAAGATTGTGAGAGCCTGAGTGGAATGCGCGACCCCAAGGTTCAAACGAGCATAACTTTTAACCCAGAACTCCGATTTCACAAAATTGGACTTTTCGGAAATCTCTCAACATCCTCTATGCAAGAAAGAGAGGATTTAGTATTTTTAATGAAGGTAGGTGGGTAAAATAAAATAAACATCTCCAGCTCTAATAAACTGAGCACGACACACAACAATTAAGAAATGTAGAAACCGATGAAACTATGATGGTGATATTTAAGGAAAACAATCCTAGTTCAATGAGACAATTGAAAAGTGATTGGGAATGCATTCAATGAGTATGGCCATCATTTTCTCTACTGCAGGTCATGGGACATAAGGAGGATTCTTTTACAAGTAAGGTGTCATTGATTGTACTCATTTATTACATCTTATAAGTGGTTGGAAAAGCAATTTTAGGATTTCACCCTTATCTCTTTGTGATTATATATATTGACTTGGGTCTCATGCAAAAGGAGGTGAGTCAGTCAGTTTTCTTCTCTGTCTCAGTCCCTCTTCTGTAAAAGGCAGGGGCTTGGAGCTCTAGCATTCTTCATGGGTTTTGTAATAGTAATCTTGCCTCTTTTCTATTGTAATACTGTGCATAATTTTGGAGTAATATAATATGTCCTATGGTGCATTTTTTCCATCCTTCACATATCCTTGTTGTCTCTGATCGCCTTCATTTTCACATAGAAACTGTGCATCTCTGTAATGTTATTACTATCTTTGAAATTGTGCTTAAGTAGTTTGAGGCAGTGTTCTGTGTGATCTTCTTTGGCCTGTGGTGCAATTTTTCCCACTCTTTCCAATTATTCACCATTTCCCTTCTTCAGACAGTTGCATTCTCGATTGATTTCTTAAGAGGTTTGTTGAGCGCATTGCCCCCCATTAACTTTTTATGTTTTGTTTCATTTTTCTAACCCTCATCTCACACTATAGAGAAGAACCAGCTTCTTTAAAATCTGGAGGTCACCTTAGGACACACATCCCACTAACCTAAGGTTTCCTACGACTCCGACGGTTCATCCGTAAGGATCATCGTCAACAAGTCCCAAATGGTCTGAATACCTCATTGAATGTTTCAAGAGTGTACACCCTAAGAACTTTAGTGAATTGAACCTCGTGAAAGGTAATAATCAGTTACCACCATAATGAATGTTGGTTGAAGTATAAACATTTCCAAATTTGTTTTCAATTCAAAGAAGTTAAGCTTTAATGGCTTCCAAGATTTCTAAATACTCTCGCCCACAAAAATCCCCTAAATTATGACTAGATCTCAAATTATTAGATGGGTTTAAAGGGCTTAAAACTTTACATGCCACTCTCTCAGGGGAACACTATAAGAGATACAAGTTGTTAAGAGGATTTTCCAAGCCTTGTTTGTTGTCATGGTCCAATTAGTTTTCTTAACACACAAAGTAATACCTTGTCAATGGACATTAAGAAGCCCGATTCCCCCAGGCTCTTTAGGTAAGCAACAAGATTCCCATGAAATTCTGTGGAACCCCTTTTAATTCAACTCTAAATTTAAATATAGGTTTTATTAATTACTATATTAGGACTACTATGTAATAGAAAACAAACAAGCAATCCAAAGCATATACATTAAATACAAGATTGGACACTAGGGTTTTACAAACACAATTCTTTGATAAAGTAAGAGTGTAATGTTTGAGACATGACTTAGTTGATTTAAAAGACATTCTAATAATGTCATCAATGGATCTAAGAGGTGTGTAGGTTATTGAATGTGTGTAGACACTCAAATTTGGCAATTTGCACTTTGACAACACTTTATTTGATAATGTACTTTTATCATGATAAATATTATCTCTCCATTCCCGCTTAGCACTTTCTAAGGTCTCTTGTTTAGCTTGTTTATCCTTGCACAATGAAGTGTTGACAAAATTTGAGAATACAATGCACAAAATCCATAGACAAACATCCATTGACAAGTTCCAAATTTCATTTTGCATGTTTTATGTCCCTAGTCAGGGCCATACAGTTTGGTCAGAAATTTATATTCAGTCTTAGCTGACTTGTACAGTCTTGGACTGACATGTCTTCCAACTTTACTTTCAAATTAATATCTTTTGTTGGGTCGTATACTTCATTTGGGATGGCTTGTCTTGGATAAATCATCTATGGATCCCTATATATGTAAGTAAACACTACCTCATTTGATAACCTGCAAATCTTATGACAATGCATTAATACACTCACGTCCTACACTTGGAAAAGGCACTTACATCTCCTTAAATCTCAAAATAGTACATATATAATCATTAGGGAAACACCACATCAATTTGAATTTTACCAAGTCAAGACAACAATCTCTCTCATTTGCAAGAACTCAAACATCCCTCGTCCAAGTATTTTAGCAAGAGCCAAAGTCAAAGCAAACACTATCGAAGAAGTTACCAAATTTGTTTAATATATCTAGATATCATATGATAGGTGGATAACGACATGTAGTTTGAGGCATCTTTAGAGTATTGCCAACTTTGACGGTGCACAGGAGTGCCCATAGCCTAATTACTTTTTGTTTTATAGGAATGTTCATCCATGGCAAGGGTTTGAGAAGGTGTTAAATATGTTCACAAAGCTTCAGTACATGACTGACAACTAGGCTTTGACAACGACAAACAAATCCAATCTGGTAGCCACCACATCATTTTGTAGAAGTAGAAATGGAGAATGTCCAAGACCGTACAGAAGGGTTAAGACTGTATGGTATAGTCCCAACATATTGGTACGGTCCTCCCCCAAGACAATTTATCATTATAGTCTCACTTCCAAAACACCTCTAGGTTCAAATATCTTCGTTTTTGCTTTACACAATCCCATAACTTCCCCAGAATATTTTGTAACACGCTAAGTGCACTCATTCCCTTGTGTTTCCATGTTTATATCTTGTATTGCATGCTTCCAAATGCTATTTTTATATTGTATAATTAATTTTGGGACTTAATTAATCATAATAGTCATTTGTATCTAACCTACATCCATTTAGTGTAAATCTAAACTCACTTTATCAAATTTAGATTAACATTATATTTAATCTAAAAATTATGTAAATAATGAGCTTGATTACTCATTGTTTGCATGTGTGCAAAAAGACTGAACCATATAGCTTTTTACTGGACCATACTACGGTTCAATCCCCTATGAAATATTTTGTACTGAGAAGTAGTGTGTCATTGGTTTTTTTTTTTCCTGTATCACTTTAGTTTTTTCCTATGAACTACGTCATGGTATCTACCCTTACATCTACAAAAACCTATCTTCTGGAAAAACACTTTAACCATACACTAAATAACAAAAAATGAGACTAGGTGCTTGAGTTAGACTAACCTTGGTAGTCATCCCATGTGATTCATACCAAACATTGCACTGCAATTCAAACTCCATATAATTCTCCTAGTGTGTGGTGCATGTGTATATGTACGTAGTTCCTTTGTCCTAGATTTTACCCTCATGCCTCTACACCAATAGTGGGTGAATTAATTTTCCTAATTAAAACCATTGTCTATAGACATAGAAAACTTAAAATTAGTAATTTCCTCCTTGTGATGTGATCTTAAGATGTGTTATACTAATTTCTTACTTATTCCTAACCCTTGCATGGATATTACATAGGTGATTTCTAGATGATAAATTTTTTTATAAACTTGTGTTTATAAGACTCTCTTAATTTAAAATTTGAAACCTAGTACTGGATAATGTGGACCCAAAACATAAGATATAAAATTAAAAAGAGTAACAAAGAAGACCAACAAGAAAAAAGGATCCAAAGTAAAATTGTTTGAGACCATTTTTCTCTAAACTAAGTTCAATAGCCCCATACCAAAGTCAACATTAGTAAAACAATAAAAAACAATAACCAAATATTTTTGTGACACGACATAAGAAAATATGAAATATCCAAAGATGCTAACATAAAATATTCAATCAAGTAATACAAAAATGGAATAATAAGGACTTGCGCTAGTAAGATCTAATTTCATTGTTCAAGACCCATATACATATAATTTGCTAAAAATATGATGTAATAATGAGTTTTTTGCCGAATTAGGTGTCTACATTTCCATCCATTTAATCTAGTGAATAAATTTTACCAATTTAAGTGAGAAAAGAGAGCATACCTAATAGTACCAAAGTAGAGAAAATGTGTCATAGGTGACAAAAGTTTCATATGTGTCAAGAAGTTCTTAAAGATACAAATATTTGGAATTCAATTTTTGAAACAAGTGATTTTGAATTTACGAGGGAACTAGGTGTCCCAACACCAAATAAGGGTTTCACAATGCTTTCTATTTGCCCCAAAAATCCTTACAAAATAAATTGAGAGGTAGGTTTCTACAGGGATTTTTAGTCCCCCAAAATTTTCCACTCACGAGACTATGTCGTTGCAGATGGATTTGGGTCCCAAATGTGACAACCCCTACAAATTTGAAAGTAAGTGATGCCTCATGCCCCCATTATGCATTGTATGGGTGTCAACAATGAAATGTGATATGGTGGTTTGTTAAATTTCCCCCTACATTTACAATAAATGCAGTGGTGAATTCACTTGTATTTCAATAATTTATTTTTGTGTATCATTATAGGTAGATTTGACCTTTGTGTCATTAGATAAGCTCAGTATATTGATTTTTATAAGAGAGTAGCTTGGATAACAAGTTCATATATTTTCCCCCTTTCAGTGAAAGGGATGAAATAAAGTGAAATTATTTAAAATGAAAGAAATTGATGGTAGTAGTTGAAATATGTAGATATGGTAACTAGTGATTTGGGGGGTCGGTGGTAATTGCATGGAATTGTACTATAGAGGTGAGAATCAAGATTTTAGAAAAGAGGCAACATAATTGGTAATATTGTAAAATAGGGTTAAGTCCCACTGTAACAACAAAGTTGATGAATTATGGATTCTAGTGCCATAAACAAGGATATAATCCTATAAACATGCCTCAAGATGTCTACTTGACAAGTTTGAGGCATTGACCGATTAATTGAAACTTGAGTGAAAAGTATAGTAATATATTGAAAGATCACTTTATTATGAATAGTAAAGTTGAAAATTAAAAGTAATTTCATTTTAAACTTTATAGATAGAAACCCAAGCTACGAGAGAGACATTATGTTGTGTGTTAAAGGAGATTTGAGACTGTGATTTGATTATGTGGAAGAGGCCATCAAAGAACAAACGCCTAAAGATCTGGTGAGTATCGAAAAAACTATGATTTTTTGAAGAGAATTTGATCTAATAACAAATATGAGAGAAGAAATAATTCACACAATATTTAAGATAAACAAAAAATAGAGAAATGACATACACAAAATAACACGATACACAAGATATCTCCTATGAAACCCTTGTAGGAAAAAACCCAGTGCAATAATGTATCTCATTATTGTATCGACTCAAATTGTTTTATCATACAATAATGTAATTCTCAGTTTTTCTCTCTATCCTACTACATATCCAACTATATGTAAGCACATCAATAGGTAATATCGCAACAATATTACAAAACAATGGGTACCAAAACAATGGGCCAAGAATGCAACCCTAACGGCTCAACATGAACATTAGTGATCTAACCACCCATAATAACATAGGCTAAAAATACTTATATAGATATAGAAAAATAGGGGACCCCAAAAAAATTCTCAAGGGTTGGCCCTCAGACCCCCTAGCTAGGGCGATGCCCCAGACCCCCACGGCCTTATCGGGTTGTACCTTCTAGAAGAGTGTAACTCATGGAAAATGTACAATGCATTTCTAACATTTTGGCTAAAAATAGTAGTAAATTTTAATTTTTGTACAATTGTGAATTTTTGTCATTTTTGAGTAAAATAGGGTTAACTTATAGCTATGAGAAGTTTTGTCTTAGAGAATGGAACCATCAGGTTTATGACGGTGTTGTCTTGCTCTAGATGATTTCGTCCCTATCACACGGTCTCGTCAGATAATTTAATCCAAATGGGATGCTTTGATATATGATTCTTGGTAGCTATTTTTCATTATTTAGATGGTTGAATTCAAATATTTTGAATATTCCAACTAGTGATTAATTGACAAAATTTTGAGATTCATTGTATCTATTTATGCCTTTTTATTATAGTAAGACGTGGATGGTCAATAGTTCCATGGGAGACACCATATGGATACATTGCTTGAGTTAGGCCTAGATGATGAGTCATGGGATATAATAGACATGGTCGAGCTCCATCATATGGCTAGGTTGGGGGAAATACCCCATAATATGCATTTACTGACCGCGCTCTACAAGAGGTGGAATGCATAAACATGTACTTTTTAGCTCCCAATTGGGGATATGACATTGACCTTGGGGGATGTATATAGGATTTTGAGGTTTCCCATATTGGGAGTGAGGGTACAAGTTCTCTCTGCTGATGTAACATTATAGATGAGGTAGGCACAGGGATTTCAGCTGGGTTAGGGTGGAGTGGCATAGTAGATAGTACAACTTGGTGTTATAGTGACTGTAGATATTCCATGTGAGGAGAGGTTTATTAGTGTATTATTAACATATTTTGTAGTCGTTCATGGAGGTGGTGTGTCTAATTTGTATAAACTGTGGGATTTTACAGAGCTATAAAGGAGCATGGGGTCATATATGCTTGGGGTTGTTGCATGTTGGCACCCTTATACAAGGATTTATATAGGTTTGTTTCAAAGAGGCATGATAGTTAGGGGGTAGAAGTGATAGTAACACACATGTGGGAATATGAGAACATAGAATTAGTGTATTGCATTGGAGGATTATTGGTTGACTGGGCCCATCCAAAGATCTTTGCATCGAGGTGGGTATTACCTAGGAGATGACGACTAGAGACTATGGCGTATCGAGCCATACTAGATAAATTAACCTTAGAGGAGATTATTTAGAGGCCATTTACGGGCTACTCATGGTGGGTAGATGATGTCATGTAGCTACAATGAGTTAGGAGGAACATGTGGCTAGGGGATTAATTCCATGAACAAAGGGAATGCTACTAGTATGAGTAGGTGACATGGTAATTTATGGTTTTGTAGGATGTTACCCTATTGACATACCCATAAAGGAGATCCCTCCACACAATGATGAGAGATGGGGATAGACCAGGTTTTTAAAAGGTCAAGCTCCTCCCACCACCCACAAATCAGGTATACTTGTCGATAGTGGTGTGTGTTATGGATGATTTTAGGTACACAACAAATTATATCTAGTGGTGGATGGAGTCGTGATGGGTGCTACGATTTCTAGTCACAGTGGGATATATAACACAAGGCGTGGGAGGTATAAGATGAGGAGCACCAAGACATATAATTCCACCCACAAGAGGATGTGGGAAATCCATTCCTCTACCTGTTGGAGGATACATGTCACTAGTAACAAATGCCCCCATATATAATATTGTAGTGGTTGTGATTGTGTAGGATGAATAAATTGTGATTTAGCTTCATGGGTTCAAGTAATAGATAACTGCAATTCAAAATTGTGATTGTTGATGATTGATAGCTAACATGTGATTATGGGATTGTAATTATAGGTGACTCCTTTTAAGCTACAATTGTGTATGCCTTGGTCTGCACTTTAAAGTGTAACATTTTGACAAATGTGTCGAGTAAAGGTATACTCGAGCATGTAGATGATATTGCAGGGGAGTATTTCCTATATTTTTTTATCTTATTAAATTATAGCATTCGTGAAATGTAAGGTTTTGGTGAGTGAGTGGGTAGAAATCCACACAAATATAGTGAGGAGAATAATCCTTTTCCTAGGATAGAGTTGGCTTAGGACTTAGTAGATAGATTGATGAGCGTATAGTAACAATATGACAAGGCTATAACAGAGATAGGCACATTGCAAGAGTAGGTGTGGCATTATAGGTTGAGATCACATTCATGAGGCTAATGGGACATAGGAGAGGATTCAAGCTCCCAAACCCTCGAAGATGTATGTATTAAGTACCGGGGAGAAAGACAATGTGTAGATACCATTTTTTGGTATAATGCCCCTCCATCATCTCACATTCACTCTCGCTTTTCTTTTTCTTAAATTTAAATAAATCTCATCCATTTACTCACCCAAATTTAATTAATTATCAAATGGGCTCCATGTGGACCCGTTTGATGATTAGAATTTGGCATTATCTCACTCAAAATTATTCAATTCATGGGTAATAATATATCCATCTGACACTCCACTCTTAATTTCAAGAATGGAATCTATTATCTCACCCACCCATTAAAATCATGCTCCCCACTCCACCTAATAAGTCAAACCATGGGCTCCACGTGATCACATTATGTCTCTTAACCAAGGTTAATTTATCAAACCCCGGTTACTCATTAACCCCAATCTAACCTCACCTCCAAGCTATCAATATGGGTTTTCCCCCCTCTTTAGAAGGACCTAGACCTGGACCGAGACCTGGACCTAAACCAGAACCAGAAGAGGACCCAGAAAAGAAGAAGAAGAATCGATGTATGAAGTCTCTACTTACTAAAGTTTTGAGGGAGAAATATTTGCCATTGTTCGTCATCTTGCCATCCTGATGCCCAATTCATCTCCATATCAGAGTACAAGCTAAGTCCCCTTGTCATTTTAGTTACTTGTCATTTTGTATTTCATTATTTCTACATGATATCTACTGTTCATCATTTATTGCTATCTTTCTAGATGTGGGGGTTGACATCCTCTTGGAACTAGGATTGTTTGGGCAACCTCCACATATTTTTGTCTAATCACATCTATTTCAGTTTTACAGATTTATCTTCTTTGTATCACACATCTATCTTCTTTGCGCCCGTAGATCCATATCTGCATCGGAGGTCCTAAGCCCTCCATCATTTGAAGTTGCTGGTGGCTTCCAGTATCAGCTTTCACCCACACGAGAATGAGGTTTCTTGATCAAAACAATGATATTATATAAATATGAGTAGTAAAGTGTAGACCATGATTGTACATGGTTTTTGATCTAGAAATTATGTGTGTATGTATGTGTGTGTGTACGTTCATGTGTGTATTATAAGATTCTTGATTATTTTATTGTATTTCTGTGATTGATTTTATTTGAGAGGGATTATTATTTTTATGTATGAAAAATAACTTAAGTAGTATAATTGAACACATGTGTGAGATTTGAGTGAACTAAATAAATGATTCCTAGTCATGCTACGATCTAAGGATGCATCATTGTTAAATCTTTGTTAATAATTAGTTGATTGCTCATTATAATTTTTAAGTAGTAGAAACACATGTGTTGTTAATTTTTATTCAATTATCTTTATCAATAAATTTTTTATCTTTAGAAGCCCATTTCAATTTAGGAACTTGTGTGATGGTAGGCTAGGAAAAGATCGTCTTTGGGAAACATCTCTCTTAGGAGACCAAAAAACTAGTACGTCCTGAGAAGGACTATCATGGGTGGTCGTAACCTCTGCAAAGCGATGCCTTAGAATATGAGAGGGAGATCCATCAAAATGTCATGTATAAAAAATAAATAATTCATTTTTCTTCAAGTAACTTGAGATTTTGATGTAACGCATAATAATCATTGTCTAGTGTCCATTAATGTCATGATAAGTATAAAAATTTCAACATTTTTCACACTCGAGACAACAAGGAGGATGATGGTCATTATATGGTAATTGAACGAGACACTTATCAAGTAGGTTGAGTAAAATATCATGTGGATGATTGCGAGATTTATCTCATGTTTTAGCATGCAATTAGAACTTGCTAGAAAATGACAGTAACCGGCATCGGTCAGGGTTTTGACCGGCATCGGTCAGGGTAAGTTGGAACCAGTGACGGTTGGGCAGAACCGAGCATCGGTTACCTGTGCAACAAGATTTTAATTAACTCTCAGGATTTATTTCTATTTTTAGCATTGGAATAGATTTAATGAATGTAATTGCATGGCTAAGTTCCCTAAAGTCTTAAATGACTATTTAAAGCATAAAGCTAGGGTTTAGAAGAGAGGATTGATCATAATTACAAGATAATTATGTGAGAGAGAAATCTTGGTGAAGAATAAAAAAAAGCTTGAAGGAAGAAAGTACTGAACATCTGAGAAGTGTAGAAGATTGTAAATCTTCATTGTATATCTTGTCAAAGCTTTGGATAATAGATTGGCTTGTTTCTTGGTGGACGTAGCCCACACTGGGTGAACCACATTAAATCTGGTGTTGATTTATGTCTCTTGTTTTGTATAATTCTTCTGGTAGAATATCCGTTTTTATTTGCATGTATGCTTAGATCTGATATATTGTCTGTACAACCGGTGTGCTAACCCCAACAACTGGTATCAGAGCTTTGTTTGAGGGTTTTGTGTGTTGACAGATTTACTCACAGAGGGTTTTCTGATTGAGTGGGAGCTACAACAATGACAGAAGATAATAAATACAAGGTAGAGAAGTTTGATGACTGAAATTATCAATTATGGAAGATGCAGATTGAGGATTATCTGTATCAGAGAGATTTGTACTTACCGTTGGATGAGAAGTCTAGACCTACGAAGATGACTGATGAAGAATGGAAGATTCTTGACAGAAAGGCTTTGGGATCTATAAGATTGAGCCTGGCAGCATCCGTGGCTTCCAATATTATAGAAGCGGCTTCTACGGTAGACTTAATGAAATCTCTTGCTAATTTATATGAAAAACCTAGTGCTTCAAATAAAGTTTATTTGATGAAGAAAATTTTTAGTTCTAAGATGCATGAAGGTGAATCTGCCTCTAGTCATTTGAATGATTTCTGATCTATTGTAAATAAGTTAAAATCAGTTTCAATACCATTTGATGATGAAGTAAAAGCACTTTTATTCTTATGTTCTTTTCCTGATAGTTGGGACAACTTGGTAATGGTTGTTAGTAATACAACATCTGCTAATAATATTTTGAAGTTTGATGATGTGGTTAGTATAATCTTGAATGAAGAAATTCGCAGGAAAAGTACAGAGGAAACATCATCTGTGAATGCTTCAAATGTAGAAAACAGGGGAAGGCAGAAGGATAGATCCAAAAATAAGAGTAATAAGATATCAAAGTCAAGGGATAGGAGATCTAAATGCAGAAGTAAGGGAATTACTTGTTGGAAATGTGGAAAGAAAGGACATGCAAAGAAATATTGTTGGTCAAAGAATAAAGAGAACCAACAACCAGACAAAGGTAAAGAGGTGAATCTTGCTGCATCAGAGGTAATGCAAGATGCTCTTATTCTTTCTTTAGATAGTAGAATTGAATCATGGGTTTTAGATTCAGGAGCTTCTTTCCATGCAACCCCTAATAAGGGTTATTTCAGAAATTATGTCCAGGGCAATTTTGGGCATGTTTATTTAGGTGATGATGAACCTTGCAGTATTACTGGTAAAGGGGAAGTTCATCTAAAATTGCAGAATGGAAATACATGGGTATTGAAAGATGTGAGGCATGTGCCAAGCCTCAGGAGGAATCTTATTTCTGAAGGGCAACTAGGTGAATCTAGTTGCATGGTTACTTTTACAGGAGACTCTTGGAAAGTCACCAAGGGTGCTTTTGTTGTGGCAAGAGGTAAGAAGGTAGGAACATTATATTTATCTACCTGTATTACTGATTCCTTTTCTGCATTATCTACTTCAGATTCAGATGCATGCATGTGGCATAATCGGTTGGGTCATATGAGTCAAAAAGGAATGCAGATCTTAAAGGCTAAGGGTAAGTTATCAGATTTGAAAGATTTAGATCTTGATTTCTGTGAGCATTGTATCTTTGGAAAGCAAAAGAGAGTGAGATTTCTCAAAGTTGGGGCAACTAAGAAGGAGCAGAAATTGGAGCTTGTACACTCAGATGTGTGGGGACCAGCTCAGGTAGCTTCTCATGGTGGATCCCAGTATTATGTTACTTTCATTGATGATGCTACAAGAAAGGTATGGGTTTATTGTATTAAACACAAATCTAATGTTTTTGAAACTTTTAAAAGATGGAAAGCCCTTGTTGAGAATGAATCAAATTCTAAGTTAAAGTGCCTTAGATCTGAAAATGGTGGTGAATACTGTAGCAAGGCTTTCAATGATTATTGTTCAGTGAATGGGATACATAGAGAAAGAATGGTTCCAAGAACACCACAGGAGAATGGTGTTGCAGAGAGAATGAACAGGACAATCATGGAACATGCTAGAAGTATGAGGATACATTCTGGATTGCCCTTGCAGTTTTGGGCAGAAGTAGTTGATACAATGGTTTATTTGATTAACCGTGGCCCTTCAAGTTCACTAGATGGAGGAATACCAGAGGAAGCATGGACCGGAAAAGAGGTAGATCTTTCTTTTCTTAAAGTTTTTGGTTTAGAAGCTTTTGTGCATGTTGATAGAGAAAATAGAAAAAAGTTGGATGCAAAATCCAAGAGGTGCACTTTCATTGGTTATGGATCTGGTGATTTCAGTTTTCATTTTTGGGATTTAGAGAATTCTAAAATTGTTAGGAGTCGTGATGTTGAATGGAATGAAAAGAGAATGTACAGGGATCAAATTTTGGTACCCAAGGATGAGAAAATTGAGAAGTTTATTGATGAAAATGAACTCTCAGGTTTTAAAGAAACACCTTCAGAAATACACAGTAACCGTGGTCGGTTAGGCCCTGACCAACATCGGTCAAATGAACTGCCGATGGTTACAGAGGATCAGAACCAACATTGGTTAGCCGAACCGATGTCGGTTAGAGGTGACTGACGTCGGTCACTGTCAGAAGTTGATACTAATGTCCAGGAGGTCCAGATTGAGCCTCCGGTACCCCAAACTCATGTGAGAAGGTCACAAAGGGTAAGTAAACTTCCAGAAAGATTTTCACCTTCTCTATTTTATCTATTATTGACTGATAGTGGTGAACCAGAAAGCTTTAAAGAAGAAATGTAGGATAAAACTCACGTTCAGTGGGAGCATGACATGGATGAGGAGATGAACTCTTTGGAACAGAACTAGACTTGGGATTTGGTTAAATTGCCAACAGGAAAGAGAACATTGCAGAACAAGTGGGTTTATATAATTAAGGAAGAAGAGGGTGGACAGAAAAGGTACAAGGTAAGGCTTGTAGTAAAGGGATTTACACAAAAGGCAGGTATTGACTTTGGTGAAATATTTTCTCCTGTTGTTAAGATGACTTCTATTCGTACTGTATTGAGTTTAGTTGCAGTAGAAGATTTACATTTAGAGAAACTAGATGTGAAGATGACTTTCCTTCATGGTGATTTGGATGAAGAGATTTATATGCAGTAGCCGCTTGGGTATGAAGTCAAGGGTAAGGAGAAATTAGTGTGTAGGTTGAAAAAGAGCCTATATGGGCTCAAGCAAGCTCCAAGGCAATGGTACATGAGGTTTGATAGTTTTATGCATGAGCATGGTTACTTGAGATGTGAATCTGACCATTGTGTTTATTTCAAGAAGCTTGAAAATGGGAGCTATATTATTTTGTTACTGTATGTGGATGATATGCTTATTGCAGGATCTAGTATGCAGGACATTGGTGAGCTTAAGAGAAAGCTAGCTCACACGTTTGCAATGAAGGATTTAGGAGCTGCAAAAAGAATCCTTGGCATGCAAATACATAGAGACATGAAAAACAAGAAATTGTATTTGTCTCAGGAGGATTATATCTACAAGGTGTTAGAAAGGTTCAACATGCAGAATGTAAAACCTGTTAGCACACCTATGGCTGGACACTTCAAATTGAGTAAAGATCAGTGTCCTTCATCACAAGAGGAGGTTGAATACATGACACGAGTGCCATATGCTTCAGCAGTTGGAAGTCTTATGTATGCTATGGTTTGTACAAGACCAGACATTGCACAGGTAGTGGGAGTTGTGAGTAGATATATGGCTAATCTAGGTAAAGAGCATTGGAAAGCAGTCCAATGGATACTCATGTATTTGAAAGGGACATCTAGCATGCAGTTATGATATGGAGGTTTGGATATTTCATTACGTGGCTATGTTGATTCGGATATGGATGGAGATCTGGATGGTAGGAGGAACACTACTGGATATATTTTCATAGTAGGTGGAATGACAGTTAGCTGGATTTCAAGATTGCAGAAGGTTGTGGCTTTGTCTACTACAGAGGTAGAGTATGTTGCAGCTACAAAGGCTAGCAAGGAGATGATATGGATGAGTAGGTTCATGGAAGAGTTGGGAAAGGAGAAAAGTAATTGTAAACTGTTCAGTGACAGTCAGAGTGTAATTCATTTGGCAAAGAACTCAGCATTTCATTCAAGAATGAAACACATTCAGTTGAGATATCACTTCATACGACAGGTATTGGAGGATGGACAGTTGAATCTGGAAAAGATTCATACAAGCAAGAACCCTGCGGATATGCTAACGAAGCCATTAGTAAAGGAGAAGTTGGAGCTACACTCCACTTCTGTTGGTCTTCAAGTTTGAGGCTTGAGGAGGAAGAAACAAAGCTAAGGAGGATCCAAGAATGGAACTGTACAGGTATAGTGTGCAATAATTAATCTCCAAGTGGGAGATTGTTGAGTATGGAGCTAAATTACTCATGTTTTAGCATGCAAATAGAACTTGCTGGAAGTTGACAGTAACCGGCATCGGTCAGGGCAAGTTGGAACCGGCGACGGTTGGGCAGAACCGGCATCGGTTACCTGTGTGATGAGTTTTAATTAACTCTCAGGATTTATTTCTATTTTTAGCATTGGAATAGATTTAATGAATGTAATTGCATGGCTAAGTGCCCTAAAGTCTTAAACAACTATTTAAAGCATAAATATAGGGTTTAGAAGAGAGGATTGATCATAATTACAAGATAATTATGTGAGAGAGAATTCTTGGTGAAGAATCAAAAAAAGCTTGAAGGAAGAAAGTACTGAACATCTGAGAAGTGTAGAAGATTGTAAATCTTCATTGTATATCTTGTCAAATCTTTGGATAATAGATTGGCTTGTTTCTTGGTGGACGTAGCCCACACTGGGTGAACCACGTTAAATCTGGTGTTGATTTATGTCTCTTGTTTTGTATAATTCTTCTGGTAGAATATCCATTTTTATTTGCATGTATGCTTAGATCTGATATATTGTCTGTACAACTGGTGTGCTAACCCCAACCAAGTATCATATAGTACTTTTATTATTAAGTGAATATGTGAGGCCACACTACAAGATATATTTTACTTCTAGATCAGTTGGTCGATAAATTAATTTCTTAATGTATACAAAAAAGGTCAAGATATAATTAGATATTGGCTCATATTTTCCCTTAGTGTAAGGTAGAAAAAACTCTTGTAGGTGACTCTAAGGACTTTGTTATCAATGAAACGAATAAGGAATGCCTCATAAAGTAATAAAAAATACTCATAGATCCACTAGGGAGATGATGAAACTAATGTGAATCGATATTAATAAGACTGTTAGAAAAGGATTTCAACAACAATCTATCATTAACAAAAGAAGCCATAACAAGTCTATATCTCTTATGGTGAAAATTAGAATCAATAGTACCATCAAATAATTGAAACTTAGGCATGTCAAAATCTCAAGGGGAAGGTGAATTTAGTATCTTGTACACAATCTGGTTTCCATAAATAGTATTTATATAGCGGGCCAAAATGTGCCTTAATATCTTGCACTCCTAAATCATCTGTTCTACAAGGGTATCGAGGTAATGAGTGAGAGACACACATGAACTGGCACCCAATAGGATAAACTTAAAGGGTCTAAAGTGAGTGCTAGGGTCACATATCTAGAAGGTAATAATCATGAAACTTGGTCAACTTAGGGTTTTCAAGGACTGCGGTCAATATAGAGGAGAGAACCCTACTAAGATATAGATAATTGAATGAGGGTAGGTATAGATTGATGATAGATAAGGAAAACATGCACAATATGACTGAAATGAAAGTAATGAGAAGCTAAGGAGCTGATCATAAAATAAGATTACTATGCTAACTAGTATCAAAACACATGTAACGCTAAGCTAACATAACACAATGAGGGAAGGAGATGAACTAATCTATGAAAAATGAGAAATAGGGTTATAACGCTCACATGTACATCTAGGGTGTTCACTAATGCATCTATCTATCAAGAGAAGTAGCACACCAAGAGATAATTATTATTCAGTGGAAAAGGGGAATACCATTATTTTCTTAGAGTCACTATAGATGACCCAATAATGCAAGCAATCCAAACCAATAAGGAGAGTGTCCAAACTAATCCAAGCAAAGTGTAAGATGAACCCAAGAGATGAGCGAGAAAATGTGAAGATGGCGCACGAGAGCAAAGTAGAAGGTAGTTTGTATGATTATAGCTTCCCTCATTTTATGAATGTCAAGTTTGATGATCATATATACCTGACACAATCACCTGTGTGTGATTGTGTCAGCTAGGGATGATAAACATACAATCCGAGGTAAAAATATGTGTCGTGGACAGAACAAGTGGATGAACAAGGTGCAAAAGATGGTGAGATGAAATTAAAGTGTCATGAGTGTAATGTGTATGAGACCTAAAGGGACAAGGACAACTAATGAAAGGACAACTAATAGTGACACTTTCAACTAATGGTTATGTTGAATACACATTGCACTCAACACCATGGCTTAATACCACCTCCTCCTTTAATAGGTGGGGAAAGGACAACTAATAGGTGGAGGTGGTCTTAATACCAGAGGAGGAGGAGTAGGATAATCAACACCATGGCTTAGAGAGCATAAGATGTGATGACCCAAAGGAGAATATTTTACATTGATCGAGGTATAGATGGTCGTGTACTTGAGATAGAGGCCTCGGCTATAACAGAGAGGAAATATGATATTGGTGCCCCAAGACAAGTGGGAACAATATGTAGGAGTAAAACCTTGCTGTGATGATGATGAGGAGGAGGTATTAGGTGGATGTGAAGACAATGTGACCATCGTGGAGAGGCCCAAACAACCAGGTATGTATGATATTATTATATTATCTAGATGATTTATTTGAAAAATGGGTTTGTGCTAATGAATTGATATCATACCATTGGTGGCTTTGTAGGGCAAATGATGAAGGAGTGACACTCCTTGACAGAGATAGCCCACCATAAGATCCTAGATCCCATATTGGATTTCCTAGGACACAACAGTGATGGTGGATCTAGTAGCACCATTAGCTAGAGATTCGGTGATCACATTTTGGTTAGTTAAAGAGGCATCTAGGACATTGTGGAGATATCAAGACGTGCAAGCATTGATGGCTACTGAAAACATAGATGTGATGTTGTAGAGTCTATTGTAGGTGTAGGTTGCTCTGGTACAAGAGTAGACATATCACCTAACATATGCCCAGAGAACTATGGAGTGGATCACGTCATTAGAGATATAGCTAACGAGAGCCCAGAGAGGCCTTCGAAGCCTGATCTAGGGTAGTGTTCCTAGCCCACACAAGAAGAGGGGACCAACACGACCCCCATCTGGCCAAAGCATCTAGAGACCATCCATAGGGGGCGAGATGGACTAGAGCCATATCATATGATTTTGTCGATGTATAAAACTAGTTCGATATATATATATATATCTATATATATATATATTATATATATATATATTATATATATATGAGATGATTTTTTATGGTATTTGCGATAATTTTTGTTGTAGATGATGTTGATTGAATTATCTATTTTACTTTCTTTCTCATGTATGTATGTGATAATACCCATGGTAATTAGAAACAATAATAATGAGATGACGTAATTAGATAGGTAAATACCCAGTGAGAAGGGGATCTGATAGGATAACCCAATCCACATGATGTGAAGAATCCAAGAGGTAGAACAAGGCCAAGGCATCCAACAGTACGATGTCTAAGGTGTGATTGGGTACATAAATTCAAGAAAGAACATAGGCATGAGAAAGAATGTAGTGGGATATTTAGGAATCAGTGTGAAAAACCCAAGGGGGGATCCCAAGATGCCAAGTGAATGGTATAAGGTTTTTGTGTAAAACCCAAGTGGGAGGTGAGAGCCCAAGTGAAAGTGAGGATGGATCTATGCCAAAGAAAGAAAGATGAGATGTAATCAATGTATTATAGATAACTAGCCACGAGGGGAAAAAGATCATAATGTATTTGGTGATGATATCATCAACTTGATTCAAGATATGGCTTCTAGCACGAGTCATGAGGTCCTCAATGGCATGATGTGTATTAGTAACTTATCAATGAACTTCAGACCTTTGTGAAAATAAGGTTTCATCAATCTGGATCCTCTAACTGAGTGAGAATGCCACACTAAATGGATCATCCATAGTGGGATGAGGATTGATGTGAGGTGGAGGTCCATAGGTAGGTTGTGGTCTAGCTATTCAAGGGAAGGTGGTTAGTTTCAAGAGGAATCATTTTCATGCTTCTAATTATAGGAAGAAAGTTTTGGGAATGGGATGCTTGCTAAACAAGAACCCGATAGTCGGCATCGGTGTGCACGCAATACACATGATGAGAAGAAAAAGAAGGGAGATAAAGTGAGAAGGCTGTGTAGCCTTTTTAGTTTGGTCATGTTTGACCTCATCTTTGAGTTTCTTTATGTGGCATCAATAGGATCTATAGTCAGAAACATCATGCCTAGAGCCTCATGTCAAGTGTAATATGGCTCATTATAGAGGATTGAGGAGCCATAAGGGAAAGAGGTAGGGAAAGGATCATAGGCTGTAGAGGGCTAGTGAGAGTATCTGAATGAGGGAACACGATGTAATGGGTGAAGATGAAATTGATGGAGCAGTTGTGTTCCCAGTCATTGAGGCACAATAGATAGGATCATCACCCATGAGATCATTAGCTTCATAGTCAAAACCAGTGAAATCATCTTTTTTGTAAGGGAAAATGGGTCAACTAGGTTGTGGTGGTATGTGAGGTGATAATCCATGGAGAAATTTGAGGCTTAGGCACTAGTGGGGAAGAAGTAGCCTATTAGTGCATTGAAGGATATTCCTCTTGTACTAGGATAACATTTATGTCATGAGAATTTTTGTGCAAGGGTTTCTTGGTAGCGCAAGACTTCCATATCATGAATTTGGGCATAGCTATCCATAGGTGATGGTTATCTAAAGTGTAACCATCATCATAATATGATGTGGAAGCATCCACCACATAAGAATAAAATATGGTCTCTAAGTTGAACCACATGATCTAGTGGGGATGCGTGTACATGAGATGATTTACAAGAATCAAAGGATCCTTCTTGTGAGGCCATAAGGAAGGAGGCAAGTTGAGATATGATGAGTTCTTAGGAAGATCAAAAGTATTGATTCTAAGGGTTAATTCATTGGGATCTTTGTCATCTGATTCCAAGACATTGGGAGGCATGCTCCTGACCAACTCAAGATGACCAACATTGCCATGAAGAGTATCCATAGGGTAGTTAAAGCGCTGATATTCTCAAAAGGGATAGGTGATAATTCATTCAAGCATGGGGATCTTATATGTCTCCTTTTTTTGAAGTGTATCATAGTTCTAAGGGTTAGTGTTCCCTTGAATCTTATAAATAGCTCCTTGATGAGTGAACTTCACACATTGACATGCAAAAAGAAGCGATATGTGCATACGATGAGTCCAAGGCTTAACCCTAGGAGAATATTAAAAGATAGAGGAAAATTAAAGACTGTGACTTTGACATAGACATTACTAGGAGGGATGGTTATGGGTAACCAGATACACCCCATAGGAGGTATCTGTCAGTGATCATATCCTTGAACAAGTGGTTCATGTAAATTTTAGTTATCGATAGAATAACCAAGAGCCTTGATGAAATCTAATGAGGCCACACATGTGCCTCCCTCATCAATGAGAGCATGCTTGACTATAGTGTGACCGATCTGAACTGAAATAAAGAGAGGCGGATCATCTTCATGAAGAAAGAGCTCATCTGGGATCATAGAAGCTATAGGGAAAACAAATGCAAGAGTGAGCATCCTGTAGTAAGATCAGTATGAATGGAGAGCTCCTCACATTTTCGGAGGATGCTTTCCTCCCAGCCATGTAATGTGGAACTCCACCCCAAAGAGGGAGGAAAAGGAATGTTCATATCAAATAGTGCAATCATGAGACACTCATGATGGTGAGGTGATGTATGCATGAGTTCTAAGAAGGGAACTTGGACCAGGAATTTGGACAAGTGCTTCAAGAGGATCCCACTCATCATGACTGGACTGTGCAGTAGGTTGAGAGTGTTAAGAGTCCTCAGAAAATAAATCCAAAAGAAGTAGGGGTGATTAAGGAGACTTCAGAAACTATTTTTTTCTCATTTCCTATGCCATCATGGCCCTGCAAGTTTGATTTACATAGGGGCCGATGGTGTATAGGCAGAGAAACAAATCCAGACACCATCAACCCTATAAAATTATTTCCATAGGGGATGATGGTGTCTGGAGGAGGAAGGTTTTTTGACTTTGAGAAGCTTGATTTTGAGGTACAGAAGGATATATGACCCTGTGAGTTCTGAGGTTGGAATGCTACAGGATATTCTGGTTCTACATAAGCTATGACATGTTCTACATTGTAATTACAAATTGTTTTCATTAGGAGGGTAATCTATGTCAACTACATTATTTATAGCATTCTCTTAATTCTTATAACTTTCACTGACATCATGTTAGGCATAGGATTAGAGAATCTTTTTAGCTTCTTCATTAGCCTGGTTGATAGCTTCATGATGATCATTTTGTTGATCCACATCATGATTCTTTGACCACTTCATTCAAACACTCGTGAGTGATGGTATCATAGTCAAATTAGGGAACCTAGAAAGAAGATGATGGTAGTCCATTTGTAGTGCATGAAATTTTCATGGGAGTGACCCCAATTAGCATGCCACCAACAAAACTTACTCTCATCATGCCAATGAGGAATAAGTTGAGAAGGATCCAAGATCACTGTAAAAATGTCTTAGGTAAGCGACATTTCAACTCTTCCTTACTCAGTGGTTGATGATAGTTAGGATGATTTTTATTGTTATAGGTTGTTGGTCAATGTTAAAAATATCCTATTTGAAGAAGCGATAAGAGGAAGAGTATCAGAGACTTTGTCATCTATCACGTTCTTGTTCTTAGAATGTTGAAGGATTTGGAATTTTTTGTTAGTTTGTGTCTTAGGAGGAGCTTTATCAAATTCCCTCATGAGATAATCTTGCCTTTTGGATTTGTTCAAAGGCCTTCTTCTAGGGAAGTAGGAGAAAAGGACCTCACCTTGTATTGAAGGTAAGGTTCAAGAGCTCGTAAAAAAGTTGGAAGAGGCTATCATTAGGTATATTATGTTCTACTTGTGTGGATAAGGTCTTCCAACACTTGATGAAATCTTGAGCATATTCATTCTCAATTTGTTGGTAATCGATGAAAGCATTGATAATATTATCAGGTAAATCGTGATATTGGAACTCGTTCACTAGGGTTGTATTAAGGACTCTAGCTCAACTATAGAATTAGGAGGAAAAGTATGGTACTAATCTAAAGCATCTCCCATAGTTAGATATATTAGCTAGGATTTTGGTGGCAGTGTATGAATTGGTTCTGATCCACTTCTTTGTAAATATTGTTGAAAGGCCTTGATATGAAGGGTGGGATCAATAGACCTATCATAAGAGATAGATGGAGAAATGCCACCAATATCTATGCTAGCAATATAAGGTGTTAAAGGCTCTTATTGGACGGCTCTTAAGAATTTTTAGATAGGGGTTGGGTATGGGCAACCCATTAGACCCATTTGGAAAAGGAGAAGGTGTGGTGCTCGAAGAGCCCGTTATAGAGTGGTTAACTAATTGAGCCATTTTGGACTTATATTTGAAGGAGTTGACCTTGATAGTAACATATTGTTGTTGGCTCATCCTATTAATAAGTTGGAGAATGAGATTGGTAGGGTTAAGAATTAGAGGCATTTTAGATGATCCTACTTTTAAGGACATTTCCCCTTTTTCTGACCATATGGTCAAGTTGTTTCAGAGATGAAATTCAAGAAGACGTTTGTAAGCATTTATTCTTATTCATTTTTGTATTGGGGAAATTGAGATAGATACTTTTTAATCTCAAGAGGATGATCAAAATTATCATCATTTTGTTTTTCTTCTTCTTCATCCTCTAGTGGGCCATTGCATTGGGTAGAAGGATTCTTTCTAGGTGCTCCTATGACGTAACAATATTCCATGCAAAAGGGAAACTTAAGCTTTAAGATTATATTTTTAGGAAAATTTTGCACAACATAGTCAAGGACCCTAGGCCTAGATACTCCATGATGAAGTGATGATCTGGTTGAGAAACATGTCTAAAAATGAAGGCTACAGACATAATCGGCCATGTAGAAAATTTTACACAAGGGCACGATGGTGTTTGGAAATAAAATTCCAAGCTAGAAGGGATCGACCTATGTAAATAGGTCTGCACAGGGGCTGATGGCATTAGATAAATGAGAAAACTAAAATATACAGGATTTGCCCCTAGGTGATGGTGTCTGCGATGATAGGTTTTTGAGATTTTGTGGGATTTTGGATGCTTAGATGAGGTCAAATTTGAAGATGGGTGCTTTTAACAAGCTGTGCTCGATCAAAAGGTTTTTTAGATTCATGTCGGGTTCACCAGAGATGTCTGGCGGGCAAAAAATGTGTCTCAATGTCTTGAATTACTCTAAATCATTCCTTCTATTAGGGAATCAAGGAATGAGTGAGAAACAAACATGAACTGTCATACTGTAATGGATAGATTTAAAGAGGATATAATGAGCATGCTAGGGTCGTATATCTAGAGGGAATTAATCCTTACACTAGGTCAACCTAGGGTTTCCAAGGCCCGTGGTCAAGATAGAGGATAAGAACCCTACTAGGATATCGATAATTGAATGAGGAGAGGTATGGATCAATGATATATACAACAAGCATGTACAATATAAATGTAAAAATGAAATAAAGATAAGCTAAGGAATTGATCATAAATAAGATTATTATGCTAACTAGCATCCAAACATATGTAATACTAAGCTAACATAACATAATGAGGGAAGGAGATGAACTTATCTATGAAAAATGACAAAATAATTAGAGCACTCACATGTACCTATAAGGTGGTCAATGATGCATCTATCTCTCCAGAGAAGTAGCACACGCTGAGATAGAATCACTATTATGTGGAGAAGGGGAACACCATTCCTTTCCTAAACTCATTATGGATGGTCCAATAGAGCAAGAAATCCAACCAATAAGAAGAGTGTCCAAAAAAATCAAAGCCAATTGCAAGATTAACCAAGAACTGAGTGATCAAATGCAAAGATGGCACAAAAGAGTAGAATAGATGGTAGTTTGTATGATTTGGCTTCCTTTTTTATGAATTCAATATGGTGATGTGTATATATAGGAACGTATCACCCATGGGCGATTGTGTCAGAAAGGGAAAAATAACACCGACACCACTCGCCCACGGGTGATGTGTTAGCCAGGGTGGATAAAATGATTATAATGTGTTATGTAAAAAAATAGTTGTCATAGATCATGGACAAGTGGATGAAGCAAGGTGCCAAGATGTTGAGATACAAGAAAAGTTCATGAGTGCAATGTGTCTGAGACCTAAAGAGGACAAGGATAACTAGTGAAAGGAAAACTAAGGTTAAGACCCAATAGTGACACTCTCTCTGTGTACTATCTCTAACCCATATTGGTTATGTGAATAACCATTCCCCATTCTAGGAAGGCCCCTTAAGGAACCGTCTCAAGAAATACATGCATTAGTGACCCTTATCTACACAAAGAAATTGTTAATAACATGTATGAAAGATGAGAAGTGAAAAATTAGGTGTATACATTATTAAAATAAATCCAAGTGTGGTAGGCCTTGCTTTCTAAAGATAACATTTGTACTTTGTGTTCTAAAGCACATATGACATGCATCAAAGATATGACTGTACGACTAAAAATACACACGTGACTTCTAGGTGCACTCGATCTCCCGAGGTTGTGTTCGGAAAATTCCGATGTGGAATGGATAGATGGCTATGTGGAAGCTATATAAGGAAAATGGGAAAAATGTGAATAATGGAAGATCAAGGCTAATCTGATGTCCTATATGGGAACTAATGGAATATTCTTGTCTAAGGCAACAAAAGCTTGTCTTACCCACGTAGGTGAGATGGAGTAGTCTAACGATGGTGGTACATGCATAAATGGTGGTCAATATCTGGCTTGCGGAAAATACTCGTAAACGGGTTGTGGAAGGAATGGGAACTGTCCTGCATTTTCATCATAGAAATTTCTAGAAAAAGGTCATGGAAGTGAGAGAGAAAACGTGTGGATAGGACAAGTGAGTGGATTATGAGAACTAGTTTTGTCTAGGCTGGTTCCACTAAAAATTATAAATGCTGTTTGACTTCAATGTTCAGCGCTATCAACTATGAGATGATGGTAGGTGGAAGTGGTGTGGATTGAAAAACCAAGATTCTAAGGCCTGTGTCAATGTTTGTGTGTAAGTAATATGCATCTAGTTGAGGAACTCAGGGATCATATACTTCATCTTTTGGTTGTTGAGGGACTTGAATGGTCATGTGTGGTATGTAAACTAATAAATAAAGAAACCAATAATATCAAAAGAGAAAACACAAGAGGGAAAGGTCAATCCTACGATCCAATTAAGGATACATGGGGAGATGTATTAATTTCTCTAATTAAACTATGTTCCTAATTAACAAATATAAACAAATAAATTTAAACCAAAATGATTCAATTAATTTACTCTAATTAATTAAACCTACATGTTTCCAATAACTAATTAATAAAGGAAACAAATAATTTAATACATAAAATAAATCTATTCTAATGTTTTTGTTCTTTTCAATTAAATAATAGAAATGCAACAAATAAAAAAAACTAATTAAACTAATCTAGTATTTTTGGAATTTTTATGTTTCTGGAAACAATAAAAAAATCTACAAAAGAAATATGAAGAAGTTGAAATTTCCTCTATAATTCTATTAATAAAACTAAACAAGCATATAACCTGGTATGGCTATTTGCATGTGTAAAGTGAATCTAGCCTATTCAAATAAAACAAAATATTTTCCAATTTTTATTGTGGATATAAAACTTCCTCTGTTCTACCTCAGAGACATGGGAATAAGTAAAAGCTTCTCAGAAGATTTTCTTCTCCTGCAACTTCCCCAATAGAAATCAAGGATCTAATGAAAGCTTATAGACTGAAATGAAATTACAATTGCTTTAAACTAATGCAGGAGATTTCTTCTTGAAAAAATTCCCTTGCAAACCCACAGGGATAGATAGGGAAGCAACTTTCACCAGAAGCTTTATGCAAACAAATGGAAAATACAATCTGAATGAATTTGACTATTGATTTGAATACTCTAATCAAATTATGAAAATAAATCTAAAGAATTTAAAGAAATCTTCAAGAAACTAAGTACATCCCTAACTTGGAAGTGTAGAATTGTCATAAATCTAGTTATGGTTTTGCTCTATTGTCCCCTCATCTTATTTTCCAATTTAGTGCTTAGATGAATCCAGGGAACTATGTTGGGTAGTGCAGAAGAAGTAGTGAAGAAGTGCTAGAGCAGGAATGGCTTGCAGGAAATTTGGTTATAATGCAGGCAAGAGAATAACAATGCAAGAGAAACTGGCTTGATTGTGTATTTCTTGGAAATATTATGAAAACATAAAAATGTAATTCACAACAAAAATATCCAACCAATTCTCCAGGTAGAAGATTGGCTCTTATAGAAAAATGGCAAAATGGTCTAAGCCATTTGGAAACCAAAGGAATGCCACATCACTCAAGGAATGGGGAGTTAACTCTTAATTAAATAATAAAAAGGGGGAAAATATGAAGTTGGTACAACATCTATGTAATCCCAAAAACAATAATTTGATCAAGAAATGTGCACTTAAAGTGAGTTTGAAGGAGTTGAAATGTGTTCAGAACATGCCAAAAGACTCTCAAGATAAAATGCACATAGAATCACCTGGTCTACGTAGATCGGAGCTGTTGCGCAAACCCGCCAAGGGTGGTTACACAATCTTTTAGGGAAGACCTGTGAGTTGCGTAACCACCAAGGAAGTGCAGTTGGTTATATGACTTAAAGTTCCAAAATCTGAGAGGAAAAGGCTTTTCAGAATGATAAAGGAAAGTAGAAAAATCATGGAAATGAACAAGGAAAGCATTCTAGGCTACAAATATACACTGCGAATGGGAAATTAGACTTGAACACCATTGGAAAATATATTAATCATCATTGGGGATTTAAAACTGTTCTGAAAATATAAAACATGTAAAATTGGGTGCATATATATTGCCCCCTTAGAGAAGCATTTTAGCCATGAAGACATGTAAAATGTTGAGTTCGAGTATGGCACTCCCAAATAGGAGAGTTAGAAATTATACCTGACATGTCTGTGTGTTGAAATGACGCCAATCCAAGATTCCTGCCACCTGCAAGAAGAAAACAAGAATCAAGTGTAGATATAATAAAATTGACAAGAATGCACTAAAAACAAAATGACAAGAGGACTTACCATATCCGTGGGGATAGAAATATACCTATCTTTTGGTGCTCCCAGCCCTGTACAACACACACACTTGAAAATAGAGTTAAAACATACTATATATAACTAAAATTGACTATTTTAGAAATCATTTTCACCCACCCACTTAGCATCCATTTTTGAGCTCTAGATCACCTGTGATGGTTTCATGCACAAGTATAGACAAATTGAAGAGCACAATGACATGATGGTGGCATAACTAGAAGGAGGAGCAACGACTCAGAGATAGGTGGCTTATTTGCATTTATTTATTTTTAACCTATAATGTGAAAAATATGAAAAATTCAACCTAGGGGGGTTATTTTAAATAATTTTATAGTCAAATTGTTCAAAAGGGGGCACCTAGGTGTTTTTGTCTTTTATTTTTATCCAAAATGGTGCATTTTTTTCGTTTTTGGAATTTTTAGGTCCCATAGGGTATGACTTGTCCTTTTCAGAAAGGACTATATGCAACAGCTCTCTACATAGGTGAAAGTTGTGCAACCGCCATGACGATTGCACAACTGCTGCTCTGCATAGAGGGGTGATTGCATAATTTATGAGGTAGAGGCCAAAATTGACTAAGTGTGAAGATGTTTTTTGGTTTTTGTGTTGTTTTATGATGTTTTTGATGAGATTATTATGTATGAGATGTTTCTAACTTGCTCTTTTTGATGTTTTAGTGAATGCAGGGCCTGTACATCAAATAGAGTAGATCTAGAGAATGTGATTGGCTTCCTCCAATATTAGACATTCTTACCTAGGTTAAGAGGGATACTTTACATAGGGTTGAGATATGTCAAGGATATCCCAGAAACAAATGCTTGTATCAGGCCAGTTACTTGTTATATGATTTATCGAGTTATTGGGATGCAGAAAAGAACACTTTTCGGCTACCTGGGGTTAGAGGAGAGTGGACTATCACTCTTGAGGATGTCTATAGGATTCTAGGGGTTCCTATCATAGGAAGGAGATTGATACTATCTAGTGCTACTTCTACGGTAAAGTCACACCAGTGGGCCACACACATGGGAGATGCATTGGCACATGAATGCTAGTGTCAAACATGACATGAGATTACTATCAGTGTCCTTTGCCCCTATTCCTGCACCTTGCATGAGGCCATCACATGGCATTTTGGCTTCATTTTTGGTTGGGGACAAGGGTCAGGAAAAGCTACTTTAGTTTTAGGCTCTGATCATCTAGATCATAGAGCAACATGGTTGACAAATTTATGGCATGGGGCATACGAAATACAATTGGGAGCTACATACCATGATCTCTATAGGATTGTTAGACTGGGGGGAAGATCCCTAAGTCATCCTTCACTTGTTATGGGATGGGTTTACAAGAGGATGATCCCCTATCAGAGGGGTGTTGGGATTGCAGACCCTGGGGCTATCAGAGCCTCGAGATGGAAAGTTATGGCCCCAAAAAAGGGGTCCCATCAGGTAGTTTCTACACTCACTACATATGACATGATTTCCCAACCATATTAGGACATGGTTAGCTTATGGGGAGAGGATGTTGTTATCGTGGTAGCATACAACACTACTAAATAGTTAGTGGACATGAATACCAGGGTTGAGGTCCATCTAGTTCAGAGGGTTCCCCATCAGTTTGGGTTACCTTACATTGATGCCATCCCAACATATCCTATTATTTATCATGGGATTCAAGAGGCTAGATCTATCCCTAAGGGAAAGCTCAAGTGGGTCATCGCCATTCCTGGGATCCTGATTGGCACCCCATAGGTTGATCCAAATCCGGATAGACCAGGGGTTGTTTTATAGATTGAGGCTACACCCGCACATATGAGGAGGAGGAGGTGGGAGTAGGTATTTACCTTAGTTCATGTTCACCTAGGTACTTTATTTACCTTTATTGTATTTATCCTCACCCACTTATGTGTGTGGATATTTCTTTTATCTTATTTAGATATTAGGAGATATTATCTAGTTGTTAGGTATAGTTCCTTGATCTATGGTATTGACTAGTTCTTTCCTTGATCTATGGTATTGACTAGATCCTTGATGTCTAGTTCTCTCCTAAATCTATGGTCTTGACTAGTTCTTTGATGACTAGTTATTTCCTTGATTTATGGCTTGATCTACGACCTTGATTGGTTCTTAGATTGTTATTCCTTGCCTATTTAAGCAAGGCCCATTCTCAATGTATTGCATTGAGTTCCATAATAATATATGATATTGCTTCTCATTTGTTTGCAAAGGTTTTATGTAAAGTTATTCTGGCGAATTACTTTCATCTTATTGATCATGGTGTTTGATTAACATCTGTGTTCTTGGCTTGGTATGATCTGGTTATCGTTCCTTTCATGGTATCAGAGTTGGAGATTGTTGTTGACATCCGTCTGTAAGTTTTATTTTGCAAATAAATTCATTGTATATTCATATATTTGGGATTTGGTCGTATTTTGTTGTTGCATGCATTTTTATGCAAAACAAAGGCTTCCATTGGATCCGAAAGGTGGGAAAACCCTAAGATCGACTGTAAACTCGGTCATTTCTATAGGCAGTTGTTTTTTGGGGTTTTTTTGTTGTTGCAGAGAAGCACATTTCACCTCGGGATTCGTGCCCACTAGAAAACAAATCACATTTTTTTTGGGTTTGTTGGATTTTTCGAGATCTACAAGGCATTAAAGGATCCTTAGCCCTTGGTCATATGGTATGGTCATATGAGGGCTTAAAGCTTGTGATTCCTACTAGTAGGTGCTTAACTTCAGCCCCCTTTAATTTTATTTGTGTGGTGAAGGCAACAACAATTTATTTTGTTTTAGTGGCAACTAAAATAAATAACAGAGCAAAATATTAAAAAGCTTGTAACTTTTGATCGGTAACTCGGTTTTGAGTGCCGTTTTTTACAAAAGTGCTTGTTTTTTCATGCTCTTTCCATTGGAGTTATTTATTTTGAGACTTGCACTATAATTATAAAGTGCCAAATATGGAGGAGTGTTGTAATCAATTGTGGACGCAATTTCGGCTGAGCCCGACGTCCTAAATTTTTGGGAGTTGCAGTTTGTACCTATCATGGATTCTGAGAATGATATGCTTTTCTCTGAAGTATGTGGACTTCAAGAGGATATTGTAAAATTTGTGGAAGAAAATAGATCACTCAAGAAGTGAAATTCTCTTCTACAATCACTCATTCACGATAAGGATACAATAATACACTCCCTGCAGAACAAACTTGCTAGCCTACAACATCACCATCATATTGTGGACAACCATATCCATGCTCCTAGTCCACTTGCAGTTGTTGCTCTTGTACCCACTGACATTGATTTGCCAGTCTTTGAGTCTGAACCTGCTTTTGATGCTTCTAAACCTATGAGGCTTGTTACTACATGCTCTTCCACATCTGTGCCTATTACAGTACCACATGTTGTGTATCCTACTTCTACTCAGCTGCATGGATTTTTTAAGAAGCATACCACTGCATTCAGTTCTCACATGCTCTGTTCTATGGGTCTCACTAGCGGAGTCATTGGCAGACATTCACAGGGTATTGTTTCCTCTATTCCACATGTTAAGTGGAATTCTCATCATGACATTGGTTTTCGAGCAGATACTTCATTGGGATCACACATTGACAGAGCTCCTTTTTTTGTTTGCTCGACTCTTTCTGATAATCATGAGCAACACATGAGTTCTTGCACCTTCACTCAGGCTTGAGAAACCTGAGATTTCAGCTGTCAGACATGATCAACCTGACACACATTCTGATGTTCTTTTGCATGCACCCATTGTGCATTTTGCACCAAGTCATATGCAGGCATCTTCTTCATCCATCCGTGTTGATTTGGGGTGGATATCTGATCACTCGTGGCGTGACATAGGCATTCATTGAGAGGACTCTACAGGCATGGCTCCTCCACCATTCGGCCTCTTGCTCCACTTTCTATACCTTATGCATTGTGATGCTTCTTGTTTTGAGCATTTTTCTTTAGCAGGTGTAGTGTATCTCTCTTGTTTGTTGAGAGATTTTGTATCTGTATTTTCGACACTTTTGGCATGTTGACAGTATCTCTTATGGGGGATCTATTCTGGTGAATTCCAGTGTTAGTTTGTCAGTGTTCGAGTAGTTGTTTTGAAAACTCATACAGATTTGTAGCATCACTCCACCCATTCAGCAGTATGGGAGGGTGTGGTGTTGATCCTGCTTCTTCGGGTTTCATGTCCTTGCCTTGTTACCTTGGCTTTTCTTGGATCATGACACTCTGGAGTTTGTGTCCTTGCCTTGTTGCTTTGGTTATTGTTCTTGGATCGTGGCACACCTATTTGCAGCAGTTGATCGAATTATGTTTGGTGTTTTTTTTGCACTTTCGACATCACTCTGTTGACAGTCTCCTTGTATGGAGCTATTCTGGTGAAACCCAGTGTCAGTTGTTTTTGAGTTTTTTGATCGAGCAGTGGATTCAGACCACAGTGCACACCAAACTTCTTCAGCATTGTACGAGTTTTTTGAGCCGAGCTTCTTGGGATGCCTTGGAGTGGGTTTTTACTCTCTTTACTTTGTTGTTACTGGTTTTGGGTACCTTGCGGTGTCCCTTTTTTCCCAGTTATTGTACATGAGTACCTCATCAGGCCTAGTTGTCGGGACTCATACTGTGGACATGCCACTTCTATTTTGGTCCCTAGCTTCACTTGAGGGGGGGTGTTAGAGTAGGTATTTACCTTAGCTCATGTTCACCTAGGTACTTTATTTACCTTTATTGTATTTATCCTCACCCACTTATGTGTGTGGATATTTCTTTTATCTTATTTAGATATTAGGAGATATTATCTAGTTGTTAGGTATAGTTCTTTCCTTGATCTATGATCTATGGTATTGACTAGATCCTTGATGTCTAGTTCTCTCCTAAATCTATGGTCTTGACTAGTTCTTTGATGACTAGTTATTTCCTTGATTTATGGCTTGATCTACGACCTTGACTGGTTCTTAGATTGTTATTCCTTGCCTATTTAAGCAAGGCCCATTCTCAATGTATTGCATTGAGTTCCATAATAATATATGATATTGCTGCTCATTTGTTTGCAAAGGTTTTATGTAAAGTTATTCTGGCGAATTACTTTCATCTTATAGATCGTGGTGTTTGATTAGCATCTGTGTTCTTGGCTTGGTACGATTTGGTGCAGGTTGCATAGGTTAACTTGACCGAGGTGAGGACTCATACGAGCTTGTTTTTTTCCAGTTAGCATCCAAGAGGAGACAACAGAGAGGCCACTCTCATAACAAGAACACTACTAGAAGATTTCCAACCCTATCTCATGGTCATTCTCATCATTCTGTTCATGGAGGCTCCCATTCACATTATAGGATTCGTAACAGGAGTCCAAGAAAATGCTAACAAGCTTGTATAGATCCGGTAGGAAGGGATAGGTTGTATGCCTTATTACGCTTTGTTATAAGAAAAATGGACACATATATAGATTTTTTTGGATTTTGTGGCTCATTGTGAGTGTTTCGACCACACTTGTTAGTGTCATGACATTGTAAAAAAACTTGAGCGTATTATGGATATATACACATATGCATTATTTTTGTCTTGGAAATAGCTTGTGTAAGAGTTTATTTGTTTATGAATTGCTTCATCTAGGTACTCTCCAGATGTGTAGAATCTCCGATATTTTTATATGCTTTTATGAATGCATGTATGGATGATGCTGGTGTAAATACGTAACAGAATGATATTTTTTTTGCTTTTGATCATATAGATGATGTACATGAAGACAAAATGCAAAATTAGGGACTTTGGTTTTGAAGAAATATTTATCGGATATTTCTAGCTCATTGGAAGATCTAATGATTTAAGTAATGTTTCCATAACGAGATGACCCACTCCATTCTTAACTCCACGTAACTGAGTAAGATGCGAGGGCATCAACATAGAGCCAAGAAGGACATGAGTTATGAAAGACCTTGATAAATGGAAGCTAATGATACGGTTTCAGATTGTCATGTTTTGACAAATAACTAATTAGGAAAGTTACTCTTGGGTCATGACTCCAGTCAAAGGCTAACTTATCTAATCTAGGTCAGTGAGTTTTTTTACAAGTTTAACTAGAATCAAACCACATAGGTAGCTTCCTGTTATGAAAAAATAGTCATGATTAGGTATATAACTCTCTCATAACTTACACACCTGCAACTCATTTTTTAGTGATTTTAAATAAACTTAAAGAACTTTTTACTTAAATTGACCTACTCTTAATCTTATTGATTTATTTGAAAGGACCTGTTATGTCTTGCAGATATGCTACCAGTGAAGAATGCATAGGCTCATCAATAAGGACAAGGCATAAGGGAGTAACGGAACTTCCCTCCTTTCCTAGCCTTTTGCATGCTACAAGATGGAAGCATGGGCTCATCACCGAAGACTGGTAGGGAAAATAAGTGTAGAGATATTTCTAGGACTACAAAATTTTATTTTTTATTTGGTTTGTTTAAGTTTGATTTGCCTATTTTTTTAATGATCAAGGACTCTTGAGGACTTTATGATTTTAGTTAGGGAATAATTTCCCCTAGCATTTAACCCCAGGTACAACCAGTGAGATGTGAGGGCTCACCATTGAGGGTTGACGTAGGCTTTATCACACAATCCAGGTGAAATGCTCTTAGATTGTTTTTGTCAAAGTGATATTTTTAAGGTTTCAGATGTGACACCAAGAAGCTTCTAGCACAAACTACGAGAAAAACACCTAAGCTATAAGTAGCCATGAATAGAACTAAGTTGTACCCAGTCTTGGTAGGATCAATGTAAAAAATTCATCTACTAGGATTTTAAAGAGATTTAGTAGTTTTATGAGATGATATAATGAATGGTTGAAGAAGTATGATGTAAAATGCTTTGCCAATATTTTATAAATTTTGAAATAAAGTTTGAGGTGCAATATAAGTTTCTAGTTTCTAGGAATACTAAGATACAATTATGCAATGATATGCAATAGTGTACATACAGGGAATGAAAATGAATCATACGTAGAAACATTTAAGGTAAATTGAATTGGGGACTAATTCACCAAAATCCTTGGTGACCTTTTAAGGTACAATAGATGATAGACACCATTGTTAATAGTCCTCCATCAATCTAGTTATCTAGTCTTAGCACTAGATCACCTTGACGCTCTATTGTCGCGCTTGTAAAAATTTTTGTTATACTAATCGGGACATAACATGTCAGTGTATGTTTTTCCCCTGCTCAACATGAAGATACAAGTTTCTCATTGAGGGTTTCACATTGAACAAATTCAAAACCGCATCTTGATATGAATCTTCACCCAAAATGCCTTGGAAAGATATAGCGAAGGCTAGCTCAATTTCCAGTTGGTTAGACCACTGGTCACATCTAAAGAGCTAAAGAAAAAGGGGTTGCATAGGTGTTTGTACCGATGTTCTATAGGCTCACAAGGATGGATAGCTTTAAATGCCAGTCATGCTTATTCTCCTTGACTGGTTTTGAGGAGAATGGACTTTCCCTATGTCATTGTATTTCTAGCCTGGAACCTGTCCATTGGCCCGAGGGTATTATAAAGAGGTTTTATGATGCCAACCCATTCTGAATTGTAAACATAACTAATGAACCTCTGTGATTTTTAAAGGACGTGCCATTATTCAAGATAATGACCTGTGGGACTCCATACCTATAGATGTATTACTGATTCAAAATTAATGAACTTAGTGTTCATAGATCCAGGCATAGTGGTGAGAGGAATGGCCTCAACCCACTTTGGAAAATATTCTGTGGTTTGTAATGATAAAGTGTATGGCCATCTGTTGATGAGGGAGAAAATTATCCCTATCAAATCCAGACCTTAAGTAGAAAAGGGCCAAGGTGTCACAATCATCTATAAAGCTTGAGAAGGAATTATGTATCCCCTCGAGTGTGAATTCTTAACATTTATGGCACCTATGTACATATTCTACAACATCATGCTCTAAGGTTGGGTCTCATAAATAACTGAAAGGATCTGATGTTTTTTCCAAGTGGTTTCATGCCCTCTGAGGAGTGACCCTTACAGACTCCACTATGGATTTGGAAGAGGATCTTTTCCGATTATTTTTCATCTACACACCTTAAAAGCATGTCGTCAAAGGCTCTGTGATAGAGTACTTCCTCTACAATTACATACTTGGCAGCTACGATGTGTAGCCACCACCTTTGTTATGAAGTTTCTCCCTCAGGATACGTACGGTCCACAATATGATTAATGATACGAGAATACCATAGACACGTTGCAATGGGAAGCTTTGTTTCCACATAAAATATGCATTCATCAAGGAAATCTAGGTCCACTAGGTTCCTGTAATCTAGTGGGTTGTCTGCTAACCAATCAACAATACTTTGTCCTTTGATAGACTTCTTGGTGATGAAGGTGAGTTCAAATTCAACCATCAATGTGAGGAAACGTCCAACCTTTTTAAATAAGGCACCTTGAGTAAAGAAGGTTTATAGCTGGCCAGATTTGATGATCACTCACGTTTCGTGGTTAAGCATATAATGTCTTAACCTTTTTGTTGACAAATACAATTGCCATGTATTATTTCTCCACCTGTATATAATGTCTCTCATAGATCAAGAAGAGTGTGACTAATGAAATAAATGGTACATGTTCACGATTATCATTGTCTTTTTGAGCCAACATGCAAGTTAGTGAAACCTCGGTGGCTCAAGAGTATAAGATCAAGGGACAGTCAAATTTGGGTGGAATGAGTGTAGGTGGTGACATGAGAAAATGTTTGACCGACTTGCAAACGCTTCGTGACATTCAAAAGTCCAATCTTTACTACACTCTTTCTTTAGAAAGTTATTGATGGGATAGGATTGACATAAGTTAGATCAGGAATAAACTTGTGGATCGCACCAAGTTTACCCATAAAATACCTAATGTCAGAATCTTTTGAAGGTGGGGTAATCTCCATAATTGCTCTAATCTTTGTCAGGTCTACATCAATCCCTCGAGAAATAAATGACATGCCCCAATAGTTTACCTCCCATTACTATGAATATGCATTTTTCCAGATTCAATGTTATGCTGTATTTGATAAGACGAGAGAGGATAATGCGGAGCACCTTAAGGTGATCACAACATTTCCTGGCCTTAGCCAGACAGGTCATCAACTTAAGATTCAACAACCTTATGGATAAGATCGTGTAAGATATATGTCATCTGCTCATTGGAAGGTGGCTCCAAATTTTTTCAAGCTAAACGACATGACTGTTGTAGTAAAAAGTCCCCTAAGGAGTAGTAAAGGTAGTCTTGGTCTGATCCTTCTCAGAGATCCTTATTTGATTGTAGCTGGAGAAGTCATCCATAAGTGAAAATAATTCATAGCTAAGTTATTACATCTACAATGACATCGATGGAAGGAAATGGGAAGTCACCCCTTAGAACAGGCTCTGTTGATGTCTCTAAAGTCGATACAAATGTGTATCTTCCCGTTATTTTTGAGGACCAGGATGATGTTAGACACCCACATGGAATATTCCACTATTTTAATGAAACCTAGCTGAAGAAGCTTCATTACTTCTTCCTTGACCATTAAATATACTTTTGGCTTCTTGGGTGATGACTTCTGCTTCACTGGGTTGACATCGAGCTTCGTGACAAGAATTGTGAACTACCATGTTAGGAGTGATTCCCATATATTTCCTAGTAACTAAAGGTGAAGGATTTCAAATGTTCTTTGATCACCTTTGTATGTGGTTCTATTTCATCCAGAGTAAGAGAAGAACTGATTTTTAAGTATATTTGGTTCCTCCTCTGTCCCTATATTAATATCAATAGTCCCTTCAATCAAAGAGGCACTACCCTCTTCAAACTCAGTTGGGGTTGAAGGTAGTTCTATAAACCCTCTTCCTCTACCTTATAGATCGTAAGACCTTCTGATGAGGAAGAACACAATGTGTGATCTCTAAAGCAAGAGGAAGGATGAGGTATAAGAGAAAAGTCCTCTCTTATGGTGAACAAGATGAAGATCAATGTATGCATTGAGGAATCCTAGGATTGCCTCATCATTCTCCATAAATTTCATAGTGGTAGGCTCATTCTCAACTTCAACGTATGCTATAATCGCATTGGTTGGTATTCTTTGAAATAATTTTTTGGATTGAACTGAAGACTGTAAAATCAGTTTCCTTCAAACCCCCGATTGGAAAAAAACAAGAGGAAGAAGTAGTCGTTGAATCGGTTAAGAGATTTTTTTCTCTAGGTATGGCTTTGATAGAAATGAAGTCAAAACCTTTGCTAAGCTTTAGGACGATGATCTTATAAAGCTACAGGTGCTCCACTCTAGTCTCATAAACATCCGAGACTTGATTAGCAGACAAGTTGGGAGTCACCTAGAACTCTTACACTGCCGACACCCATCCTCTTGGCTACGATGAGACTAAGAAGAAGAACCTCGTATTCTGTGATGTTGTTTGTGCATTCAAAGTTGAACTTAGAGGAAAAAGGAATAACCCTACCATCTGAAGAAGTAAGGATCATACCCACCCCCCGTGTCATAGTGGCACTTCATCATAATTAAGCATCCAAAATCATTGGGGAAGATAAAAGTTTGATCATTCATGGAATCTTCCTCTTTGACTTCCAAAACCTAAACCATGCAAATATCTTCGAATCCATCATCCAAAAGAGTAGTGATCGTAAGATCATGGCCTATGCCTAAATATTCAAAAAGGAAGAATGATATGTACATCATTTTCCAAAATCTTAACTATCTCAGCCATAGTTTTTGTTGATACTTTTTCTACTACTGTTGTCCACTCAAAATTCCCTGCTCTTAAGAAAGTGAAAATTCAAAATTTTGAGTTTAAGTGTCTTCTGTGATGTACTAAAAATGTTAAAAGTCGAGAAATTGAGAAAATCTACGTTTTTGGGTCATTTTGTGTGTTTTTCGGGCCTGTCGGACATTTTTGTCCCGCGTGTCCCAAGTTCAAATGGGCCTTATGTTCCCCGATCGGCCGGTTTCCCCGAAGTTTGTCTTTTTCGGGCCCGTCGGAACTTCTTGTCCCAAATGTCCCAAAGTCCAATCGGGAAAGTTGTTCCATTTTCGGCCGAAACACCCGAACCGCGTACTTCGCACTTTCATGTCCCAAATGTCCCAAGTCCAATTGGGCAAGTTGTTCCATTTTTGGCCGAATCACCCGAACCGCGTACTTCACGCTTTCACATCCCAAATGTCCCAAGTTCGCCCGGACCCGTTGTCACATTTTCGTCCGATCCGGCCGAGTCGCGTGTTTTGCGCATTTGCGTCCTGCATGTCCCAAAAGGCATTTGTGCGTCTTTTCCCCGCTTCGCCCGAATCGGCCGAGCCGCATGTTTCGCACATTCACGTCTCACATGTCCCAAATGAACCAAGTGCCATTTGTGCTTATTTTTCCCGCTCTACCCGAATATCCTGCTTATTCAAATTGGTAGGTATGTATTAAATGCGCATTCATTGTCTTTCTCTCTCCTAATCGGCTATATAACGAGCGAACCCCCTTTGCATTTTTCACACTGCTTCCATGCTATCCTTTACTCGAACCCTTGCAATCTAATTTCCTGTGTGTGTATCCCTTCCCTCTGTAATTCCTTCCCGAGTCTGGTTTGCGGCTCTGCCCTCCGGATTACTATCAATATGAAGATCAAATTTCAGGGACAGGAACAAATCTCGCCACTAGAGTCTGCCGTTCCCAATATTGGGGACAGTGAAGCTCGTCATCTTGATTTCGGCAATTTTTGGGCAAGGATGGCAGATGCAAACCCTACACCAATGGCACAGATGATTCACGACAGTGGTTTGGATTTTGCTGGAGGTTTCCCAATCTCGGTGCAATGTGCTGATACAGTGCTTTCATGTGGAGCTCACTTCGACCCTGATTCGAGTGAATTAACCAACGTACACGGGGAACTCATCGCCAAACTGGACGCTGCCGCCATTAGCACTGCACTGAGGATTCCAGAAATGGATAATGCCATAGTTGTTTCCCAGGATCAAGCACAGGCCCTGTTCAATCAAGACAATGACAAATACAAGGCGTGTGTGGCGAAGTCCTGGCTAAAGAACCCTAAGAAGGGAGCATCTCGTCTGTCCAAGACTCTTTTCCGGGATGATTTCAATGAAGAATTGTCAAGATTTCATAATCCTACTGGCTCGGGTTATGGGATTACCCTCTACTAACGAATTCCATTTCTGGATGTGCCCGCTCATCAGCATGGTGTGCGAGGGAACTCAAAATATCAACTGGGCGGAGATCATCAGCATGAACTTGGCGGAGCAGTTGTCCAATGTACAGCAAACAAAGAAGTTCTACATGACTTCGTACCTGATGTATACTCTGGCGGCATCAAGGCAATGGTTTGGTTTTTCTTACATTGATGCCCACAAGGATGATCCTGTATATGCCTACTGCCCGCAGTTCACCCTAGAGACCAGCAATCACAATTTCAGAAGGGTAAATGATGCTTTCACCATGTACGTGGTCAGGCTGCTTGAAGGTGACACTGCTAGAAGGTTTTCTGATGAAGCCATGAACCTGATATCGCACTACGGTGCCTATTTTATCCAATTCAGAAAATTCTCCTATATCAGGCTTGCTGGCTATGAGAGCACCCCTCTGAGGCTTCCCATGTTCTGCAGTGATAAGATGGCTTTGATAGAAGTATGCAGGAAATTAGATAAATTACACAGAACCTGCAGAGACAAGAAGATTACTGGTTTGCACTTTCCCATCTCTTTGGGAAATTACACTTGTAAAACAGCCCTGGACGCACAGAATATAGAAAGAGCCCTGGTTCCCATCACTGTTCATTTCTTCAAGCCAAGAACTTGCTTCGACTTGAAGAAGTTCATTGAATAGAACATCAAGATAATCTATCATCATAGGGCAGATACAGAAGACTATTGGGCTGACTGTGCAGATGATTTTGAGGCTAAGGAGGCATTATGGCAGGTTCTCTCTGCAATTGATCCAAGAACTCGGCTTGTACCAAGTTCCTGAAGGACTCCAGGATGACAAATCTGATCTATACTCATATGAGTATGACAATGTGGTTAAGCACACTCCCTTGGAGGACTTGGATTGGAACAAGAAAGAGAAAGATGATCTGGCCGAGATCCTAGCTCCAGTCTTAGTCAGGACTAAGGTCTGGTTTGATAGGAAAGTTCGAGAGCTTAGAAGGCACTCAGGAGAATCCTCCTCTAAGGATGTTTCAACACCAAGGAGAGAAGCATCGACTCCCATATCAGACACACCTGTGCAAACCCCTCCTGCCTCATCAACGCAAGGACCTGCAGCTTCCACTCCTTCATCCACTCAAGTATACCAGAAGAAATTCAAAGAGGTTAAGAAGGAGCCTGTGGAAAAAGATCCTCAAAGAAAGCAGGTAGAAGTGCCTTTGGGACCAGAGAACATCATTGTTCTCAGTGAAAGTGAAGAGAGTGAAATGCCAGCCCCTGTAAATGCTCCTGAAGATCCAACGGATAAAGATAAGGAAGTCCAGAGCACTGAACTTCCAAGTGCTATTGATTCTTCTACCGCAATTGTCTCAAGCGCCCCACTCACATCTCAACTTGAGATCAACAACTGTGCAAACCTTGAGCATCATTAGCTCTTTGTCTCTTGGTCCTCTTGCCCCTCCTACTGATTCCTCTTCCTCTTTTGCGTGGGTGCAACCTTTTGTTGACAGTAGGAAGAGGAAATCTTCCTCTCGGAGCTCAGGGCCAAATTTTGATGCTGTCGCAGCCTTGTTAGGCACTACTCCTTCTCGTGCCAAGAAAGCTAGAATCACCTCCATGATAGTGTATGATGCTCAGGGTCAGCAATTCCTGGAGATTGCTAAGCCTACAGTAGACAAATCAGAGCAGGACTTGCAGGCATCTGACTTAGAACTCTCAAGGATTCCAATGGGAGAGTCTACTCCTGAAGGTGAGATCCACAACCTCCAGGAAACGGTCACAAGAGTCATTGGGAGGGTAGAGAAAGGGCAGCAAACTATTGAACAGTTGGAGGAACAAGCCCAAATTCTCACTAGCTTTATCAAATCTCTTTTGTCTAAGGACAAAGTTTTGGACCCTACCCCATTGACTACCCTTCCGCCACCTGTAATTTTGAGCCAAGATCAAGTACAGAGTATCAAAGACATGCACAAGTACTCTGTCTATGGAAGAGCTATGGAGACCATGGTGGAAGATATGCTTGTTGCAGGATTAAACTTCATCGACGAAGCTTTCAAACTCCATGGAAAGGTGAACAATTTGCAACAGAAGTTCTCCTCCACTATCGGGGTCATAGATAAAGAGCTCAAACTCTGGAGCAGTTGCATAGTAGACCTCTGTCTCATGGGACAGACAGATGAGAACATTTTATTGGTGAATAAGGTTTTTGATGATGCAAAGAATAATTTGTCAAAGTCCTGGGTTTACAGCGTGGAGTGGAAGATCAAAGTCTTGGAGGATGCTTTGGGAGAGCTGAAGAATAGCTGGCAGAAGGGTGAAGCTTTCAAGACACTGGTTGTATCTGCTTTCAAAGATATACATTGTCATCTTCAGGATGAAACTTCTGGTGTGCCTCTTTCCTTGCAAGAAATCAAAGCTCAATTCAGATCTTTTGTCAAAGATAATCTATTCAAGGAAAGCTCCATCTCCAAAGAGAAAATGAAGGAGATCTGCTCTCTTCAATCTGCCATTGAAGAAGCAAATAAAGACTATCATACTCATGCCGAGTTTGATAAAGAGATGGAGAAGTTCCTCAGATTTTGGGCTCAGTCTACAGCCAACACGTCAGTCCCTCGTGGCAGTGACATAGCCGAGGCATTGAAGAGATTCAGGCAGCGAATTTTGAAGTCAGTGGGTCCCTTCCAGTCATAACCACTTGTCTTCTTCTCCGTTTTCTTCTCTTCTTTTCTAATTCTTTTTCTCGAATTCATTGTAATTAGTTGAGGTATTGCGATTGGCAATCCTTAACTAATCTTTAGTTAAAAGAAGTAGTTACAAAGAGTAATTGATTTGTAAGCTATATAATGGCCTCTCCACGCCATTTTGAAGGGAGGAAGAACTTGGCTTATTTTCTGAAAGTGTAAATAGATCATAAAGAAATCAATACAGAAGGGCTTTTCATTCTTTCTCTATCTGATCTGTTTTATCCCTAAGCTTTTATTTAATTTTGTGAAGATCATTTGTCTGTGTTATGTCAAGAAACTTTGTGTTCTGGTAGATGTTATTTACAGAACTTTGTGTCTTTAAATTCCATCTTATTTATATGATACAAATGATCTTGTTTCAATTCACTGTAACTTCGCATACATAAAGAATTACTCTGTTATCTATAATTCTGCATGTTGCCTTTCTGCTCATTCTCATATTCTCATTCCTCAGTCCTTTTGTAATTGATGATCTTTATAGAAAACGCTTTCGTAATATCCAAGTTCAACCAGAAAATCATGTTTTGTATATTTTTAAATAGGTTCGTTTCTGAATAAGGGAACCTCTCCCATTAAAGAGGAGGGACTTCTTGTCCCCTGACTGTTGCTCTTTGTAAAGTCCTATTTGACGACCAACAACTACAGTAGTTTTTTTCTCATCAAGATTTACCCCTTCAATCACCTTAGGGGTTTTCAAACTCATTCATTGGAACAAGTTGGGGACTCACACTTTGAGCCTTGGGGCTTGTTCAACTGATTGGCTATGAGTTTGAACTTAGTATGAACCCTGGGTTTCTTCTTTAGGTTGGCCAAATGGATGTCAAATGGATTTGGGTTGCCCTGAGCTACAAAAACCTTACCCATGAACAAAAATATGACCTCTTAGAACAATGTAGGAGAGATTGCCTTCATTATGTGCATCCAGGGTCGACTGAGAGTCATATTATAGTTGGTTTCCCGATCTATAATGTAAAAATAAGTCAACATAGTCTCTGGTCCAAGGGTATCCGCAAGCACTATAGTCCCAATAGACATTGCCTTGATGTTGTCATAGCCTCTCAGCGTGTTTCACGTTAAAGAACAATTGGTTTATCCATATCCTAGCTTTTGAAGAAATGAGAAAGGAACTATGTTGATGGAATCCCATCATCTATCATCACATACTTAACATAGTTGTTATAGATCCAAACCTAGAGGTACAACGTAGGATCACCTCTTCGCACCAACTCAACATCAGTTGGCATCTTTCTAATGTCGAATATGAAACCAATGTCTCTCTCAGGCTTCTCCGGAGGATAGAAATCATGGTCTATGTGATTAACTTAGGCCTCCAGAGGAGGGATGTCACGAATTAGATTTCCAAGGCCTAACACTTTTAACAAAGCTTATCAATATGTAGGTGAGCTCTTTAAAAAATCCAAAAAGGAAATGTGAGAGAAGGTCTTGGTCAAATTCTTAATGAGATCATATGCCCCTACTAGTTTGGGAGCCACTGGTGTATCGTATGACATAGAAGGGTAGATGGGAAGAGGTTGTGAAGATTAATCTCAGGTACGGGTCAGTGTGTTAATTTTGGGTTTGGTTTCTAGCTTTACTAAACCCATAATATTTTTTTTACTTCCGATCATCTAAAGGAGGAGCCACCAAAGTTTCTGACGAAGTAGAGGCTTCATGATTGTTGTTCCTTACGGGAATCCCTATAGGCATCCATGTGGGCATCCCCTTGTTGGTACCATGTGGGTTAAGCTTTCCATTCTCGTGATGCGTCGGAAGAAGGTCTCTATAAACCCCAAGGTTAGAATTTTGAGGGGAAATGGGCCCCATATGAGCATTTTGTGTCGGTGCCACAGGATTAGCCAAGAACATCTCTATAAAGAGTTTCCTTTGGTCATCTAGAAGCCATTGTATATATTTTTTACAAGCACGACACGTACGAGCGTCATATCCTCTAACCCTATGGAAACTGCAGTATAGATCATGATCGTAATCATGGGGTCTTTGATTTTGGTTTTGTTGTGGCTTATAGTTTTTATTGTTGTTCTATTTTTGGTTATTAAAATTGAAGTTCAGGGGCCTTTGCCCTTAGTTTTGGTATTGGTTTGGATAATTGTTTGGGTATTGAACCGACGCTTGGGCCTAGACTTGATAAGATGGGGGAGGAGGATGACTAAAGTCCACCACATTAATAGAAAAAGAAAAGTTATTACTCCTTTGATTGTTAGCATTTGAATTATTGTTACTGTTATTCACGTTGTTGGTGTTAACAATGTTTGGGTTCTTGGATTGGTCAATTATGTTGTCCGTCATAACACCACGGTTCTTATTGAGGACTTTAGGTCCTTGGTGACTGTTGTTTGAACTGTTTGGGTAATTTGAATTACCTTGAGAGGGGTTGACTAGTCTCCCATTTGAGCCGTACATTTTCCAGAAACTATAAATTTATGCTTGGTCAATACGGAGAACACCCTATAAAACCTCCTTCTAACTTCTAAGAGGAAACTTTTGGACCTCTTCCTTGGTCTCTCGGTTAAGAGAGTGAAGGAAAAAAGTCACAAATCTCCATTTGGTCCATGTTTGGAGTGTTAGCTGAGGAGTAGAGGACCTATTGACATCTCTGAATGAAATGGGTGGTAGATTCATTGTGTTCTTGCTTGATATGAAGGAATTATTTGATACATGTTGTTAAAAGTTTGTTCATATCAAAATCCTTTATGAACTCCGAAATGAGTTGCTTAAATGAATAGATCAAGGCTTTTGGTATCTTGTAATACTAGCCAAGAGTGATACCCTTAAGGGTCTTAGGGAAAATTTTATCTACAACTGCGTCTCATGGGAGCAGCTCTCTGACAACAACATACAATTTAATATGCACATTTGGGTCCTCCTCCCCTTTAATTTTTAACAAGTTAGGAAGCATTACACTTCGTATGGTAAATTCAAGGGTCTCCTTGAGGTATTTAGCATATGTGCCTAATGCGTAAGACTCTACCATGGACGAATCTTGATGGGGAGGTGGGGAGTAATGAGAGGTTGATATGGCACAACATAAGCATTCGTAGGGGTGTAAGGCATCCCCTGAGGCTGAGTATACAAGTTGAGAAAAGAAAACATATCACCCTACGGTCTCTTAGAGTACATGTGGAGGTACGAGGGGACATTATTTTAGTATGGAGTATAGGGTGCAAAACCAGGGAACATTGCATTTACTAGTTGGAAAGAAATTCAACAATGCACTTTTGGTTGGCACATATGGAGGGTACCAATACGAAGTGTGAGAAGGCATATCTAACGTGCCTAGTCTGGTAAGAATATGCCCAAGGTTAGGGAAACCCATGTACACTAGAGGGGGTGAAGGTTCTGAGGACAGATAACCAAAGTTTTACGCATGATGGGGGATCTTTCCTTGCCCTACAAAAGGTGTAGCATGAGGAGGTTGGGAAAGCTCTAGCTCCCTAACTCTATCCACTAATGTCGAAATTACATCTTGCAAAGATGGTGTTGAATTTGTCCTGGGTAGATATTGAGCCTTGTTAGGAGGCAAAGGCACATGATGTCTTGCTATAAATCCCCGTTTTGAGTTCACAACAAAACGATCGGATAACCCCTACAAAATTTTTGAAGTGATTTTGCATCATGACCTCTTTTAGAGAAAATCAGGTTTTCGGGTGTTACTAACAGCTTGACATAAGTTTTAACATGCTTTATGTCTTATGACCTCCGAAACCCGAGACCCGCCTTGCAATGAGACAATCCTTTGTAATCGGGTTTTCGGAAATTCAACTCATCGGAACATTCATGAGTCCAAAACATGCTTTGTGTCGCGTGACTTCCGAAACCCGAGACCCGCCTTGTGTTAAGACAATCCTTCGTCTTCGGGTTTTCGGAACTCTAAAGCATCGGGATATTCATGATCCAAAACATGTTTTATGCGCCATGTCCTCCGATTCCCGAAGTCCGCTCAATCCTTTAAAATCGGGTTTTCGGAAGTTCAATGCATCGGAACATTCATGATTCAAAACATGTTGGGTGCTCCATGTTTTCCGAAGCCCGAAACCCGAAATGCACTAAATCTCCTCGTGTCGGGTTTTCGGACTCCTCCAACATGCTGACGTGGCATTCATGCCGAGTGGTCGGTGAGTTGGCACGTGCCGAGCTGAAGTGTATTTATTACTGATTTTCTTATAAATACGTGGATTTCCACGTCATTCTTACCGTTCATATTTTTAATTCGTGGATTTTTCGCATGCTCTTCCGCTCCCAAAACCCGCAAACTCGCGTTACCAGACTGGATCGTTTGTTTTCGATTTTACCTGTCTCGAATTGAAGGTATTTTTCGTTCCTTCTTTATTCTTGATTTTTCTGGATCGATTGCGTGTATTTTCTTTCCAATTTCTTGCCAGTGGTTGAGGGTTTTTCTTCCTTCTTCTTTCTGTGTCGTTTTGGAAAGGGTTTTGGGTTTTTAGGGTTTATTTTCTTCTTGAGACTATCAATTGGTGCTGTTCCTTCCAAATTCCAATTACTTGCATGATGTATGGAATATGAATAACACAAAAAGAAAGGATGTTTTATATGTGAAAATTCAAAGGAAAGACTCTGTTTTTGTTTCCCGGATTTTGAAGGTTGTTTTGCAGATTCAAAAGTCCGAAATACAAAGGAAGCTCGCAGTGACGGGGTTTTTCAACATTCCGACCTCAACAGTGGGTGCCGGGCACCTCCTAAGTTCCGCCATCAACAGTGGACGTCGGGTTTTCTTCAGGTTCCGTCATTAACAGTGGGTGCCGGGTTACCTCCTGTTTCCGCCATTGAAAGCAAGTGTCGGGTTTCGCCAAGATTCCGACATATCAGACCTGTCGGGTTCACTAAGTTTTCCGATATCTTCTTCTGCGAGTCGGGTTCTCCTCTGCTTCCGACGCATTCAGTCAATCAGGTTTTTCAGTGTGCACAGCATCTCCGGAGTTCCGAGTCTTTCTCCTTCCAATATTCTTCATGTCGGATCCTGGTTCATCACAGGAGAAGGCCGAAAAATCTAGCAGGATGAAATACAAATTTAAGAAACCAGAACCCCCGTCATATATTGACTGTAATTATGACATCAGGGATACTGAGCTGGGCAACATAGATATGGACGACTTTTGGAATAGGGTAAAGAGTTCTTCTCAAACCCCATGGATGGTGGCTTTAGCTAACAGTGGCTTGCCCCTTGCAGCAGGCTTCCCCATGTCTGCCCAATGTCCAGAGTTTGTTTTGGCGTGTGCATCCAGCTACGACTCAGCTTCTCGTTCCGTAAGGAATCAGGCTGGTGAAGTAGTTATCAAACTAGATGGAGCTTATTTTGATGATCTCCTGAAACTACCAAATTTTGAAGAGTATGGGGCCCTAGACATCAAGTCGGCTCAGAAGGCCTGGGACAGTAACCAGGAAAATTGCATTAGGGATGTCAATAAGAAGTTCTTGGTCAAGGCAAAACCAGTAATATCTAGATTTCCAAGAACTATCCCTAGATCGGATTTCATACAAGAAATCAACGACATTATCACCCTGCTGAGCCGGGTTTTTGGCTTGCCGGAATCAAATTTATTTCATGGATGGATGTACCAATTTATGGTCACCATCAAGAAAGAACAAGCAAGGGATTGACTGGGGAACCCTTATCAGTGATGAAATTGATTCCCAGATGATGACGGTCCTGTTAACCGGAAAGTTTTATATGTTCTCATATGTGGCCTATGCAGCAGCTGGAATGAGGAGCTATCCCGGGCTGGAGACTAAAGGAAGCAGAACGACAAATCCAGTCTATAAGTATTATCCTCAAATAACGAAGAAGGGGTCCAAGGATCATTTTAGGAGGGTAAATGACGCCTTTTTCTACGAGAACATCTGCCAGCTGAATCCAGGGCTGAGAAAAACAAGGGTCTCAGACGAGGCATGGGCTGAAGTATCTAAATGGGGATGTATCTTCTTACAGTTTAAGAAGTTTACCTACCTTCGAACGGTCATGTACTCTGGAGAGCCTTTCCGTCTGCCTCGTTATCCTGGAGATAGATTGATACTAATAGAATTGGTCAGACAACTATTGGATTTTCACAAATTCCAACAGAGCAAGCATAAGGCAGCAGTATCCTTCCCAATTTCCATTGGGAGATATACTTGCTCGACAGTGGCTAAGGCCAAAAATGTCGAATGTGAACTTCAGGAGAAATTAAAGAAGCATATGAAGTCTCGGGATGGTTTTGACATCCGAGGAGTGCTGAGAACCTATGGAGCCCTACATCTGCACAGGCCCGACATTGAGGATATCTGGGTGGATCTGCGTAACGAAGTTGCAGTTCGCAGAAAAGATAATAGTAGGTTAACTATTGATGAGATCCAGACGCTAGAGCTTTCTGATTTGCCAGATGGCACGACTGACAATGAAAGTGTGTTGGATATGTCCTATGATGGGCTTAACGAAGATCGATACATTTTTCCACCTATTGATTGGTCGGCCAGCGAGAAAGCCTCTATCACCGATAGGTCAGCCCTAATTTTGGCTCGTACAAAGAAATGGCTCTCTTCTTGGGGCATGAATTTTAAAGATGACAAGTTTCCAAAATTGGCTGCTTCTGAGGCGGGGCCCTCCCAAAAGAAAAAGGACAAAGAATCTACTGGGGGGTCTATAAAAATCAAGATTCCCAAGAAGAGGAAAGAAAGACAAATCTCTTCAATTGTCTCTCCAGCTCAAACGGTGGTTGTGCCAGAATCACCAACACCACCAGAAATAGGGGAGATTAATTTGGAAGAAGGAGGAAGCCAGCCCTGACTTCACCATTTGCTGATTGCTCAACTGGAGAGACCTTATCTCTTGCATTCAAGGCTTTGGAAACTGAATCTGTGCCTCCCCCTCAACAACCACTTCAGCCTCCTCATTCCCCATCCACTTCTTCAAGCATGGCCAATATTTTCTCCGGGCTCTCACCCCTCTCTGCTGGAACCCAAGTGATCACCAACACTCCCCCACAACCTGTGCCTCTATTCATTGCACCTACTACCACGTTGACTGCTGTTCCCCCTCCAATAGTAGAATCTGCTCCCCTTGAGAGTAGAATACCAGTTACTACAACATTGGCAGTTTCCTCTGATACACCACAATGGCTACTCGAGCAAACTCCGAGGAAGAGGAAAGTGATTGTACCCCTACCAGCCTTTGATTTCAGCTCACTCAAGGCTTCTACTGCGAGATCAGCCAAGAAACCCAAAACAGTTTCAAGGGTTTTGGTGGATGCTTCAGGAGATAAGTTCGCAGAGATTGCCACTCCCTCAGCTGACAAAACTAGAGATGATGTAACAGCTGCTGATTACCAGGTAACCAGGGTGGCTCTAGGGAAAGTGACAGCAAAAGGGGCGCAGCAAGATGCAAAGGATTCCATAGACGTCCTGTGCCAAAAGTTGAAAGAAACAAAGGACAGCAGAAATGAGCTTAAGGAAAAAGTGGAGCAGTTGACAGAGGTTTTGATTAAACTCTCAACACCCCTGGAATCCATACCATCTGCTTCTGCTTCTGCCGGATTTGATTTCTCATCGGTGCCTACGATTGAGAAGATTACCAAAAAAGGAAGAGTGGTTGATGAATGGATCCAAAAGTTGCTCCAACAAGGGAAGGAAGTAATTCAAGACGTGGTGAAAGTTCATCAGTCCTTGGCAGAGATTCAGAAGGAAGGAGAGAAGATGGATGAGGAATTCACTGAAGAACTTGGACAGCTTGATTTGACTTGTGAAGCTCTCCAAGTGCTAAAGCAAATACCAGCACATCTCTTGGTAGAAGAAGGCGTTCTTCCACATACAGATAAACACTTTCAGCTGATCAAGGCCATCAAGTTCAGAGTAAAGATCCTCAACGAAGCCTGCAGCAAGTTGAGAGAATCAAGAGATAAATTGATCGATGGGAAAAGTGATCTGGAAGAAGAATTGCTAAAGATTTGTCCAAAGGTGTCAGTTGGGAACTCAAGTGCCCTATCAGCAGATGATCTCTTCAAACAAGTTCAAGAGACTGTTCAGCATGAACCTGTAGATGGATTCGACCTTGAAGTCATTGGTCAGTTTGTGAGGATTGAACATACGTTGGAGGCCTTAAGAAAGCTCAGCAAAAGGTTGAAAAAGCTTCCCGGCAGTGCCAGTGATATCCATGAGACCTGCGAAATGTGGAATGATCATTCCACTGCACCTGAGGAAAATGAAATGCAAGGCATTATTCGGAAGTTCCAGGAGTTCCGGAACAAACAGTCTCAGCTGGAGGAAGAGAAAGAAGAAGAATCAAAAGATGATGACTCGGATTAAGCTCCAACGTCCCATGTCATTTCTATTTTTAGAATGACATATCTTTTATTTCCATTTTGTCATTATTTTTAATTCATACTTTGACTTGATCTCCTGCGTGAGAATCATGCAAAGCTGAACTCTAGTTAGCATGCTACTTTTCAGGATCTGTCCTGTTTTATCTCTAGCTTCTTTTGTTATAAATAAGGGATGCTTGTGCATTCTAAAGGGTCGAGAATTTTTGAAGCATTAAGAGGCTATTGGAAAGGAGAAAAACTTTGTGTTTTCTTTCAATCATTTTGAAGAATAGAAGTTGATATTGTTTTGCAGACTTTGTGTTGTGGAATATATCTTATTTAAGACAGTGTTCTTATGTTCATGATCTTAAAGCTATTCTTTGCATAGAATCTCAGTGTTTCTAATTATCTCGGACACTATATCTGTGATCTAAAACTCGTATGATTATTTCGTGCTCTGTGTTTACTCGAAAGAAAATACGTTTCTCCCATTTCTTTTCTACCGTGCTTCTTTCACTGTAACAGTTTCTAACCTATTTCACTTACGAAAGCAATATCCTTGAATCGTGTGAATGTGGATTTCGGGATTTCATCCCAACCCCCAATGGTTAGATTAGTGTGAATATTGTATATATTATTTACTGTGTTTTAGATTAGCAATAAACAGGCAGCCTCACCTGTCTTTGAGGAGGGATATTATCCCATGTACTGTGGTTGAACCTCATATTTTGGTTTGACAAAATATCCAACCAACAGTTTTTGGCGACTCCGCTGGGGAAATACGGATCAATAGTATAAAGCTTATCCTCTCGGTGTCTGGCGACTCCATATTTGCCTTATTTTTAATAAGATCTCCTTTCAGTTCAAGCTGGCCAGGAGGATCTTCACTCGGTCTCGCCGAGCTCAAGGTGAAATTGATCCACTCTTTGAGTTGCTGCAACAGCACAATTTCAGCCTTTCTCCCAACAGCGTTGTCTCTAACCGAGCCAGAAGTTCTTCACCTGTTCGGAGAAATCGGATCCCTGAAGAACGGGAAGCATCTGCAACTTGTCGTGCACTACTCTTGTCTGATACCCGGATCCCTGTACGCACTCTTTTCAGAAGGATGGCGGTTCAACCTGTGCCTTGGGGTGCAGTCATTGGTCCTCTTACTTTGACTCCTCCATTGCATGAGTTACCACGTGGATCACGTAAAAACATTCCCAAGTTCAATGGGGATGGGAAGCAGCATCCTGATGAGCATATTGCGTCTTTCTTTGTTGCATGCGGTGTCCTCGGAGTAGCCCACGAAGATGTCTCTGTTCGACTCTTCGTTGAAACATTGCAGGGAGTAGCAGCTGAATGGTTTTATCACCTCCCGAATGCATGCATTCCAGATTGGGCTACCATGCGGACCAAGTTTGAGGCACGTTTCAAACCAGCCGAAGATTCTCATGCATTGTTAGCTCAGCTTACTCATATGAAGAAGGAATCGCATGAACCTATGCGGGAATTCGTGGCTAAGTTCAATAAGCTGATCCGGAAAATTCCAGTTATAGCTGTACCAACTTTGGAAAACCAAAAGTGCTTCTTCATCAATGCTCAACCTCCTGATATAAGTTTTTTATTACGAAGGTCGGTTATCCCAGATTTGGCTACTGCTCAGTCAACGGCTACTGAAATAGAGGATGATCTCATCTTAGCCGGAAGGATCAAGAAAGATATACCCAAAATCAAAAATCAAGGTTCTTCTCAAGGTAATACTGACCCTATGTTTCAAAAAATGGCTAATGATTTGATTGCTTTAAAGAAGCAAGTGTCTCAGCAGGTGAGCAATGTTCCGTACCGGGATATCCCTAGGCGGAATTTTAATAACAATGGTGTACCTGCCAGAGATAGGCCACGGTTAGCTCCTGCTCAACCGAGATTAGCAATTGAAGCTCCGCCTGTTAATGCAGCAGTGGAAATAATTGAAGAAGATGATGAACCAGAAGAACAAGATTCCCGTGAGGATTTCGAAGCTTCAGGATATGCTGATGAGTCTTATGATGAGTCAGCTGGCGACTCCAGCATTGGTTATTTGGAATATGATGAAGATGAATGTGAGCCAGATGGTCAATCATTTGCTGTTTTCACTCGGTCCCAATCTCAGGTTCCCAGAAAGCCTCTGGAAAATACTAAGGAGAAGAATAAGGAACCTCCTGTATCCATAGTCAAAAGGGGTACCCCTATTTCGGCGCAAACTGAAAGAGAGGTTACTAAAAAGACAGCTGCTCCTTATTCTCCTTCTCCTAAGGTCAGTGCCCCAGCACAAGCTCATATAATTAGAACTGAGCCTACTATCATTCCTTCTTACACTGCTTTCGATATTATTGATCATGCAAAGAGAACCAAAATTCAAATGTCAGAAGCAGAATACCTTCAGTCGAATCCCGAACAATTTGAAAAGCTGGCCAAGTTCATCAGAAGTAAAGCGGCCGTTCCATCACCTGCTAAAGGTCTCCTTTCAAATCCTACTCAACCCACACCTCAGAATAATCTGACTTCTGCTTCTTCCTCAGGAAAGATTGAACCATTTTATTTGTCTCTACTTATAAATGGGTTTAAACTCAGCAATTGCATCATTGATTCAGGGGCCTCTGATAATGTTATGCCCGCAAAAGTGGCCCATGCCCTTGGGCTTACTTTGACTAAATCATATGGACGGTGCTATTCCATGGAAACTAAACAAGTCCCTCTGATTGGTCAAATTAAGGACGCACAGTTCGCATTTGTTGCTTTTCCTGAGAAGAGAGTGAAAATGACTATTCTAGTTGCAGATATTCCTGCAGCTTACGGCATTCTCTTGGGTAGAGGATTTTGTAAAGATGTCGGAGGAGAGATTAGTATGGATTGGACCAAAGCTAAGATCCCAGTCAAAGGGGTTCAACAGGTTCTTCATCCTGAACCGCAGGCAAAGTATTTGGTGACTAAATCAGATGATCCTAAGGCTCAGATTCTTTTCGAAGATGCTAGCTTCGGGAATTATTTCATGGCTTCAGAGATACCCATTGTAGATGTGGAAGAGGAAGATCCCAATGCAATTTGGACGCTCGAATTTGATGGTAGCTGCTCAACTTCTGGATCAGGCGCTGGTGTTGTTCTCATATCTCCTAGCTCCGAGATTTTCCCATCAGCTTATAAGTTACAATTTGATAATACTAACAACACGGCCGAATATGAAGCCCTGTTATTAGGATTAGAATTGGCCAGACAGAAGGGAATCAGGAATCTCAAGGTGCAGGGAGATGCAGAGCTGATTGTTAATCAGGTCAGGGGTGTATATCAGGTGAAAAATGATCGGTTGAGGCATTATAGGAACAAAGTGTGGGATAGTATAGAATGCTTTGATGCATTTTCTATTAAGGCAGTTTTAAGAGATTATAATGACAAGGCTGATTCTTTGGCCGTATCTGCATCTCTTCTTCTTCCTCATCCTCAGTTCAAGCAAGACACGTACTCTATCGAGATTGTGTACCGCCCTAGCGTCCCAGATAATGCAACTCACTGGCAGGTATTCAATGATGATCAACAAGTGTTGGCTTTCCTGGAAAAGGCTGACAATTTCAGTGAACTGTATTTTGAAGGTTCGGAATCAGCCTTTCGTGAAACTATTTTAGATCCATATCAAGAGGTTGATGGTGAATTTATCCAGCTGAAAGGCAACAAGATACCAAAAGGTCTGGTTTCTCTGGAGGGTCTGTTTGACAAGCATGATCGCTTCATCCAAAACAAAAGGCAGGTTGAAGGAGCTTCTTCCTCTGAAGTGGATCAAATCAATCTAGGTTCATCTGATCAACCTCGGATGGTGAATATCGGTAAATGTTGTTCTCCTGAAGAGAAGGAAAGATTCACTTCGCTTTTGAAGAAATACATCGATGTGTTGGCCTGGTCCTATGCAGATTTGAAATCTTTCAAGCCCAAGGATGTTCAGCACAGTATTCCTCTGAAGCCTGATGTGAAGCCGTATAGACAGAAGCAAAGGCATTACAATCCCAAGATCTCAGGGACCATCCTGGCAGAAATTCAGAAGATGTTAGATGCTAGAATTATTTTCCCAATCCATCACTCCACCTGGATTGCTAACATTGTTCCTGTCAGGAAGAAGAATGGCGAGATCCGGATTTGTGTTGACTTTCGAAACTTGAATCAGTCCTCGTTGAAGGATAATTATCCCTTGCCGATCATGGATCAGGTATTGCAAACTGTTACTGGATCAGAAATGTTATCCATGCTTGACGGGTTTTCAGGATATAATCAAGTCGAAGTAACTACAGAGGATCAACACAAGACAGCTTTCACGACCCCATGGGGTACCTTTGCTTACAGGAGGATGCCATTCGGCTTGATCAACGCAGGAGCTACTTTTCAGAGAGCTATGGACCTAGCATTCAGAGATCTGATGGGTAAGGTCATAGTCGTGTATTTGGATGACTTGACTGTCTTTTCTAAAAAACGAAGTGATCATTATGATCATTTAGAACAGGTACTTCAGAGATGCAGACGTCACGGAATTTCATTGAATCCTAAGAAATCCATGTTCGGGGTGACAGAAGGAAAGCTGCTGGGTCATATTGTGACTAGAGAAGGAACTAAAATTGACCCAGAAAGGGTAAAGGCTATTCAGAGCCTTACCTTGCCCACAAGTAAAACAGGAGTTCATTCTTTCTTCGGAAAGGTTAATTTTTTGAGAAGATTTGTACCTGATTTTGCTGACAAGACCAAGGATATCCTTGGAATGATGAAAGGCAAAGTCCCATTTCAGATGGAGTGCAGAAGGGAAACTTTCATTTGAAGAAATAAAAAAGGCAGTTGCTAGCGCTCCTGTCTTAGTATGTCCAGACTTCAAGAAAGATTTCATCATGTATAGCTATGCTTCTGCCCACACAGTGTCAGCGATCCTGATGCAGGAAAATGGAGAAGGCATTGAAGCTCCTATCGCATTCATGAGCTGTCCGTTGAAAGAGCATGAATTGAAGATGTCGCAGATTGAAAAACATGCTTATGCGGTGGTGCGAGCGGTGAAGCATTTCAGGTACTATGTGCTGAATTCTCATACTCGTGTTCTCGTTCCTGATACTGCTGTTAAATCCATTCTAACTCAACAAGAGCTGGGAAGCCAAAGAGGTACTTGGATTGCTAAGGTTCAGGAGTATGACTTGGACATCAAACCTACCAAGTTGGTACGAGGAAGGGGCCTGTGTCAATTGATTGCAGAGAATCATGCTGAAGCAGAGTGTGAGAAGAATCAAGATACTTCTTCAGAACTGCCTACGGTGCTTTTTGTCAGTACGACCGATGAATGGTACACGGACATTGCTTTCTTCTTAACTTATGGTGAATGCCCTCCACATTTAAATCAAAAAGAGAAGAGGACCGTCAAGTTGAGATCTGTAAAATACCTTTTGTGGAATAATGCAATATACAAGAAAGGTATCGATGGTGTCTTCTTGCGTTGTGTTGATAAATCGCAACAGGAAAAGTTATTAGAATCCTTTCATAGCCTAGCATGCGGAGGACATTTTTCGTCTTCTGTAACAGCGTATAAGATCTTACGGGCTAGGTATTATTGGCCTACTCTTTTCCGGGACTCAGCAGAATGGGTGTCTAAATGTGAAGCTTGTCAACATTTTGTTGGTCGTCCCAAGTTAGCAGCTCTTCCTCTGAAGCCTGTGGTGATTGAAGAACCTTTTCGCCAATGGGGGATTGATTTTATCGGAACATTGAATCCTGCTTCCAGTGCTGGACACAACTATGTGCTAACTGCTACAGATTATTTTACCAAGTGGGTAGAGGCTGTACCAATCAAGCAAGCAACTTCTGAAGCTGTTTGCAAATTCCTTAAGGAAAACATAATTGTCAGATTCGGTGTACCTCATAAGATTGTAGCGGATAATGCTTCCAATTTCTCGTCACATGAGTTAACTGACAGAATTTTGCTATGGATTCGGCATTACTTTGGCTCATTCATCTGACTATTATCCCCAGGGTAATGGGCAAGCTGAGTCCAGCAATAAGAATCTGGTTACTATAATCAGGAAATTAGTAGACGAAAATCAGAGGAATTGGCACAAAGCATTGTATGATGCGTTGTGGGCTGATCGGATCACTCCAAAGCGAGCCATAGGGATGTCCCCTTTTCAATTGCTATATGGGATTGATGCTGAAATTCCTATCTCAGTAGAATTGCCAGCCTTGCAGTTGGCGAAAGCGGTTGAAGATGTAGCTTTTCAGAATTCAATCGAAAAGAGGGTTATGTACCTAACCAAGCTAGAAGAAGAGCGAATCAAGGTGGTTGATCGTATAGCAGATCATCAGAGCAGGGTGAAGAAGATTTTTGATAAAAAATCAAAGCAACGTGACTTCCAGATTGGAGACCTGGTGTTGCTTTGGGATAAAAGAAGAGAACAGAAAGGAATGCATGGAAAGTTTGATTCTTTATGGAAAGGACCTTTCAAGATCCACGAGTTGAATGGTGAAAATAGTTTCCTTCTATCATATCTGGATGGAGGGTTACTCCCTTTGCCTTTCAGTGGACAACATCTAAAGCTGTTCCACCATTAATGCAAGATGCTCTCTTGCATTGTACATATTTTGCTTTTGTTGTGTGTTTGCTTTTGGTTTTCTTTCTTTCTTTCTTCGTTTTGTTTTGTTTTGGTTTTCTCCTTGACCCCGTAGCCCAATGGATAAGGCCCTGGTCCGCGAGACCAGAGATTCTGAGTTCTCTTCCTTTGGTATTACAAAGAAAGTCCCCAACTGGAGCCAGCTGTTATCCCCGTTTTGAGTTCACAACGAAACGATCGGATAACCCCTACAAAATTTTTGAAGTGATTTTGCATTATGACCTCTTTTAGAGAAAATCAGGTTTTCGGGTGTTACTAACAGCTTGACATAAGTTTTAACATGCTTTATGTCTTATGACCTCCGAAACCCGAAACCCGCCTTGCAATGAGAAAATCCTTTGTAATCGGGTTTTCGGAAATTCAACTCATCGGAACATACTTGAGTTAAAACATGCTTTGTGTCGCGTGACTTCCGAAACCCGAGACCCGCCTTGTGTTAAGACAATCCTTTGTATTCGGGTTTTCGGAACTCTAAAGCATCGGGACATTCATGTTCCAAAACATGTTTTATGCGCCATGTTCTCCGATTCCCGAAGTCCGCTCAATCCTTTGTAATCGGGTTTTCGGAAGTTCAATGCATCGGAACATTCATGATTCAAAACATGTTTTGTGCTCCATGTTTTCCGAAGCCCGAAACCCGAAATGCACTAAATCTCCTCGTGTCGGGTTTTCGGACTCCTCCAACATGCTGACGTGGCATTCATGCCGAGTGGTCGGTGAGTTGGCACGTGCCGAGCTGAAGTGTATTTATTACTGATTTTCTTATAAATACGCGGATTTCCACGTCATTCTTACCGTTCATATTTTTAATTCGTGGATTTTTCGCATGCTCTTCCGCTCCCAAAACCCGCAAACTCGCGTTACCAGACTGGATCGTTTGTTTTCGATTTTACCTGTCTCGAATTGAAGGTATTTTTCGTTCCTTCTTTATTCTTGATTTTTCTGGATCGACTGCGTGTATTTTCTTTCCAATTTCTTGCCAGTTGTTGAGGGTTTTTCTTCCTTCTTCTTTCTGTGTTGTTTTGGAAAGGGTTTTGGGTTTTTAGGGTTTATTTTCTTTTTGAGACTATCAATTGGTGCTGTTCCTTCCAAATTCCAATTACTTGCATGATGTATGGAATATGAATAACAAAAAAGAAAGGAAGTTGTGTATGTAGAAATTCAAAGGAAAGACTCTGTTTTTGTTTCCCGGATTTTGAAGGTTGTGTTGCAGATTCAAAAGTCCGAAGAACATTGGAAGCTCGAAGTGACGGGGTTTCTCAACATTCCGACCTCAACACTAAGTGCCGGGCATCTCCTAAGTTCCGTCATCGAAAGTGGGTGCCGGGTTTTCTCCTGTTTCCGCCATTGAAAGCAAGTGTCGGGTTTCGCCAAGATTCCGACATATCAGACCTGTCGGGTTCTCAAAGTTTTCCGATATCTTCTTCTGCGTGTCGGGTTCTTCTCTTCTTCCGACGCATTCAGTCAATCAGGTTTTTCAGTGTGCACAGCATCTCCGGAGTTCCGAGCCTTTCTCCTTCCAATATTCTTCATGTCGGATCCTGGTTCATCACAGGAGAAGGCCGAAAAATCTAGCAGGATGAAATACAAATTTAAGAAACCAGAATCCCCGTCATATATCGACTGTAATTATGATATCAGGGATACTGAAATGGGCAACATAGATATGGACGACTTTTGGAATAGGGTGAAGAGTTCTTCTCAAACCCCATGGATGGTGGCTTTAGCTAACAGTGGCTTGCCCCTTGCAGCAGGCTTCCCCATGTCTGCCCAATGTCCAGAGTTTGTTTTGGCGTGTGCATCCAGCTACGACTCAGCTTCTCGTTCCGTAAGGAATCAGGCTGGTGAAGTAGTTATCAAACTAGATGGGGCTTATTTTGATGATCTCCTGAAACTACCAAATTTTGAAGAGTATGGGGCCCTAGACATCAAGTCGGCTCAGAAGGCCTGGGACAGTAACCAGGAAAATTGCATTAGGGATGTCAATAAGAAGTTCTTGGTCAAGGCAAAACCAGTAATATCTAGATTTCCAAGAACTATCCCTAGATCGGATTTCATACAAGAAATCAACGATATTATCACCCTACTGAGCCGGGTTTTTGGCTTGCCGGAATCAAATTTATTTCATGGATGGATGTACCAATTTATGGTCACCATCAAGAAGAACAAGCAAGGGATTGACTGGGGGACCCTTATCAGTGATGAAATTGATTCCCAGATGACGACGGTCCTGTCAACCGGAAAGTTTTATATGTTCTCATATGTGGCCTATGCAGCAGCTGGGATGAGGAGCTATCCCGGGCTGGAGACTAAAGGAAGCAGAACGACAAACCCAGTCTATAAGTATTATCCTCAAATAACAAAGAAGGGGTCCAAGGATCATTTTAGGAGGGTAAATGACGCCTTTTTCTACGAGAACATCTGCCAGCTGAACCCAGGGCTGAGAAAGACAAGGGTCTCAGACGAGGCATGGGCTGAAGTATCTAAATGGGGATGTATCTTCTTACAGTTCAAAAAGTTTACCTACCTTCGAACGGTCATGTACTCAGGAGAGCCTTTCCGTCTGCCTCGCTATCCAGGGGATAGATTGATACTAATAGAATTGGTCAGACAGCTATTGGATTTTCACAAATTCCAACAGAGCAAGCATAAGGCAGCAGTATCCTTCCCAATTTCTATTGGGAGATATACTTGCTCAACAGTGGCAAAGGCCAAAAATGTTGAATGTGAACTCCAGGAGAAATTAAAGAAGCATATGAAGTCTCGGGATGGTTTTGACATCCGAGGAGTACTTAGAACCTATGGAGCCCTACATCTGCACAGGCCCGACATTGAGGATATCTGGGTGGATCTGCGTAACGAAGTTGCAGTTCGCAGAAAAGATAATAGTAGGTTAACTATTAATGAGATTCAGACGCTAGAGCTTTCTGATTTGCCAGATGGCACAACTGACAATGAAAGTGTGTTGGATATGTCCTATGATGGGCTTAATGAAGATCGATACGTTTTCCCGCCTATTGATTGGTCGGCCAGCGAAAAAGCCTCTATCACCGATAGGTCAGCCCTAATTCTGGCTCGTACAAAGAAATGGCTCTCTTCTTGGGGGATGAATTTTAAGGATGACAAGTTTCCAAAATTGGCTGCTTCTGAGGCGGGGCCCTCCAAAAAGAAGAAGGACAAGGAATCTACTGGGGGGTCTATAAAAATCAAGATTCCCAAGAAGAGGAAAGAAAGACAAATCTCTTCAATTGTCTCTCCAGCTCAAACGGTGGTTGTGCCAGAATCACCAACACCACCAGAAATAGGAGAAATTAATTTGGAAGAAGGAGGAAGCCAGCTCTTGACTTCACCATTTGCTGATTGCTCAACTGGAGAGACCTTATCTCTTGCATTCAAGGCTTTGGAAACTGAATCTGTGCCTCCCCCTCAACAACCACTCCAGCCTCCTCATTCCCCATCCACTTCTTCAAGTATGGCCAATATTTTCTCCGGGCTCTCACCCCTCTCTGCTGGAACCCAAGTGATCACCAACACTCCCCCACAACCTGTGCCTCTATTCATTGCACCTACTACCACGTTGACTACTGTTCCCCCTCCAATAGTAGAATCTGCTCCCCTTGAGAGTAGAATACCAGTTACTACAACATTGGCAATTTCCTCTGATACACCACAATGGCTACTCGAGCAAACTCCGAGGAAGAGGAAAGTGATTGTACCCCTACCAGCCTTTGATTTCAGCTCACTCAAGGCTTCTACTGCGAGATCAGCCAAGAAACCCAAAACAGTTTCAAGGGTTTTGGTGGATGCTTCAGGAGATAAGTTCGCAGAGATTGCCACTCCCTCAGCTGACAAAACTAGAGATGATGTAACAGCTGCTGATTACCAGGTAACCAGGGTGGCTCTAGGGAAAGTAACAGCAAAAGGGGCGCAGCAAGATGCAAAGGATTCCATAGACGTCCTGTGCCAAAAGTTGAAAGAAACAAAGGACAGCAGAAATGAGCTTAAGGAAAAAGTGGAGCAGTTGACAGAGGTTTTGATCAAACTCTCAACACCCCTTGAATCCATACCACCTTCTTCTGCTTCTGCTTCTGCCGGATTTGATTTCTCATCGGTGCCTACGATTGAGAAGATTGCCAAAAAAGGAAGAGTGGTTGACGAATGGATCCAAAAGTTGCTCCAACAAGGGAAGGAAGTAATTCAAGACGTGGTGAAAGTTCATCAGTCCTTGGCAGAGATTCAGAAGGAAGGAGAGAAGATGGATGAGGAATTCACTGAAGAACTTGGACAGCTTGATTTGACTTGTGAAGCTCTCCAAGTGCTAAAGCAAATACCAGCACATCTCTTGGTAGAAGAAGGCGTTCTTCCACATACAGATAAACACTTTCAGCTGATCAAGGCCATCAAGTTCAGAGTAAAGATCCTCAACGAAGCCTGCAGCAAGTTGAGAGAATCAAGAGATAAATTGATCGATGGGAAAAGTGATCTGGAAGAAGAATTGCTAAAGATTTGTCCAAAGGTGTCAGTTGGGAACTCAAGTGCCCTATCAGCAGATGATCTCTTCAAACAAGTTCAAGAGACTGTTCAGCATGAACCTGTAGATGGATTCGACCTTGAAGTCATTGGTCAGTTTGTGAGGATTGAACATACGTTGGAGGCCTTAAGAAAGCTCAGCAAAAGGTTGAAAAAGCTTCCCGGCAGTGCCAGTGATATCCATGAGACCTGCGAAATGTGGAATGATCATTCCACTGCACCTGAGGAAAATGAAATGCAAGGCATTATTCGGAAGTTCCAGGAGTTCCGGAACAAACAGTCTCAGCTGGAGGAAGAGAAAGAAGAAGAATCAAAAGATGATGACTCGGATTAAGTTCCAACGTCCCATGACATTTCTATTTTTAGAATGACATATCTTTTATTTCCGTTTTGTCATTATTTTTAATTCATACTTTGACTTGATCTCCTGCGTGAGAATCATGCAAAGCTGAACTCTAGTTAGCATGCTACTTTTCAGGATCTGTCCTGTTTTATCTCTAGCTTCTTTTGTTATAAATAAGGGATGCTTGTGCATTCTAAAGGGTCGAGAATTTTTGAAGCATTAAGAGGCTATTGGAAAGGAGAAAAACTTTGTGTTTTCTTTCAATCATTTTGAAGAATAGAAGTTGATATTGTTTTGCAGACTTTGTGTTGTGAAATATATCTTATTTAAGACAGTGTTCTTATGTTCATGATCTTAAAGCTATTCTTTGCATAGAATCTCAGTGTTTCTAATTATCTCGGACACTATATCTGTGATCTAAAACTCGTATGATTATTTCGTGCTCTGTGTTTACTCGAAAGAAAATACGTTTCTCCCATTTCTTTTCTACCGTGCTTCTTTCACTGTAACAGTTTCTAACCTATTTCACTTACGAAAGCAATATCCTTGAATCGTGTGAATGTGGATTTCGGGATTTCATCCCAACCCCCAATGGTTAGATTAGTGTGAATATTGTATATATTATTTACTGTGTTTTAGATTAGCAATAAACAGGCAGCCTCACCTGTCTTTGAGGAGGGATTTAATCCCATGTACTGTGGTTGAACCTCATATTTTGGTTTGACAAAATATCCAACCAACAGTTTTTGGCGACTCCGCTGGGGAAATACGGATCAATAGTATAAAGCTTATCCTCTCGGTGTCTGGCGACTCCATATTTGCCTTATTTTTAATAAGATCTCCTTTCAGTTCAAGCTGGCCAGGAGGATCTTCACTCGGTCCCGCCGAGCTCAAGGTGAAATTGATCCACTTTTCGAGTTGCTGCAACAGCACAATTTCAGCCTTTCTCCCAACAGCGTTGTCTCTAACCGAGCCAGAAGTTCTTCACCTGTTCGGAGAAATCGGATCCCTGAAGAACGGGAAGCATCTGCAACTTGTCGTGCACTACTCTTGTCTGATACCCGGATCCCTGTACGCACTCTTTTCAGAAGGATGGCGGTTCAACCTGTGCCTTGGGGTGCAGTCATTGGTCCTCTTACTTTGACTCCTCCATTGCATGAGTTACCACGTGGATCACGTAAAAACATTCCCAAGTTCAATGGGGATGGGAAGCAGCATCCTGATGAGCATATTGCGTCTTTCTTTGTTGCATGCGGTGTCCTCGGAGTAGCCCACGAAGATGTCTCTGTTCGACTCTTCGTTGAAACATTGCAGGGAGTAGCAGCTGAATGGTTTTATCACCTCCCAGTCAAATGCATATCATATCAACCCACTTCAATCAGGCCTACACTTTACAAGAAGATAACAGACTTTTATTATTGCACTCTAATAAAAGTACCCAGTTGGTGGAAAGGAAGTGGTATAGTTGCGGTATATGCCATTTAAATTATGCTTTCGCACAGAATGTTTCAACTTTCCTAGAACTAGAGTTGCTTCTATCCTTTCATTCTCTTGAGAAATAGATAAGGGTTAGGGCTAGGAGTAATACCTGTTGAATTTAGTATAAACAGGGTCAATGCACGTACCATAGAGAGAGATCAGCATCGAAATTGCCCCTGAACTAACTTTTTAACATAGGATAGGACTTTCCACTTACAAGTAAGAATACAAGACCACCAGATTTTACGTTAGACAATAAATGAGGGAACTGAACTTGGGCCCAGTGAAGTATTGGACTTCCTTTCAAGATGGAGCGTGGTAGAGTTCCCCTCTTAATATGAATTATCACACCAAATTCTAACATAAGAAATTATTGCGAAATTACAATTTAGTTACTTTGTTAAGGAGAGGCAATAGAGTCGTGTAATAGGCTGGTTTTATAGGTTTGAGTCACAGTGATTTTCGATGTTGGTCAGATATATTTCCGGTACCGAAATTTTCTAACTAACCGATATCGGTTAGGGGCAGTGATTTAGGGGCTTTTTAATGAACAATTTGGCTATAAGGTGGCTATGGTGTTAGCATAAGGCTGGTACAATGATTAGGGATCAGATATAATGGGGTACATGGAGAAGACTCAGAGAGTGCGAGGGTTGTTCTACTGGGGGCAATGTACAAAACAAGAGATAGAGGAATGAACAGCAGATATAGATGTAGGGTGTTTCCCAATGTAGGATAGATCCACTAGGAGTAGACTTATCCAATCTACTGTGATTCAGATCTTTCAAGAAATGTTATTAAAATGAATGTACAAGACACTACTTCTACTACCTCTCACTGATGTACACTAATTTCTTTCTCTCAATCTTCTCCTGATGATCCAAGGTAAGACTCAGGTGGGATGATCTGACAATCAAAGATGAGCAATAATCATTAACTCTCCCAATGCTTGGACTTTTAAATCACTAGATGCTCATGAGTTACTATAGGCATTGCAGTCTTTGGGAACTTAGCCATGTCAATTATAATGCAAACTAGATCTTCTTTAATCTTCAAATTAGATCTAATGCTCTGCCAAGTGAATTAAAACACGGACGCTTAGGTCCAATCGAATTCCGATAACCTTTATTTTTGGTTGGGGGAGGTCATCCTTACAGGGAACCGATGGCAGTTTGCACGTAACCGACAGCGATCGAGTCAGGAACTGATGTCAGTTACTGTGTTTTCTAGCAAGTTTACTATAGCATGCTAAACTGAAGTAATTGAGCTCCATGACTCAACACAAAGTGGCATAGAAACCATGTTTGAGAATCATTTTTCACAACTCAAACACACCACATATAAGTTTTCATAAATTACCCTATCTATAGGGAACTCTTTCGAGTTCACAGAACACAAATTTTGTGATCAGGATTAAAATAGCCACTACATTTCTAAAGCTACTTGTCGTAATTATGCAAAGTTGGACTTATCTGTCAAACATTCCGAGGCCTAAAAAACCTCATTACAAAACAATCTTCTAAGGTTAATTTGTTTAAGCTATTGATTTATTATGATAGTCCTAGAGAGACGTTAGAGCTACGCGGTGACCAGATTTATTTTCTCGGTATAGGGGTCTAAATCGTAGGCCAAAACCAAACTAACTTTTAAATTTTAAAAAAAAACTGGCCAAATCTGTAAAATAGTTGATATGGACCCAATACGTGCACCGAAAAAAGGTAAAACGATCGCCTAAGGTAATTATAGAGATTGACATGATATCTCATCTAACCAGTGAACATGATTATTCCATACCTTACCCACCACAAGGTTTGTAGAAGTGGTTTGTGCGTCATTAAAAATTCATGTTCTATTAAATTTTAGCAAGATGAACAAATGACGGGATTACATAGAAGTCAAGTTTAATTTTCTAATCAGGTGCATAAGGTTATCCAGTTATATCATCCAAATTTTCTATTTGTCACATGACATGGTTGGAGAGTGTAGCTTACACTAAAAGGGTCATATCCATTCTACATGATGTAAGGTAAATATATCCATTATGTGCAACAAGTAATTTTAATAAAAATAACCATAATCTTCATTTAATTAATAATTTCACTAGCACTATGAAGGGAAAACCATAAATTTGAAAGCATGTTCAAAATAAGGATAAAACCATGTATGTTCATAGAAAGGAAACAAGGGAGGTGCTCTAATCTCATTTGCACATGCGCAACCTACACTTCCACCACCACGAAACCATTCACTAACCAGATCATGTGCATTAGAATGCTTCCATTTTGTATGTTGTCTAAAATCATTGCATACCATACAGCCACGTTTCCCTCAAAACAATATATACGTATAATTTTTTTAACGGATCACTTATCTTGTCTGTGCGTCCACGTTTTACATGCATATAAAAGATGACTTTTCTTACAATTTTCCAACCTATTTTCAACAAACCCAAATTGTGCTTCTCCAAAAAAGCATTGCCGACCCAACTACTAAAATTTCTTTCTATAATTTTGTCAAACAGTTCATGTTTCCATATTTTTCATACATATCTTCCCAACATCTGCAAATAAAACATCTGACAGAATACTCATCCAATCTCGTGCTCTACTGTTTGCCTTTCCTTGTTTCAACACTCTCATTTTAACAAAGTTGAGGGTATGTTAGTGAAGGTGAAACCCACCATGTGGACACCTGCTAGTTCCATTTAGTGAAACAATGGAAAGAGATCCATTAGGATGCCTATGTATTTGTTTTCCAAATACTAATGCCCCACATAGCTTGTCCAGTCACCAAGTGCCAATCGTTGAATTGAGAAGTAGTACACAATAATAATTGTGCATGGTCCTTATATTTTCCCAAACAACCCTCCATGGAGATGTAGGAAGGTGGGATGTTGGAAAATGTTGTGTACATGGTCTCTTCTCCTTTCATGCCCCCTTGTGGTCTAAAATTCCATACAAATCTTTTTGTTCCCAAGACAAAATTTATGAGCGCCTATTTACATAAAATAATGTCCCTACCATACTCTAAAACTCACTTTTCAACATTAGAAGAGAAAGGAAAAACATATTTTTTCACATAGAGGAAGAGTGAAAGAGACAAAATCTTGCAGAGACATAAGTGGGATAGCAGGAAAGGGAACTTTTCAACGTCTTAACCCATACAACAACTGCTCAAAATAAAAGATAAAGAGTAGGAAAAATGAAGTGGTAGTTATAGTCTACCCTGAGAATGGTGCTTCAAAGGTTACAATTCACGTAGCACAAGTGCATACAAGAAAAATAAATAGAGCTAGACATTACACCCAAATGAAGTGCCTCCTAATCCTCAATATTCTTATTCTTCTTTTGAATACAACAACAAAACATTGACATTTATTAGTTTCCTTTCCTCACAGTGACAATTGAACCCGATTCAGATATAGACACAAATCCAATTCAATCATTTTTATATAGTAAAATGAGGAGATATTACATTTACATATTTATCTTCATGTGGATGGCTTGTTTATCCGATTATGGTATTGATTTTTGGATGACTATTAGCTAGAGATCCATTTAGCACAATTCCCCATCATGTTTTGTTTATTTAATTATTAGAGTACATAACCTTGTTTTACCATTATTAGTAAAGTAGAGCTCCGACATCTGTACTCACTACGAATATCCCATTACTCCCAATTTACAATGTTACATTGGGTTTCACCATGGTTACGCCTTTGGATCTCAAATAAAGTGCTTTTCTTACTATGCAAGGAAAATTACAGGTCTGAAACACCCTTTGATGTGTAATTCTCCATGTTCTATTTTATGGGTGATCATACACTACTCCATTCCCAATTAACATGCTATACAATACACCCCACTCCAAACTTGTGTTTTCATATAAATGCACTACATATGTACTATTTAATATACCATCATACACAATTGTAGTCACACTAAGAAGCCTTTTCACGTAAATTTTTATAGCCTACATGTTTGGGTATTTTTTTCCTTTCCTAACATAGCACACACACTTTTTAATTTTCCAACATTATAATTCCAATCATTTAGAGCATACTTCAATTTTTCAAGGAAAAGAATCAACATTCATACTCACAGTCCATTTTCAAATAAAAATAACTCAATCCCTGGGACATGTAATAAAATTCAGCCTAAACTAAGGACACTCCATCTTACTCTCTATAAGGTATGATCATCGAAATTATATCATGCATTCACTTCAAACAAGATGTAATACTTAGTCTCACATAACAAGTTTCAAAGCCAACACAATCTTACCTTGAGCTATAATAGTTATGTATCACAAAAATAGATTATTAACTTGTCCATCAACCTTAGAGCACTACATGCAATAATTTATAAGAAAACCATGTAATAGATCCATCTAAACATATGGAAAATAAATATCATTTATAAATGCAAAACATAACAACATCCTTAAGGAGGCAAGATAAAAACACTCTAAAATTGAGCTTGTATGCATATTTCATTGTATTTCTTCAAATATCTTAGTTTTGCTGCATTCTCACCTTCTTCTCATCCTCCTACACAAGGAATGGTCTTCTTCCTACCTATCATCTCTCCTATATTCGATCTTCATCATTGTATGTGACTCCATTTGAAGTGTAACTCCCCACTTCCCTTCGACACCATTTTTGAATTGTTGTTTTCGAGACTGGTTACTTCACTTATGGATTTACTATAGCTTCTTTGATTTAGCATGCTAATAGATATCATAGACACTGGACTGTTATTGATTTGACCTTTATATGATGCATATGGACTACTGGGGACTTTTGTTGTTGATAGTGATACACTCTTGACATGGTTGTTTATCCTTATTTTCTGACATGTGATATATTTAGTCATACGGGGTTAGAACTTGATAATTGGATTAATGTGATGATCATTTTTACATAGATGAAATGTGGAATAGAAATGTGCTAGAAACTGTAAGTGATATCGTATTTGCATAGATGATAGTAAATCATGTGTCGTTTATATTAGATTATATTGTATATTTGGCATGAATGTTTTCATGCGGCCAACAGGCCGAAGGAGGTATTTTCTGTTCTACAGATATATTATATTCACAACAATATTGGGGAGTGGAGACCAACCACATCAGAATTCGAGAAGAATCCAACTAGGGTCACCATGGCAACATGTAATTGCATGTGTGTTGGAATTATTTTGGCTCGGGAAAAATTGTCACCTAGGGGTCATGTGTTGTTTTGTCTTTAATTTTTCCCTTTTCTATTATGATAGTATATGTTTCCTCTTAGTAAGTGAAATTTTACTTTTTTTGTTATTTAGTATTCTTGGAATTGGTGTTTACCCCTTTATTAGTCATGGGTTGTAGTGTCTTAATTAAGTTAATTTGAATTTGGTTTAAACTAATTAAAAGATGTGACCGAAAAGGAGTTCATTTATTAGGCTTGATTTACTTTGGATTTTGTGTTGAGTGATGTGTATTTGAGTTTTGAGTGTAGAACACTCTACCCCACACGGGAAACTCGAATTTGGCCTTGGAGGCCAAATTTGGAAGCTTGTGGGACAATTCAAACTTGTCCCACACCTTTTTAAAAGCCCATGCCAACCCTACCTATGGGTTGGGAGGGTCAAATTTAGGCTCTTTTAGGTGTTTTGGGGGGGATGAAAAGGTAAAATGTTAATTGCACATCCTTTCGAATATTTAATTTTGTCCTTTGGGGGAGTGAGCTTGGTTGGAGTGTGTAAGGTGCTTGTCATTCCTCCAACCACCCATTAATGGTGCATTGGAATATAAGGTTGACCAAGTGATGTGGAGTGGAGGGAAAATAAGGTGGCATCCTACTTGGAGCCACATCATCCCTCCCTCTCTTTTCTCTATTTATTGGATCCTTTTGTTTGTTTTGGGGTTACATGTTCATTTTTAGTCTCTTGTATTTTTGGAGAGGAGAGGACTTGAAGGAGTTGATGGATTTTTGGAGCTTATTGATACTTCTTGGAATTTTTGTTTGGAGCTTGTGGATGCTTGCTTGATCTTTGGAGGAGTTTGGAACTTCATACTTGGAACAAGATCTACCATGGAAAGGAGCTTCACCATTGTTTATATTATGTTATATGTTATATGTATGTGTGGTTTATGTGTGTTGAATGTTGTTGTTTTTTTTGAAATGCTTGTTGCTGGAATGGGTAGAATGCCTAAGTTGGGAGTGGGAGGAGACTATGGGGAGTTTATTTGAGGGAGGCATAAGAGATCATTTTCTTGAGGAGGGAGTTTGGGTTGGGTGCCCACCTTGCATGAGAAATGCTTGCATTTTCTTACTTGTTCTTACTTTGAGGGAGCCATAAGAGTTGAGGGAGACATAAGAGTGGATGGAGGGATAAGGGGTACTTGAGGGAGGCATAAGAGTTGTTAGGGGTATTGTGTTTTGCATTGGAGGATTTTAGGTGGCACTCATTCCCATTGCGAGGCATAAGTGGCCTCCACATAGGTCTTACTCTTATGGCTTTCTTGATAAGCCTTGTGACTTTTTTTGTTTTGATTTCTTTCCTCTTGTTGAGTTGTTGATTGTGTTTTGAATTGAATATGGAATGAATGTGAAATTTTATGTTAAGTTATGTGGAAGCTAGTAGTTGCCATGAGTTGATATTTTCTCCCATTGCATAATGTGGTTGGGTCTCGGGGGCCAATGGAGAGGATGGCTTCTCTTCTCCATTGGGTATTTTGGTTGGGAGGAGAGTGTTGCCTCTCCCCTTATTTTGTTGCGAATCAAACAAACTATTGGAGGAGCTATTTTGTTGGGGCTTGGAGCTTCGAGTCTTGTTGGTCCAGTGTGACAAACTACCTTTTATTTTTACCCACTTAGAGTGGAAGTGGAAGATTTGTAATATTATGGTTCTTTCCTTGTGTACATTTGGTGTGTTTACCCCACTTCAAGTGGAAGAAGATTTGTTCAATGGCATTGTCAAAGAAAGTTGCTATCCTATTGTTGTTACTGAGATTGCATTACATGGGAAAAGAAAGAAGAAATAATGTATTGTAAAGATACTTACAGGTAGTAAAAGATAGTAAATACACATTTTTTTAAAATCTTGAATGTATTGAAGAATAGATCTATTTTGGACAATGGAAAAGAAAGTACATATTTGCATAAAAAGTTATTGTATTGTAAATATTTTGAAATGCATGAAAATGTAGAGATTAGAACTATACGTTGGGTTGTTGCAAAATAGCTTTTAATTGAAAGAAAAATACCAAATTCAATATGGTTAGATTGGATTGAAGGAATGAATTTCATATATCAATTTGCTAAGAGGAAACCTAGATTGTTTAAGATCAAGGTATAAAGATCCATCATGTTATTTCTGTATAGTAGCAAAATTTTACCAATGATTATAGATTGATATCCTTTTTTTTGGCTTGTAATGAACATTGAAAATACTTAGTTAAACAAATAGAAATACTCAATGGATCTTATGGAGTAAATAAAACGATACCAAGCAAACAAAAATACTTAAGGAATTTCCATAGAACCTTTCAATTCGGGCTCAAACAATTTAACAGTCGTTGTTTTCAAAGTGGTAAATTTTTGAAATATAAATCAACCAAACAATCTCAAAGCCCTTGTAATCTATCCTAAAACCTTCCAAGAAAATCCTCCATGCATGTTTGACATGTTGAGAAGGAATTATGGAAAATTCAAACAAATCCTTATAAGTTGAACAGTCTAGTTCACATTATAAGTTACAGAAAGATGGTTATCTTCAAATTGACCCTTCAAACTTCATAAAAATTTAAATCTTAAGCTTCTTGTACTAAGAGGACTTCGAGAGCTTTCCAAGAAGTTATCTTTTGCAAAACCTGGAGCTCCCACTCAAAAGTTATGGCCTTCTAAAGTTCCACTTCATTTTGGCATTCTAACTGTCAAATTTGATTAATAAAATATTCTTGGGTGGACCCGCAGTCTAAATCCTTCCTTTTTGCACTTTATTCCCAAAATCTCTAAGGCATGAATTTCCCTGCCACTCTGCTGACTCGCAAACATTATTGTTGATAAAAACAATCTAACTTCAAAAAAAAAATTAGGAAAATTTTATACCTTTCCCCCGTGTCCCTGTAGGCCCGTAGCCAATTAGGTACTACCACATGGCTTAACAAGGCTTTGTCAGAGGTGTAGAATCTCATTTAACCTTAGTGCTTGAGAAATTAAAATTTGGAAACTTTTCTTAGTTTTCTCCATGGCCTCGCCGACTCGCCGCCAATCAGGATCTGCCACATCGCATCGCAAGGCATCGATGGAGGCATAGGTAAATTTTACCCTTTTCACCCTTTTGGGCATTAAAATTATTTTATCCCCACCACCACGCTTTCCCCATGTTTTTTTAGGAGGCACCATGTGTCCCTTGAGAACTTGTAGACTTGCGGGCGCATGGGTGCAAAGGTGGCTTTTCACCTCAAGTGGTAAAATTTCAAAAACTTCTCTCGCGGCTCTGCCATCCTGCATCTGGGAAGATATTTCTACCCTAGCCCCTTGAACCTGAATCCTCCTTTGGGAAAAATTTCTCCCCACGGCCCGTAGACCTACCCTTGGAGAAACATTTATCCCCTAGGCCCGCCGGCCTGCCTTGGGAAACACTTCCTCCCAAGGTCCACCGATCCATGAACTTTTGAAATACAAGCAGTTAGGAGGACTTATTTATATCACTGGAAAGGTGAGAAAATTTCCTCTCTAATGAGAAAGTTTTTAGAAGGTTTTAAGTGCGTTAACTTTGGGAAAAATTAGGTTGAATCTCTTAAGCCTTTAAGAGGGTGGGAGAGTGAGAAATTTTTGACTCCTGTAAATTTAATATCTGTTGTAATGGAAAAAAATATGAGCTAAGATTTTTATTTGGCCTCTAAAACCTTCTTGTGAGAACTGTTGTTTTGTAACCTGGTAGCAGACACTTTTAAACAAAAAGAAAAAATATTATACCATAATGTTCTTTGACTAATCCTACGTATGTTCTTGAGTCTCAAGTGGGTTGTTTTAAAAGGAATCACATTTCCATCTGTGTGTTGTTTGCAAGTTCCAACTTATGACAGATCCTATAAATTCTTGTTATATAAGAGATCATATATTAATTTCCTTGTGGTCCATTCACCCATTAAAAATCTGATTTTAAATTCGGTTTCTTATCCATCGAGTGTAAATTTGGATGCTTTCATATACTAGTAGGAAAATATGAAAGGATTCAATAGGAACCTCTTTAAGCTCAAATGACTGATGTGAGAAATTTTAGCTCAATCTTAGTTTTCTAAATGATTGTATAGAAATATCTTTTGTGATTTGTTGCTTAGAAATTTTAATTTTAATAAAGTTCTTAGTTTTTACTCTCTTGGATTTTTCTTCTCTAATCTTGTTCCTTCTCTCTTCTTTAGCTTCTCTTTAGGTAATGAAATGAAATGAATGTATATCTAGCTGTCTATTGCCTGTGTGCAAGTATCATCTATCTTAAGAAATCTATGATAATATGAATTATGCTATCATTTTGATAGATGTAATACCCAAATATGGTTCATTTTGTTCCTCATGGTTCCACTGTTTTTGGTCAATGTCATGATATGTTGCACCTAAAAAAACAACAATAGAAGTCTCCTATAGTTTGTCAATGAATTATAGAAATCTAAGTGTAATGTTCTTTGACTAATCTTGTTGTAAACATGATGGATCTTCAATTGTTGGCTCTGTTCTTTCTAACATACACTTTACCTATTACATCATTAAAGAAACTCATCATGAATCATTTTAACTTATTTCTTCCTCTGTTAATCTTAAATAAAGAAACTGATGAAATCTTTATTTCATAATTAATTTTCTAATGCTTTTCTAGCATGCATTGTTGACCTCATCTTCTCAATTTAGTCTAGCTGGTAAAGGCTTTGTAATTTATGTATGTTATCATGGACAGTGAGTTCCAATTTTAAAAAAATATTAGTGACTTGAGCATGTAAAGAAAAAGGATTATGTTGATAACATCACTTGTGCCAATTCCTTAATACCCTTTTCATTGATTTAACATATTTTTAAAGAGATCATGTGATTCTGGAATATTGTGGTTAGTCATACTTCTCTTCTTGCTTATTGCTCATAGTATTAATTTATAAATGGGAAGGTGAGTAATTAGTTGATAGATATTATTATTCGAACCTCAATTGATAGTTTATCTTGGTCACCTTATATTGCAATAAACTATTTTTTCCATGATATAATACCCTTGGGAAAACTATCTCTTCATGGGGTAAAATATGTGTCTCAAGTATGGAGTGGAGTTGGTGGGAATATCATACTATAGGTTATCCTTAGTGTCTGCATGCTTACATGACTCTTCTTGGGTGTCAAAATTTTATGATCTCACATGTAGTATTAAAATGAAGATAATCCTTCAACTTATGGACTTAGTAGAATATCCAATACAATTATCAAATGAGGTGTCATCTTGAACATAAGATAATAGCATGATAATAATGTAATACAAAATACAAAGTAATGTTGTGAATGGATAATGTGAAGGCCTTTCAAATTATGCCATCTATGTATCTTCCTTAAGAGGAAATGTTTCTATTTCTGTAGTTTTGTAAACTGGAACCTCTTCTATGAAATAAAATATATGAAAAAATCAATTTATTCAAAATAAACACAAGTATGTAAACCACAAAAATGATGCAGATCCTTTAGTAAACAATCCAATTATATGTCACTCAACTAGTAAGGTTCACAACAAATACTTCTCCTTACCTCTTTGTTAGTTATTATTATACTGTACCCCAAAATGGACTTTAAGTTGCAAATTCTAATTAGATAACCAACGGATAATGGATATGATCATAATAATAATTTAAATCTTCATACTTCCAAGTAATATCCAGTATAATGTTGTCCTCAGGGATTCATAACCCAAATGTAAGTACATTTACTATAATGGAACTATCATGAGATTGGTCCGGGGAACAAGTGAATGCTAAGGTGGATTCACTTCCTAGCTGATGTTGAATAAAAATGTGCATTCATTTAGGGATACAATTTTAATCACACGATTTTAAGATAGGAAGGAATTGATAATTTGATGTTATTCCATACCATGGAGATGATATAAAAAACTTCGAAAGTAACGTATCTTCGTGACCTAGTTACATTACTACAAGTAGGAAAGGACCATTAAATGTTAGTCTTATCATGGTACCAAAGACTTATCCGATAACCAATAACTCCTCTATAGGACATAACGGATTAGTTATCTTCCTTGATATCTAAGGTGTATGCAGGAGTTATTCAAGACTCAAATCCTTAGTGAATTGCATGGTAAGATCTCAGTATTTCAATTATTTCTCTAAAAGGCCTATGGTGTAGTTATACTCATCAAAAACCTCATGAAATTCTCATTTTCATATGGGTTACAAATGCAAATTTGTACTATTCTGGTCTCCCATTAAGGGTTTCCTTTAAGATGGCTTAAAATTTATGTGTGAAGAGATAGTTGGGCCAAGCTTAGTTTTTTTATCATAAAACAAAGATCCATACTGAATTTGAGTAATTTGGTAAGTGCCCACTTTCTCTTTGACAACTTTGATGTCTATCTTGAAAAACTGTAAAGGAGTACCTTATGGAGATTGATTATAGTTTTGATTTAGTATGGTGGTAGATGTATAGATAATGGACTTGCCTGTTACACTTTTGATATTGATCATGATACTACATGATTATTATTATGAGACATTATTATAGTATTGATGGTTATAGTATGGTGTTAACATGGTTATACTTATGGATTATTGTTCGAACATCTGATTCATATATGGATGCATGATTTATTAGACCTAGAGACATGGAATTATATATTGAGGATGATATACTATCCGGCATGGTTATATTTATGGATGTTGTTCAGACATGTGATATTTGGATATATTGAGTAGACCTAGAAAATGAAATTAACTGATAATGATATAGTTGTTGATAAAATTTTAAGTGACACTTTTGGTTGATTGGCTTGATGATTTTTATGATTCACATATATATTGTTGACTTTGGAAGTATATTTATATTTATTTTGGATGTTCTAATGCGGCCATGAGGCTGAAGGAGGTGTTTGTATTTTTTGCAGGTTAAAAGTATCACAACAAACATCAGGGGATTGAAGACCAACCACATTGAATTCTAGATGAATTCAATAAGGTCACCATGGCAACTTGTATTTGTTTGTGTGTGTTTGATTGTGTTAGGGATTCCCATGGGGGGATCACCTTTGAAATGTGACCAAGGGATTTTATGTATTTTTTTATTTTATTTGGTTCCTTTGTTAATGTTTGTGTGTGTTTATTTAAGTGATGTGTTTACCCCTTTCATTATTTCTTAATTGTGGTAAATTAATGTGAGGAATCATATTGTTTAAAAATTAATTAATCAAATTGGGTCATAAGAAAGTAATTATTAGAGTTGTTGGCCTAAAATTAAAATTGTTGTAAGAAATGTGTAAGTGATGTGTAAGAGATGTGTAAGTTGATTTTGGAGTATGAAACACTCCATCTTCTTTGAAATTCGAATTTGTCCTTGGAGGCTGATTTTGGAGGCTTGTGGGACAAGTTAAACTTGTCACATACCTCTTAAATTTTGTATACCAACCTTATATATGGTTGGAGAGTTAAATTTAGCCCTTCTTTATGCATTTTTCGTAAGTCAAGTTAAATGTTTTTATTGCACTTTTCTTACATATTTTAATTTTAGTCCTTATGGGGTGTGGGTCTGCTTGAGTGTGTAAGTAAAACTGTCATATTATTCACCCACCTATTGATTGTGCATCGGAGAATGAAGTTGACTTTTTTGTTGGGGTTGAGGATGTGTGATGTGGTATCCTACATGGATCCACCTCATCCTCTTCCCTTCCCTCTTCTATTTATTAGAATTCCTTAGCTTGTTTTTGGGTTGCTTCACTTTTATCACTTCATTTTGGGAGACTTTTTTTGGTCTTAAGAGCTCTTGCTTTTAGAGAAGATTGGATATTGTTTCATGCTTGTCGATTGTTGATCTTGGATTGTTTTTCATTAGAAAGTGTGTTGTTTTAGACTTGGGACAAACTTCATCATGGAGAGGTAAGAGCTTGGCTCTTGGAAATTCTCTTCTTCCCTTTTATGAATATGTAAATGTTTGTATGTTTGTTTTTGTTTTATTTGTTGGCAGGTTGGGTAGATGGCTTAGGGATGGTGTAGGAGAATACTATGGGGTAATCTTGAGGGAGGCATAAGTGTTTTGGGAAGGTATAAGTGTGGAGGGAGTTAGGATTTGGGTTCCACCTTGTAAAAATAAATAGCTTGCATTTCTTTACTCGTTATGGGGTGCCATAAGAGGTTGGGGAGGCATAAGGAAATGTGAGGAATAAGGGGTACTTGGGGGAGGCATAAGGGTATGTCAAGCATTTGAAATGATATGTATTTTGGTGGTTTATTCTCAGGTGGTGATACCCATTTTCCCTTTTGGAGACATAAGTAGCATCCCCCATAGTTTCTTACTCCTTTGGCTTGCGTGATGAAGCCTAAGTCTTAGTTTTTATGCTTTAATGTGGTTGCAAACTACTTTATGTTTTGGACTATGTTTTTTAATGTGAGATTTCTTATGTGTTTGTGGGAGCCTGTTGTTGCCATGAGTTGAAACACATTTTCTATTACATTGTGGTTGGGGCTTGCTGGCCAATGAAGAAGGATGGCTTCTCCTTTCATTGGATGTCTTGGTTGGGTGAAGAGCGTTGCCTTTCCCCTGCCTTTGTTGTGATCAAATTGAAATAAATGGAGGATCTTCATGCTGTTTTTTCGGGAGCAAAGTAAAAGACAATTTTGACAGTCCTTGTTGAGATTATTATTTATTGTAACCCTTTTCCACTTTGAAGTGGATGACCTTGTATATTACTGGTGATGGAAAGATGTTTTGTTATGGCTATGAAAGTTGAAATTCGAAATGTGAAAGAGATAAATTCGGTTTTCTGTTTTTGGAATGTATGAGAAGGAAATTGTATTTTGTATATTGAAATTGAGGAATGAAATAAGAAATATGTAAAGAAATCATTTTTGAATTAATGGAAGGTGTTACCTTGTTCAAATGATTTGGTTGTTTATTGGAAATCTGTGTTTTTAATGCATTATGAAACCTTTGTTTGAAAAAAAAAAAAAAGTGAATATGTATGTTGAAATGTCATGATGCTCTGTTTTGTAGAAATGAATGTTTAGAAAATCTGAAGTTGTAAATTGGAATTTGACTACCATTTGTTTGAATCAACTTAATAAATTTAGAACTAGCTTTGGAATGAATTTATTTATTTTTATTGAAGTTGGTAAATGTAAACAAAGTCTAATCTCTGTTCTTGGAAATCGTACAAACTTCAGATGTACTTCAAACTAACAAATGTTTGTATTTATCAAATGCCATAATGACCCCCTGCAACATATGATATAGAGAAAATGAAACATTAAATTGAACTTAGTAGGATTAAAATGACCCCAAACTAACCTAAACCAATTAAGAAATGGTTAAGAATCCTTTCAAATTGAGACAAAGGAAAAATTACATTCGTTTTATTGTCAAAATTGAGAAATTTCAAATTAATATTCAATCCATAAATAAACCCTTGCAATCCATCCTAAATTCCTCTAAGAGCAACCCCCCATGTCTATTTAGCATGTTGAGAAAGGAAGGAGGTCGAATTGAACAAAATTTTATAAGTCAAATGTTGTTAGTTTTCATTTTAAAATCCTACAGAGCGTTTTCTCAAAATTGACCCTTTAAACTTTATCCAAATTAAATTCTTAAGGTTTCTTTGAAAATAGGACATCGAGAGCTTTCCAAAAAGTCCTTGTTTGCCAAAAACAAAGCTCCCTATCAAAATTTATGACCTTCAGAAGTTCGCAGAAGAGGCTCAAAAAGCCTCTTGCACACCTAGAACCTCTTACATGCTTGTCTTGCATGCCCAGAGCTTCTTGCACACCCGTCTTGCATCGCCCATGAGAAAATGTGTCTCTTGTGCACCTATCTTGTGCATCTGGGTCCGTCTTGCATGCCTGGGAGAGAATGAGTCTCTTCTGCACCCGAGAGAGAATGATTCTCTTCCACACCCATCTTGTGCGCCGTGGCTGGGAGAATAAGAGTTTCTCCCGCGTCTCTCTTCCATGCCCGGAAGAAAGGTTCATTTCCACACCCAAGGAAATTTTCTTTCCACGTGCCCCGCAAGAAGATAATCTATCTGTGCAAGGGATAACTTTCTCTCTCCCAGTGTTGTGTAGGATGTTTGATAACCATTGTAATGGATCATTGTAATGGACTCTGGAATTTTTGTTGGGAACACTTAAAAAAAAATTATTCCTTGAACTCACTAAACCGGTTTTGTGTTATCAAGACTCAATGCATAAAGAGAGATCAGTGCCTAGGTGGGGTGGAGACTCGGTGATGTTTTTCAGCGTAACATGGACACAAGTAAATCAGCAGATAGAGTTTTAGTGTTGAGCTAGCACATGGATAACACGGGGGTCGAGTTGGAAATACAACGTGGCCGAAATACATGCAAATCAGATGAAGGTAGTTATGGGAAAAGGTTCAGTGTGTTACTAAAACACATCGGCACATGAAAAAAATTGATTTGATACCCCACATACCAAAAAGCTCCCTGCATGAGGAAATGAGCCACATGAAAGGAGAAGCTCGTGAGGAGAAGAGCCAGTTCGGTCGAGCTGGCAATGATAATTGCCAAACTTTAAAATCTCCCCAAAGCAACGTAATGGTAAAATAGATGGGCCCTACCATTTTAAAATGCAAAATAATGTCAAATTATGATGTAAAACATTAAATAAATAGGGGGAAATATTTTAATCGTAATTTCCAAGCAAGATTTAACTGCACAGTCTCATGTGATGCAAGAAATCCTTGGAAAATCAAATTACCTACCTACACTCAAATGCTCATAACTTGAGAATTTCTCAACGAAATCAAACAAAATTGGAATTTTTGGAATCATGGCTCAAAGCCCAATACATAGTAGCAAAGAAATTTAGGGATTGAAGAATATTTGAAGGAGAATTTTGTAGAAAATGAGCCCATTTCTATGTGTTTGTTGGAAAGTGGTTGGAAATACATTAAAGAAGCATGGGAAATCATTCTTTCTCTACTGCAGGTCATGGGACAACATGGGGATCATTTTTCAAGAAAATTAACATTAATTGCACTCATTTATTTCATATTTTAAGTGTTTGAAAAGGATATTTTAAGATTATTCTTTCCCCTCTCTTTTCATTCTATAAATTGTAATCTTGGGCTCATTTGTAAGGGAGTTAGTCATTCTTCATTTCTTCCCCTCTCTCTCTTTCTTCTATGCTAGGGTTGAATGTGGAGCTTAAACCTCCTCTCTAAGCTTATTAATGGAATTTTCATTCCTCTTTACCACTAATGATGTCCATGTAAAATCATGGAGCAATAAACTATTTTTTTGTGATGCATTTTGTCCATCCTTCACATATTTTGTTGTCTCTACTTGGCTCTCTTCATTGCAAGGTATACTGTGAATATTTCTTTATGTATATTACAGGTTTTGAGATATGTATTTAATGGGTTTGAAGTGTTTTTCTTGTGTGAATTTTATCTTTTTTCTATGGTGCATTTTGTATACTCTCTCCATTTCTCACCTCTCTCCATTTCAGGTAGATCGGAAATGATTAACAACCTACTTTTCTAGTGTATCGCCATTTTTAGCGTAGGTTTAATTTTCATGCATTCTCTCTCCCTGATCCCTTGTAAGATTAGACTAGGATTAGGATTAGTTTTCATGGCTGCATTAGGAGTATATTGTGGTAGGTAGTTTAAGAGCATGAACCATCCTTCTCTGGAGGGTCATCTCAAGCCCGCAAGTCCCACAACTTAAGAGATTGATCCCAATGTTACACAAATTACACTGAATTCTCCATTCACATTTCAGTACAATCGGAGGTATTGTAATTTTGTGATAACATATTTCTTTCATGATCCAATCTTTGTGGGACGCAAAATTTCTTGAGGCCTATACATTAGCTATTAGTTTCAAATATTGTCTAATACAAGAAAAGAAGTTAGCTCCTAGACCACCTATGCCATTATTTCAAGAAACACCTTAGGTGCCTCAGCCTTTCATTATTCCTATTCCTGAGTAGACAATGCATTCCGCTACCTCCACATCTTATCCTCCTGCTCAACAAAAGGAGGATGAAGAAATGAAGGCCTTGATTAGAAACTTGTCGAATAAATTCATATCTTTAGAAAAGTACAAGGTGCAAGACTTCAGAAACAATTCTAATCAATCATCCCTTTAGAAATCAATATTCAAATCAGATATATGGGCACAACCAAAGAAATGATGGATGGAATGCTAATTCTCATCTTTCACTTCAAGTAGTTCCTCCCGCATAACCTCTTCCAGTAGCTAGCACAAGCCAAGCACTTTTTTCACTTTAGAACAATTTGGTACAAGAGACAGAGTGATGTGTTCCTTGTAATATGCTCACAGCTAGTACAACTGCGCCAATTTCATGTGCACACAAACTTAGATGATTCAAGATGCTTCAAAGTTTGAACCTTCAACAAGTACGTGAAAATCATAAATTCAAGAAGTTCCTAAAGTTTTTCCTGAGACCAACCTTATGTTTTTTGGCACCAAGGAATTATGTGTAATCAATCAAGTTGTGGATAGCCTAAGTGGTCTGTACACAGGTTGCTAAAAGTACAAGATATAAGAAGAGAATGCTCAAGTTTATCATGCAACCTTCAGCTCCTACCACAAGAGATATAACTAACGAACCTAGCAGTTATGATGTGTAGGTTCCTTTGCGCGAGGCTACATGCAACTCTCCAACAGAAGTGGTGTACACCCCTCCTTTTGTAGGCCAATCCTTTGCTCAAGCTAAGGCCTCTATCTCAGTGATTGAAAAATAAAGAAAAGATGTTGTTGTGCCTCAAATGCACAAGTCAATGGGAATTCCATTCAACATTTTGGACCAGATGAAGAAAACAAATGTAAATGTCATAATGTGGGATGCCCTAGCCATTCCCTCTTAGCACGACATGTTGCATGAATCTCTGACACAACTTCCACGTGTTGATCTAGTTTTTTAAAGACCTCATGTTTTTGTCAACATATGTCAAGCAGAGGAGAAGCAAGTAAGTAATATTTTCAAAACCCCACTCTGTTATATGTCCTTGGTAATATGCAAAACACATTGTTCACAATTGCATGATTGACTCAGGCACTAGTACTTCTATTATGCCAAAGAAAATTGCATATGTTTTAGGTCTTAAGTACATTTTTATGTCTAAAGGAGTCTTACAACTTGATGGCTCAACTGTTACCACTCTAGGAGTCATCAAGGATCTTGAATTAACCCTCCACGCATGTCCAAGCTTAACCATAACTCAAGATTTTTTGACCATTGATTTACCTCTTTTGTTTTCCCTTTTCCTATTGAGATATTTCACTATCAAAGTGGGTGGTTTCTTGTCTTCCGATTGGTCTCATATGTTACTAAGAACAAGGTATGGTACCCGGTTTACCATACAAGTTGAGCCCATATTTTTCCTATCATGTTGAGTCATATTACCTATCCCTTGTCCAAGCTAATTTCCTAATCCAAGAAGGTCAAGTACAAGATTTAGTTTTAAAATAGTATCTTATTCCTCCTCCTATACTTAATCAATAATTAGATGAATGGGTTAAGAATAACTATGAATTTGACCCTTATGACGAAGCCTTTGAAGATTTTGAAATTGGTCTTAGTACTTATTATATCCTTGAAGAATTTATGTTTCCTAGCGCGCTCAAACAAAATCAAGAAAAATTTGGTCTATGGAATTTTTACTTTAATGGATCTAGAAGCAAAAATGGTACAGGTGTAGTGGCTATTCTTATCTCCCCTATGGAAGATGAGAAATTCTTCTTCACGCATTCTACCACTGTAAAAAGAGCGGATCTTTCCAGCGACCGGGCATACGCCCTTAAACAGGGCATGTTGTTCGGATCATTGTATCTATTACAAAACTCTTGGGCGCCCTGGCTGCATCGCAGCGCCACCGTTTGCTTCGTCCACTTGTATGGGTAGGAATTGCATAGACATGTCTTGAGGCGAAATATTGGACATGTCCGCCAAAACCCAGCTAGACTCTGGGCTCACCTCCCAGTATTGGTTCCAGTATAAATTTTTAATCCAAACGTGTCCTTCTGAGTCGCCCACCGCCTCCACCTGGTGCCTAATCAGGTTGTCACCGATATCGCTGGAATTGAAAATGAGAGATTTTGAATCCATGGTCCAAAAAAAAGAGGCCAAGTACTTTTCGTTGTCTCCTTTAAAGGCCACGTAGGGAGGAAACGTAAACGTAACCAGCGACACCGCCTCGTATGCGTATGCCTCTCCCTCTCCATCTCCACTGGGATTAAACGTGACTAGGCAAGGTCCGTCCAGATTAGTATTATTATTATTGGAATTAGCTTCCCACACTCCGAGACCGTGGCTTCCATTTCCTTGCAGTACTGAGGACAGAGAGATTTTGCCCGCATGGTGATGCGGCGCAGCACGGAAGAGAGTGGAGGACCAGGTGGAGCGATCAGCGTTGGGCGAGTCCGCGGCAGCAACGATCCACTCCTCTTGGGGCTTGTTTTTACTCCAGAACTTATCGTTGTAACAACATTTCACATGGGCTTCGCCGTTCTGCGCCTCCACCACCTCGTGCTTTACACAGGGACTCGCCAGATCATCGTAGCAGAAGCTTAGAAACCCACGGCATGGATGGTCTCTCACATAGCCCAGGTACTTTCCATTGGGTCCTCTCAGGGCAAAGTAGCGGGGAAGAGCTGCACGACTAGAGACCGCTTGTATGGCATCATGATCACCACTCTTAGAAGACGAATCCATGTCAACTGCAAACACTACACCAACTACTACAAGCACAGATATTATTATTACTTGATTTTGAACGTATGGATGCTGCCGTTATATAGCAGCGGCGAGAGAGAGAGTCAGTGACGATTGAAACTGATCAATTTGGATGATGATTGGGCGCGAGCGAGCGAGCGAGCTAATTCCCTTGTAAAAGGCCTTAACACTTGCTTACGATATGTCCATAATTGCTGTTCAAGATTGAAATTATATCCGTGTAAGATTAAAAGTATGTTAGCTGTTCACATGTTTTAATAGCAGCGGCGAGAGAGAGTCAGTGACGATTGAAACTGATCAATTTGGAGGATGATTGAGCGCGAGCGAGCGAGCTAATTCCCTTGTAAAAGGCCTTAACACTTGCTTACGATATGTCCATAATTGCTGTTCAAGATTGAAATTATATACGTGTAAGATTAAAAGTATGTTAGCTGTTCACATGTTAACATATTTTTATCTTCACTGCGTACTAAGATTATGCGTTAAATAATGGTATTCTTATGTGACTTGAAAGATATAGTTTTGGTGTACTAATATTATACATTAAATAATGATGTTTTCATGTGACTTGAAAGGCATGGTTATGTTAAATAATGGTGTTTTTAATATAATAACTTCAAAGCTAATCTATTCATAATATATTTTGTTTCCGATTAATTTTTTAATTATATCTTCGTCTATTTTACTCCCAAGTTCGGAAGACCATCAACAAACATTAGTCATCGTCCACGACGTGATGCGTGCATGACTAAGCTACTTAACCCATAGTATTTTTTACCAACCACTATTCTTCTACGGAATCAAGCTCAAATGTAATCCAACTAAACATAGGGAGGAGAGAATAGCTAACCACGGTAAAATTTGACATCTCAACCAACCTTACCACTTCCAAGGACCAATACTACCCAAGGTTTGAGGTTCTCATACAAGACTAACCCAAGATCGGGGGTTATTAAAATGATCACTTATTGAACCTCTTAGATTCCTAAGAAATTTCCTTCTACGAAAAAGGTTAGGCTTGGCTCAAAATATCTTTCATGCACGACTCTAAACCATCTAATGACACATAAGGAAAAATAATGTTCACGTATTCCCATATGCACATTATAACTTCATTTGATTGAAAAATGTTTCCGCTATACACTATGCATTATACACCTAGTTGAGCCTAAGTGAAGTCTATATCCGGAATTACGAGGGAGAGGAACCGAAATTATTTTTAATCATTACTATATGCATATTTCACGATTACATTATATTCAATTACTCCTTTCGAGAAAGACGAGGGTCAAAGGTAACCACAATTCTTGAGCATGTTTCTCCTCTAAAACTTGTCATTGTAACAACATTTGATGTGGGCTTCATCGTTAATATGTGCCTCCACCACCTCATGCTTTACATAGGGACTGACCAAATCATCGTAAGAGAAGCTTAGTAACCCAGGACATTGATGGTCTCTGATATAGCCCAGGTACTTTCCATTGGGTCCTCTCAGGGAAAAGTAGCGGGGAAGCGCAGGATCAGGCAGGGAGACTTCTATGGCACCACTCTTAGACGAAGACGAAGATGAATCCATGACTGCAAACACACGAACTAGAAGAAAAAATAGAATTATTACTTGATTTTAAATGCCAGGATGTTTCCGTTATATAGTGGCGAGAGTCAATGATTGAAGGGTGAGGATTGAAATTGAATCATGATTGAGATCAGTGAGCTAGCTAATTCCCTTGTAAAAGACCTTAACACTTGTCTACGATATATCCATAATTATTGTTCAAGATTGAAATTATATACATGTAAGATTAAAATTATGTTAGTTGTTTTAATCCAAGTCAATTTATGCTAACACCATTTTATTGTGATTATACATTAAATAATCCTATTCTTATGTGACTTGAAATATATAGTTTTGTGCATTAATATTATACATTAAATAATTATATTGTTATGTGACTTGAAAGACATGGTTCGGTTTATTAGATTATATGTTAAATAATGGTGTTTTAATGATGTAACTTCAAAGCTATATAATCATTGCTTTATTCGTAATATGAATTGAAAACTACATTATACAATTTTGAAAAGGAATAATGTTGTTTGGTTAGGGTTCCCAATGAAGGGATGCCTTACACCACACAACATTTTATTAGAATTAGATCTCACCTTGAAAAAAGATCACATTATAACTCTTAATGTGAAACAATAAATCATTTTTTTATTGATTATAATGAAATATATAGACTTAAGACACAATTGAAATTACTTTATAATGTCAATATTACATTAAGAATTTATAAAAATTCTTCCAGGAACTACATATAAATTATGTTAGTTGTTTTAATGCAAGTCAATTTATACTAACAACATTAACTACATCCTAATATGTATCCTAAGATTACAAAACCTATATAGATTTAGTTATTCCCAATTGTTATTTGCATTTATTACATATAAAGGTTACAATATTATGCTATGTCCCACATGCTCTTGGGTTCTTTGTTTGTCATTGGATGAAAAACAATCCCACCAAATGAACAAATTTCCTTAGGAAACACATTCTATATAAAATCAATATTGTTTTGCAATTTCCTAGACATTATCTATAAACAATGGTAATTAATCATATCTTACTTTTAATTTTATTTGAATAAATATAAATAAAAATTTACAGTTAAAGGAGAATTGTAACACCCACAATTTTGACGTTCCAAAACCACATTAATCCTTAAACAATTGTCCGAAAGGTTGCAGTAAAAAAAATTTCTGTTTTAATTTAAAATGGTGTCAAACCTTAATATACGTTTAATTAATTCCTACCAACAATGTTACATTTCATAGGATAGATCCAGTATAGATTGTTAATTAACTATTCTTAATCCAAATCTAATGTCAATTTAATTATCATCACTAGATAAGTTTCCATTAATTTCTCTTACTAGGTTAAATAGTTTCCCTCTTGGGAATTAACATTCAACCCACATTTAATAAACCCTTATCCTTAGTTACTTTTATTCTCTTAATTTATTTTCTTTAATGACCATAGAATCATTCACTAAAACCTACTAGAAGGGTTACATTTTTAAACTTAATACACTAGATCCCTAAGTGGCCCCCATTCACCCATTTACACATACATTTGATTTATTTAAAATTTATAGCCATAATATGAATATTCTCACCTAACAATTGTAGGGTTAATTCTTGACCCTTAGATCAAATCCATATGGACCACAAGATTAGATCTACCCAAAAGAATCCCTAACCATCTTTAAGGGAGTCTTTTTAAGAATTTCCTACCCTAAGCTCATTCATTTGTTTCTCTTTGGTTCGCAGGTTGAAGGAGTGGATGTCATGGATCAAGGGAAATCATGAAAGAGTCTTCTTGGAATCAATGTGCAAGAAGAGGGGGATTTCATCCATTTGGATCCTCCTTTAGAATATTTGAATCTTAGATTAATAATGCATTCTTAGTTATTTTATTGCAATACAAGTATCTATCCTAGATCTGGTTTGAGATCTATTGTTAGTTAGTTTCCTTTTTTTCTTGGATGGGGAAAAACCCCATTTTGTAGATCAAGAATCTTATGCATTTAAATCCCTATATGCAGGTTGGAGTATGGTCCAAACAAGCATACACGGGATTCACGGGTTGGATCTACATTTAGGTAAAGTCCAAATCCATAAGAGCCAATGGTTTGGCCGAAAATACATATTTTTCAAAAAAAAATCCACACACAGGTGACCGACGGTGGTCTCTTGAACGACCACGGTAACCACTATTCTACCAACATCGGTTCCACTACCAGTGCCAGTTCCTATGTTAATGATATTTTTTTAGAATATTTTTTTAAATGTAGGGTGTAAGAGATTAATTCTATGATCAACTTCTTATTCAGTTTTAAGAAAGTATAACAGTCTCAGAAGCATTGGATATAAACAAAGGCACAACAAATGACTATCAAATTTGTAGAAATAAAAAAATTTGTAGTATCCAGTGACCGATGTCGGTCACAGGAATACCAAAGACGGTTCAGTAGTCGACGCCGGTTACTGTTAGATAAGTCCATATATAAATCTTGACATATCTTATATATTTTGTGCTTCACACTTATCTAAATGATTTTTCCATAATTATTTATTGGATTTAAGGTTATTGTGCAAGCCATGATATCATTTAAGTTGATAACTAAAATTGAAGTTAACATTTTTAAAAACTCCAATATGGAACAGTGACCGATGTCGGTACTGAGTACACCAACGTCGATTAAGACTGACCGGTTTCGGTCACTGTGTAGGCCAGAGAAATCTAAAAATGAATGTATAAGAGAACATAGATATCGAAGGATAAATTTAACTTTAAATATATCAAAACAAAAGAGTGACTAACTATTTCAACCCATAATAAGGCTATGAAAACCTCCCAATTCACACTTAGATCAAAACATTCAGATTTGCACTTTCTTTTCTTTCAACATAAGGTAAAATTTAAACATGATATCCATTTAAATAATTCCTTTACATGCAACTAATTTGAAGAGGAAGGAAAGACACATTCCTTAATGATATTTCTTTAAATATGATATTACAAATTAATAATAAAATATAAAATACAACTTTTCTTTCAAATATAATCTACTAGTCTTCCACCTTAAGTGGGAATTACAAGAAAATTTCTACAATTAAGTATTTATTTTGATTTCAAAAAATAATACAAGTCCCAAGTCTTCCACAAGAGCTCCACCATTTCTTCACTTTAATCACAACAAAAAAAATGGGGGAGAGGCAACACTCTCCATCCAACCAATAATCCAATGAGGAGAAGAAGCTATCCTCCTCATTGGCCCCCAAGCCCCAACCAAAATGCAATAAAGGATGGATCCAACTCATGAAAACTATCACAAATCTTCCACAACACAACATCAATTTTCACAACCATTTCAAAACACATTCAACACAAGATACAATTACAAGAAGGAAACTAATAAAATATACAAAGCTTGAATATACAAAGCCAATGGAGAAAGGATATATGGGGAGATCACTTATTCCTCCCAATGGAATTAGGTGCCCACCTTAAAACCCTCCAATATACATCTCAACACCCCTACATAACTCTTATGACTCCCTCAAGATCCTCTTATACCTTCCACATTCTCTTATGCCTCCCCATAATATCTTATGTCTCCCTCAAAAGAACCAAGTAAGAAATGTGATTATTCTCTTATCCAAGGTGGGACACCCAACCCAACTCCCTCCCAAAACATGAAATAAACTCTTATGCCTCTCTACATATAAAATACCCATAGCCTTCTCCTACACCATACTTAGGCATTCTACCCAAGATCCCAACAAGCATGCAAACCATTCACTTACATACAAATATACACATATAAAAGAAAACAATTAAAACAAGGGTGTAGTTCCTACCTTTCCATGGTAGAACTTGATCAAAGGGTCACACACCAAGATCCTTCAAGCTCAATCCAACTCCAACAAGCTTAAAATTTGAACAAGCACTCAAAAACTCTCCAACTCCAAAAATACAAGAGCACAAATGAAATGAATTAACCCCAAACAAATAAATAAACTTGCATATATAGAAAAAAGAAAGAGGAGGGTGAGGTGGCTCCACATAGGATGCCACGTAAATTATCTTCAATTCCACCCCACAAGTCAATCCTCAACTCTAATGCACAATAAATTGGTGGTTGAGAGGAATGACAAGCCTCTTACACACATAAACCAAACCCACACCCCTTAAGGAAAAACTGTTGATGTGAAACTACAGCACCCCTGAATGGCCTGATTTTGAATAGGGCATCCGGTGTAATCTGCATAACATTGGACCATCTCTCAAGCTATGGAACTTGCGGGCTTGAGATCATCCTCCAAAGAAATTCGGCTTCTTCTTCCTAAACTACCTGCCACAAACTACTTTAATGCAAGAAAACTATCTAACCCTAATCTAACCTTCCAAGGTATCAGAGAGAGAGAGAGAAATGCATGAAAACAGAGCCTACACTAAAGTGGTGATACCCTAGAAAAGGAATTTGCTGATCACAAATCCAACTGCCTGAAATGGAGAGAGGTGAGAAATGGAGATGATGGACAAGATGCATCACAAGCCAAAGATAAAGTTCACATAGAACACCACTTTAAACCCATTAAACACAGCTATCAAAACCTGCAATAGACATCAAAAATATGCACAGTATACCCTAAAATGGTGAGAGGCAAGAAGAGACGGTAAAATAAAAAAGGATGGACAAAATGCATCACGAAACATATTTTATTGCTCCATGAGTTCACACAGTACATCATTAGTGGGCAAGAGGCAAAAAAATTCCATTACAAAGAAAAGAGAGGAGGCTTAAACTCCACATTCGACCCTAGAGAAGAAAGAGGGAGGGGGGTAGGAGAGAAAAAATGACCAACCTTTAGAAAAATGCCCCTCCTTACAATATATAGGAAGAATCCAAGAAACAACCTAGGATTAGTTAGGAAAATTATGGAATAATTTTTTTTTGTTTAAAAGAATCTACAACCAGGTTACAAGGCAACAACTGTCACTAACAAGTTCCAGAACAATTCTAATCCACTAGAACATACTTTTCTTTTATTAACAATTATTAGAGGTCACAAGGTCCAAAATTAAGGGTTAGAAGGTTCAATAAGGTTCAGAGGGTAATTCCTCACCATACCCACTCTCTAACAGGCTTAAAGATTCAACTTGATTTTTCTCACACTTAACACATTCAAAATTTCACTAAATCATTCCCATTGGATAGGAAATTTCCTCACCTTTCCATTGATATAAAGAAGTCCTCCTAACTCCTCATAAAACTCAAGTTATGGGCCGGTGGGCCTTGGGGTGAAAATTTTCCCAAGGGCGGGCCTGCGGGCCCAGGGGTGAAAATTTTCCCTTGCATGGGTCGGTGGAGCGAGGGAGAGTTTTAGTGTTTTTTCCCTTTTTGGGGAAAAAATGCATTTTCCTCCATGCGCCCCCGCGAGCCCGAAGAGGACACGTGTCAAGCTCAAATTGGTGCAGGAAAACGGGCATGTGGGAAAACATATAAATTTTAGACTTTTGCTTCAAAAAGTGCAAGGGGTTAAATTTTACGCGCACCTCCACCGACGCCTAAGATTGCCACATGTCAGCCTTTCATTGGCTAAGGGGCAAGCTAGCGGGTCGGAGAGAATTTAAGAAAAGTTTCTGAAAGGGGGTAAAAAGATTAAGTTCTAAAATACTCCTATGCCTCCGCCAAGCCTCGTGGCAGCACCCTATTGGCTATGGGATGGCGGGGCTACGGGGAAAATTATAAAAATATTCCAAAAATTTTCTCGAAATGCGCTAAGTTGTAAGGGTTCCGCCCCTCCACTGTCACCTCATGGTGCCACATGGCATACTCTGATTGGATGTGGGAAGGTGGGGCGGTGGGGAAACTTTGGAAAATTTTCCCAAAAAAGTTTTCCTAAGTGTTTTAAGGGAAAAATTTCGGGCCGTGGGCCCACCAAGGAAATTTTTCCCAAAATTTTCAGCCAAGGAAGGAAAACTTCAGAGGGCCATAACTTTTGATAGAGAGCTCAGTTTTGGGAAAACGAGGACTTTCTGGAAATATCTCGATGCCCTCTTTGCACTGAGATCATTAATTTTAGATTTTGATAAAGTTTAAGGGGTCAATTTTAAGAAAACGGCCTGCAGGATTTTTAAAAGCAAACTGGTAAATTTTAACTTATAAAATTTGTTCAATTTGATCTTCCTCCTCTCTCAACATGTCAAATAGACATGGAGGATTTTTCTAAGAAGAATTTAGGATGCATTTGGAAGGTAATTTTGCTTAATTGATTTCCAATTCAAATTTTTACAACTTCTGACAACAAAAAGACTGTGAAAGGTTTGGGCCCGATTTTGCAATGTTTGAAGGATTTTTCCTTAAGTGTTTTAGTCCAATTGAGTTCATTTATATCATAACATGTTAGATTTTAATGTTTCATTGTTATTTATTGCTTGCAGGTTTGAACTGTTCATTTTAGATAAATTATTTGCCAGGATGAAATACAAAACAGAGATTAATTTCTAAAGGATTTATTTATCATTTTTCACCTTCCAAGTATGGAGATTCATTTCTAATCTAGTCTAATACATTTAGTTGATTCAAATCAAACCATTTAATGGCTAAAATGTAATTCTGATTTCCAATTTTACACATTTTCAAAAGAACAAAATACAATATCCTTCATACACATTCCTTTCTTTCAAACAGAGATTTCAAAACATTTAATAATCAGTTTCAATTTAACAATGCAAATGAAGAAAAGGTATTGGACAAGCAATCCTTTATTGATTTCAAATACAACTTTACATCTCAATTTCTTTCTTTTAATTTCTTCCTTTCAAATGAACTCTTAGAATTCATCATACAGATTACATTTCCTTCACATTCTTTCAAAGAAAAAACAGAGTCTATCTCTTTTTCATTTCACTTTACAAATTTCATAATCCATACAACATCTTTCCATTTCAAAACATTTACAAATTCATCCACTTCAAAGTGGGAAGGGTTACAATGAGATTTTATTTCACATGGAACTGTCAAACAGTCTTTCTCCTCTGCTCCAGAACAACAACATAAATTTCTTCTCATTCATCCAATTTGATCACAACAGGAGTAGGGGAAAGGCAACGCTCTCCACCCAACCAAGACATCCAATGAAAAGGAGAATCCATCCTTCTTCATTGGCCCCCGAGCCCCAACCACAATGCAATAAGAAATGTGACTCAACTCATGACAACAACAGGCTTCCACATCAAAAAAACAATCTTTCAACATGCACATTTCATATTAAAAACACAGTTCAAAACAAAATGTAGTTTTGCAACCACATTTAAAACATCACACAAGACTCAGGCTTCACCATGCAAGCCAAAGGAGCAAGAACTATGGGGGAAGCTTCTTATGCCTCCCAATGGGAAATGGGTATCCACCTATAACAAACCACCAATATAAATCATCTCACATATCCTTATGCCCCCCACAATCCCTCCTTATGCCCCCACAAATTTCCTTATGCCCCCCACAAAGTAAGAAATGCAAGCTATTTCTTTTCCATGGTGGATCCCAATCCCAAACTCCCTCCACAATAAATCTGATGCCACTGGCATTCCCTTATGCCCCCCCACAATGATTCCCCATAGCCTTCTCCTACACCATTCCTAGGCAGTCTACCCAACCAGCCAACAAACACACAAAACATTCACCATTCACACAAACATAAAAAGAAATAAAAATATATATGAAGAGCTAAGCTCCTACCTCTCCATGGTAGATTTTGTTCCAATACAACAAGCTTTCAATGTCAAAATACAGTCCCAAAATCAGCAATGCCCAAGTATGAAATGCTCTCCAATCTCCTCCAAAATCAACAAGAGCTCCCAACAGCCAAGGAAAATTCACCCCAAGGAAGCATTCCAAAAGTTCAACAACCCAAAACAAAGCAAGGAGTTCCAATTTTATAGAAGAGGGAAGAGAAGAGGATGAGGTGGATCCATGTAGGATGCCACATCACACATCCTCAACTCCAACACAAAATTCAAATTCATTCCCCCAAGCATAATAAATAGGTGGGTGAAAATATGACAAATTACTTACACACTCCAACCAAGCCCACACCCCATAAGGACTGCAAATTTAAAACATGAAGAAAGTGCAATTAAAACATGCAACTTGACTTATAAAAATGCATTAAAAAGGTCTAAAATCAACCCTCCAACCATAGGTATGGTTGGTAAATAAAATTAAGAGGTATGGGACAAGTTTTACTTGTCCCACAAGCCTCCAAAATCAGCCTCCAAGGACAAATTCGAATTTCCAAGGAGGTGGAGTGTTTCATACTCCAAAATCTGACTTACACAACTCTTACACATACTTACACATCACTTACCACATTTAATACAAGAGCCAACAACTTCTATAATTACTTTCTTATATCCCAAATTTGATTTATTTATTTATTTTAACAATATGATTACTCACATTAATTCTCCACAATTAAAAGAATAATGAAAGGGGTAAATGCATCACAAAATAAACACATGCAAACAATAATAAAAAGGAACCACATTAATAAAATACACAAAGCCCCTTGGTCACATTCAAAGGTAATCCCCCCATGGGAATCCCTAACAAAGAACAACACAAACACACACAAAACCTGTTGTCATGGTGACCTTGTTAAATTCATCTAGAATTCCAATGTGGTTGGTCTCCAATCCCCGATATTTGTTGTGTTATTTTAGCCTGCTAAACACAAATACCTCCTTCGGCCTCATGGCCATATCAGAACATCCAACATGATATAAATATAATCACAAAATCATCTATACATATGAATCACAACAACATCAAGGCAATCAACAATATCACTTACAATTTATATCAACAACTATATCATCATCATATAATGTCCATTTTCTAGGTCTACTCACAATATCCAAAAATCACATGTCCGAACAACATTCATAATATATCCATGTCAAATAGTATATCATCATCCACATATGAAGTGTCTCTAATAATCATCATGCATCATAGCTAAATCAAGATCAAAAATAATCCATGGTCTAGCATCTAACATCCTTCTAAAACAAAACCATAATAGTGTCCCTAATATAATCAACAGTATCATGATCAGTATCTAAAAGTGTCAAAGGGAAGTGGGCACTACACATCATATCTTTGTCCCACTGCACCCGAACCTTGATCAACCTCTCTTCCTCATAAGGCCTAGGGTCCTGCGATCTAGGATGAATGAACGGGACCACCATCACCTATTGCCCTGATCCTGCACCTGCAATGATGTCCAATCTACACCATGAGAAGGATTATGCAACATATCTCCTAAGAACTGAAACATGAATAACTCCTTTCTTATGTATGCAAGACAAGTACTTTCCGTTAATGTCCTATAGAGGCCAAAGGGCCGATACGCTCCAAGATTCTCAAAAGTTGTACCATGAATCTAGGAGCTAACATTTAGAACCTTTTTCCTAATGGTAGTAATCTTATGTGGTCACATGAAGGATACGTTACATCGGTTACCTCATTATAAACACTATGGTCAATTCCTGATCCTATCTTAATATTCTTATGTTCAAATTGTATCCTATAGAATTACATGTTTATTCAATACCATGGAAGTGTTCCATTGTCCTGCATCATTCAATCTTGTTCCCCGAGACCAATCCATCTATAGTTGCCATTATAGAAATTTACTGTACATGTTTATATTCAACAACATTAACTAATATTACTTTAGAATAAATTTTAAATTATTATTGGAAGGCATATCATTAAGTCCGTTGGTTATCTTTTTGATTAAGATTGAACTTAAAGTCCAACAAACACTTCTATAGACATGGCTAACTAACAAAGAGAGGATCGTATTCACTGTAAGACTGTTATCTGAACATATAATGTGGATATGTTTAAAAAGGAATGCAAAATTTTTCCAATTTACATACTTGTGTTTATTTTGAATAATTGATTTTTTCATAAATTTTATTTATAAAGAGGTTCCATTTACAAAAATACATAAGAAACATTTCCTCTTAAGGTGATACATACTTCATAATTTGAAAGGCCTTCACATTATCCATTCACTGACATTACTTTGTATTTTGTATTACATTATTATCATTGCTATTATCTTATGTTCAAGATGACACCTCATTTGATCATTGTATTGGTATATTCTACCAAGTCCATAAGTTGAAGGATTATGGCATCATAAATACCCTACATGTGAGATCATAAAATTTTGACACCCAAGAAATCATGTAAGCATGCAGACACTTCTTCAGATTAACCATGCATAGTATGAATGATTCCCACCAGGCTTCCATGATCCATACTTGAGACACATCTTTTACCACATCTAAATAGTTTTCCCAAGGGTATTATATCATTGGAAAAAATGGTTTAAAAAATGCAATATAAGGTGACTTATGCATTAGATAAACTATCAATTGAGTTCGAATGAATAATATCTATCAACTAATTACTCACTTCTTCCCATTTATAAATTAATACTATGAGCAATAAGCAAGAAGAGAAGTAGACTAACCAAATATTCCAGAATCACATGATCCTTGGTATTAAAAATATGTTAAATCAATGAAAAGGGTTTAAGGAATTATGCACCGAAGTGATGTTATCAACATAATCCTTTTTCTTTACATGCTCAAGTCACTAAATTTTTTTAAAATTGAACTCACTTCCATATTACATACAAAATTACAAGAATTGTACCACATTTGACTAATTAAACTATTCAACAATGCATTTCAATTGAGGGTTACAAAATGAAATTTCATCATTTCTTTATTTAAGTGGAATTCAACAAAATGAAATGATTCATTATTTCTTTAATGATGCAATAGGTATCCCAAATTGTTATAATAACATACATTTCTATTTCCATCATGATTACACATTTTTAGTAATGAACATTACACCACTAGATTTGCCATAATTCATTCCAATTCTATATCTTCTACTTGCAACATATCATGTTAGTGTAAACATGGTCAATACTTAAGGAATGAACAGTAGTATTACATCTACTCAAAATCTAGCATAATTCATATTATCATAACGATTTCCCATTCACATGATTATGTATACTTAGCACACAACAATAGACAGCTAGATATACATTCATCCTTCATTTCATTACCTAATCTAGAGGAGAACTCCAGAGAGAAGGAACAAGATTAGAGAGAGATAGAGAGAAAAAACCACTTTATTAAAATTAAATTTCTGTAAAACAAATCACAAAAGATATTTCTATACAATCATTTATAAGTTTCTACAATTTTCACATCAGTCATTTGACTTAAAGAGGTTCCTATTGAATCCTTTCATATGTTCCTACTAGTATATGAAAACATCCAAATTTAACTCGATGGATAAGAAATTAAGTGAATTTAAAATCAGATTTTTGATGGGTGAATGGACCACAAGGAAATTAATATATGATCTCTTATATAACAAGAATTTATAGGATTTGTCATAAGTTGGAACTTGCAAACAACACACAGATGGAAATGTGATTCCTTTATAAAACAACCCACTTGAGACTCAAGAACAACGTAGGATTAGTCAAAAACATTATGGTATAATATTTTTTCTTTTTGTTTAAAAGTGTCTGCTACCAGTAGTTACAAAACAACCAGTTCTCACAAGAAGGTTTTACGAGGCCAAATAAAAATCTTAGCTCAGTTATTGGCGAAAGTTCCATTACAACAATTATTAAATTTACAGGGTCAACAAATTTCTCACTCTCCCACCCTCTTAAAGGCTTAAGATGATTCAACCTAATTTTTCCCAAAGTTAACGCACTTAAAACCTTCTAAAAACTTTCTCATTAGAGAGGAAATTTTCTCACCTTTCCAGTGATAGAAATAGAATCCTCCTAACTGCTTGTATTTCAAAAGTTATGGATCGGTGGACCTTGGGAGGAAACGTTTCCCAAGGCGGGCCGGCGGGCCTAGGGGATAAATCCCATGTTTCTCCAAGGGTAGGTCTACGGGCCGTGGGGAGAAATTTCTTCCCAAAGGAGGATTCAGGTTCAAGGGGCTAGTCCCTCCAGAAATATCTTCCCAGATGCAGGATGGCAGAGCCGCGAGAGAAGTTTTTGAAATTTTACCACTTGAGGTGAAAAGCCACCTTTGCACCCATGCGCCCGCAAGTCTACAAGTTCTCAAGGGACACATGGTGCCTCCTAAAAAAACATGGAGAAAGCGTGGTGGTGGGGGATAAAATAATTTTAAATGCCCAGCACCCCCAAAATGACTTGTTCTAAGGCAATGTCATTTGGTGTGAATGCACAACATTGAGCTTTCCCAAAGTGTGGGACCTTTGCAAATGGGGAAAGCTCTCCAGAGAAGGCTGGTTCCTCTTCCTAAACTACCTGCCATAAGCTATTCCAGTGCAGGCAAGCTAATCTAATCCTAATCTAACTATGCCAAGGAGACAGAGAGAGAGAAAAGAGGGAAAAATAGAGCCTACACTAAAATGGTGATACACCAGAGAAGGAAAATGTTGAACATCTATCAAAACTGCCATGGAACAAGAAGAGGTGAGCAATGGGAAGGATGGACAAGTGCATCACAGGCCCAAGGATAGATTTCACACAGAAAATGTTCCAAAACTCCATGAACACAGCTCCAAACCTGCAATGAACATTCAAACATGCACAAATACCTGCAATGAAGAGAGGCAAGAAGAAAACAAGCAAAAAAATGAGCAAGGATGGACAGATGCATCACAAAACACATTTTTTGTTGCTCCAGAAGTTTGCACAGAACATCATTTTAATGGTAAAAGGAAAAAAATGCCATTACAGAGCATGGGAGGAGGTTCTAACTCCATTTTCAACCCTGGGGAAGAAAAGAAGGGAGGGCAGAGTAGAAAAGATGAACAACCTTTACAAATGAGCCAAAACTGGCTTTTATCACGAAGCAGAATGAAGAAAAGTGCAAAAACGATGTGGGAAAATTTGATTTGCAACTCCAACCACCGAAAAATTCTTCTAATTAGCCTACAAAATGATGGGTTCCCATGGAAAATCCCATACTTCGAAGTACATTGCTCTGCAGATCCAAAAACGACCCATACTTCATTAAATTTGGTGGTTGGGAACCATTTCTACATTTTTTGCATGCCAGGGACGTTTCTCCATTTTTCTCCCACAAATCTCCATCAAAATACAAAATTGAACCCTCCATCATGTAGAGAATTTTACCAGCTTTCCAATGACACCAAGAACGTGAAAATCCGAGCTCTGGATCAAAAGTTATGGCCCTCTGAAGATTTAGGGAAAAATTAGGGCAAAAATGGATTGGCGGGCCGAAACTTTAAAATTTTCCCTTTTTTGAATTTGGGAAAATTTCCCCAAAAATCCCCGCACCCCACCACTCCACTGCCACATGGCACTTCCCTATTCGCTGATGGAAATGCGGGCCCAAACCTCACTTCCATCCTTTGATTTTTCATTGGGAAAATTTCCCAACTTTGCCCCGCGCTCCGCTGTCCCGGTGACACGTGTCACTTCCTCATTGGTTGGCGGGGATGCGCTTCCAATTTTTCCTTTTCCACCTTGGTGGGATTTCGGGTCAGATTTTTCCCTTGCGCCATTTTGACCACTTTGGCAAATTTCACCAAATTCTTCCATGCCTCCGACCTCCACCGACGGCTGGACACTGATTTGGCGTGGGCCTTAATCAATTTTCTTTCTTCCACGGGCCCGCGGGAAAAATTTTCTCTTTGTTCCCTCCAACAACTTTGGCAAAAAGCCAAAATTTACTCCACCCGACCTCCACCTTCCATGGACATGTGGCGTGACCTCCTACTTTGGTTAGACACGTGGGCCTCAATCCTTTCTCTTCCCTCCGCGCCTTTGGGAAAAAATTTCAACTTTGTGCCCCCCACTACTTTGGCCTGACCTCCACGCTGCCCTCATGTGGCACTTCCTCATTGGTTGGTGCATGGGCCTCAAGCCATTTTTTTCCTCCGTGGGCCCGCCTGGAAAAAATTTTTTTTCCTTTGCACCCCACCCACTCCTTTGGAAATTTTTTCAACTTACCTCCGCTGACCCGCCATTCCCTGCCACGTGGCACATTCCTATTGGTTGCGGGCCTTCCCAGGGAAAATTTCCCTCAAAAACTCCGCCGAGCCATAACTTGAGAAATACAAGGAGTTAGGAGGAAAATTTTACCTTTCTGGAAAGGTGAGGAAAAATCCTATCTGATGGGATCATTTCTAGAATCTTTTGAGTACCTAAAGCATGCCAAAAATTCATTTAAGTTCCAGCAAAGGAGAAGAAGGAGGAGTTAGCCAAAAATAAGCATGGGGCTTATTTTGGATAACAATTTGGTGACTCAGAGGGGTCATCTGCCTGCTAGATGAATGATCAGTAGCCTTTGAAGCATCCATTGGGCATGGAGTCATGAGTTGTAGCCTGCAAACTGATCTGAACTTTGAAAACTTCCTCTCTGAGCCACTTGGAAACCCACTGAACTGGAGTTGTTTTCACCAAAATGCCACTGAAATGGACTGTGCAAGAGCAAAACCAGCAGCACCAAAAACTATGTACAAAACTGAAAATCATACATGCTCCAAATGGAACATGTAGAGTGTGCACAAGCACTTCTTCTACTGAAAGCAAACCTACCTACTCTACTCTAACTGGAAGCAAAGGTGGGCTAAACAAACCCTGCAACTGGTTGTGTAAAATAGCTTCCTTTCTTCAAAATTGGCAGCCATGCAAATGATTTGGAGCTGAGTATGGCTGCTTGGATGAGTGGAAAATCAACAAGAAGCTGGTCTTCTACCCAAATTAGCAAGGTGTCAGCTGAAAGCAAATTGAACACCTCTTTTAGTTGCTCTGCATTTGGATTGAAGAGGTATGGCAGCTGATCCTTGGTACTTTGTAGCTCATCCTCATGCTTAGAAGCAAGCATGACTGGTTGTGACTTCTCCTTTGGCTCCAATGAAGCCAAGTACCTTATTGGGCAAGGTCTGATCCATTTGATATGCCCATAGCTCTGATTTTCAACTCCAAAAATGGAGTCTTCTTGTAGACCTTCTTGAATGGATGGTGTGGAAGAAGTGATGAAGTTCTTCTGTTGTTTTCCTTCCTTTTCTAGTGAAGAACATGGAAGATTAATATCTTCCAACATTGGTTCCAAAGAGCTGTCACAAAACACAGGCTGTTGTTTTTCAATGTTCTCCTTTGTGGCAGCAGGCTCTTGATGTTGGAGAATGAATGGTGAAGAAGAAAATATTGTAGTTTCAGCTGGCTCTTCATCCAAACATTCTTCTAAGTCTGATGGAAAATCAAACTCTTCAATGTCCTGCTGCTGCAAGGTCTCTCCCTCTTGTATGGTGACCTCCAAATCTACATTTTCTTCACCATGTGTAATTTCATTTTCAAACATGAAACTTGTCAATTCAAACTCATCCAAAAAATCAGATTTTTGGAGAGATGAAGTGGGAGAGAAACATAAAATTTCTTGTGCCTCTTGCTCAAAATTTGGACCTATTTTGTTCACCTCCATAATGGCTTCATCAATCAAATCAGCCCCTTCAAATGAAAGCAAAAATGTATCAATAATGCTTCCTTCTTCTGCTGTTGCAAAAAAATAACTTGATCTCATCCATTTGCTCCTCTTCAGTGGGATTTGGAGCTGGTTGTTCTTCCTCCTCTGCTTCTTGAAGACCATCTTGCTCTTGATTAAACTCTCCCTCTAGCATGAGGTTTGTCAAGTCAAACTCTTCAATCTGCTGCTCTAGAGGACAAGTTGGGACTGCAAGATCTTCTTCTTCTGCTGCAACCAAATCAGTCCTAACCACCATTTCTTCTTCCATGGCTGATTGTGCAACTCGAATTGGATCAGCATTTCCTTCAAATAAAGTGCCAACATGGACACTACATTCTGAGCAAACTGATTGCTGATCTGCTTCTTCTTTTTGCTCTTCTTCTGCTGCAACAAAATCAGTCCTAACCACCACTTGTTCAACTTTCACCTCCTCTGAAGGCTTAACCATCAAGGGGATCTTTGTTATCCCAAATTTGAGAGCCAAGCTTACCAAACTTTTGATCTTTTCATCCTTGTTTGGCTCTTCTTCTTGCTGCTGTTTTCCTTGACTGGCATTCTGATTTTTATCTTCCCAACATGGATTTGGGAATGCAAGAGGAGGGGTGGGTTGTGACTCAATTGATTTTGTAATTTTTTGTGGTGTTGGAGGAGGTAGAAATTCTTGTTTCTTTGGAGGGAATGGCTGTTTGGAAGGGAAAAGGACAGAAGAATTGAGATGGGGTGGAAGACTAGGGAATGGAGAAATGGAATTAACTCTTGGGGCAGCATTGACTGGATTTAGAATTTGGCATTCCAAATGAGATGGTGTTGCTTGAGGAATGGAAAGAGAAAAACCAGATGATGGTGTATGGAATTAACTCTTGGGGCTTTTAGAATTTGGCATTCCAAATGAGATGGTGCTGCTTGAGGAATGGAAAGAGAAAAACTAGATGATGGTGTAGAACTTACTCATCGACAAGGTTGTTCAATACCAAGTTTATAGGCCTCTATCTCTGTTGTCCATTGTGCAAGTTGGGGCAACATCTCCATCATGAAGTCCAGCTTCTCTTGAGGGCTGAAGTGTCTTGGAAAAGGGCCTCCCCATGGACAAGGAGTCCTACAACCAATTCTGAAAGCCTTCATTTGAGTTGTTGCTCTTGATTGCACCATTTTTGCCTCCATCTTTTGGATTTTCTCCACAAAATCAGCATCTTCCATTTGATTGTCTTCATTGCATGCATACCCTTGCTCTTGATATGCTTCACAACCAAACTGATTTTGGTATTGCTCATATGGGTAAGCATGCTGATCTTGAATTTGATCAAAATGCTGATTTGAAGGAGTTGTAAAACATGTTGGAGGTGAAATATATTGTTGTTGTTGTAAATGTGAATTCCATGATGGAAATGAAGTCATGATTGCACAACTTCATGGAATGAAAGAAGATGGAAGATATGGAAAGAAGAATGGATGAAAATGGATGGAAAATAGGTCTGCAACTCAGAGAATGAGTTATTTACCAGATGGAGTCACCAGATGTGCTTTTGAATATGCCTCCAAAGGCTGAATCCTTAACAGGAACACACCAACCTGTCAAAAATAAGGTGGAAGACCTCTAAGGTCCCACCGGGCATGCCAAAACTGTTAGTGCAAATTCACAGCACCCCCAAAATGACCTGTGGATCTTGCTTTTCTAAGGCAATGTCATTTGGTGTGAATGCACAACATTGAGCTTTCCCAAAGTGTGGGACCTTTGCAAATGGGGAAAGCTCTCCAGAGAAGGCTGGTTCCTCTTCCTAAACTACCTGCCACAAGCTATTCCAGTGCAGGCAAGCTAATCTAATCCTAATCTAACTATGCCAAGGAGACAGAGAGAGAGAAAAGAGGGAAAAAAAAGCCTACACTAAAATGATGATACACCAGAGAAGGAAAATGCTAAACATCTATCAAAACTGTCATGGAACAAGAAGAGGTGAGAAATGGGAAGGATGGACAAGTGCATCACAGGCCCAAGGATAGATTTCACACAGAAAATGTTCCAAAACTCCATGAACACAGCTCCAAACCTGCAATGAACATTCAAACATGCACAAATACCTGCAATGAAGAGAGGCAAGAAGAAAACAAGCAAAAAATGAGCAAGGATGGACAGATGCATCACAAAACACATTTTTTTTGTTGCTCTAGAAGTTTGCACAGAACATCATTTTAATGGTAAAAGGAAAAAATGCCATTACAGAGCATGGGAGGAGGTTCTAACTCCATTTTCAACCCTGGGGAAGAAAAGAAGGGAGGGCAGAGCAGAAAAGATGAACAACCTTTACAAATGAGCCAAAACTGGCTTTTATCATGAAGCAGAATGAAGAAAAGTGCAAAAACGTGGGCAAATTTGATTTGCAACTCCAACCACTGAAAAATTCTTCTAATTAGCCTAAAAATGATGGGTTCCCATGGAAAATCCCATAATTCGAAGTACATTGCTCTGCAGATCCAAAAACGACCCATACTTCATTAAATTTGGTGGTTGGGAACCATTTCTATGTTTTTTGCATGCCAGGGACGTTTCTCCATTTTTCTCCCACAAATCTCCATCAAAATACAAAATTGAACCCTCCATCATGTAGATAATTTTACCAGCTTTCCAATGACACCAAGAACGCAAAACTCCAAGCTCTGGATCGAAAGATATGCCCCTCTGAAGATTTAGGGAAAAATTAGGGCAAAAATGGATTGGCGGGCCGAAACTTTAAAATTTTCCCTTTTTTGAATTTGGGAAAATTTCCCCAAAAATCCCCATGCCCCGGCGCTCCACTGCCATGTGGCACTTCCCTATTCACTGATGGAAACACGGGCCCAAACCTCGCTTCCATCCTTTGATTTTTCATTGGGAAAATTTCCCAACTTTGCCCCGTGCTCCACTGTCCCGGTGACACGTGTCACTTCCTCATTGGTTGGCGGGGATGCGCTTCCAATTTTTCCTTTTCCACCTTGGCGGGCTTTCAGGTCAGATTTTTCCCTTGCGCCATTTTGACCACTTTGGAAAATTTCACCAAATTCTTCCTGCACCTCCGACCTCCTCTGACACGTGGCACACTTTGATTTGGCATGGGCCTTAATCAATTTTCTTTCTTCCGCGGGCCCGCGGGAAAAATTTTCCCTTTGCGCCCTCTTTGACTACTTTGGAAAAAAGCCAAAATTTACTCTGCGCCTCTGACTTCCGCCGATATGCATGGCACACTTTGATTTGGTGCACCCCTGCCAGGCCTTAATCAATTGGTCTTTCTGGGCCCACGGGCAAAAATTTTCCTTTGCCTATTACTTACACGGTGGCAGCCTCCTATTGGTCCTCAAGGGCCTTCAGGGAAAAAAATTTCCTTTGCACCCCACCCACTCTTTGGAAATTTTTCCAACTTACCCCCACTGACCCGCCATTCCACCCTGCCACGTGGCACATTCCTATTGGTTGCGGGCCTTCCCAGGGAAAATTTCCCTCAAAAACTCCGCCGAGCCATAACTTGAGAAATACAAGGAGTTAGGAGGAAAATTTTACCTTTCTGGAAAGGTGAGGAAAAATCCTATCTGATGGGATCATTTCCAGAATCTTTTGAGTACCTGAAGCATGCCAAAAATTCATTTAAGTGCCAAAAAAGAGAAGAAGGAGGAGTTAGCCAAAAATAAGTAGGCCTTCTTAACAGCCTCTGCTAAATTCTGTGGGTAGTGGATCGAAACCGCACCTCCAATGTCTAGGTTCAGGACCCAGATGAACCTATGGATCCAAACCTACTCATCCTGCATGTACTCAACATACTGGAGTAGATCCAAAAACCTACTCTCATACTCTGCTACTGAAAGAGATGTCTATCAAAGATCATGAAACTCATCTATCTGTTGCTATATGAACCTCTATGACAAATATTTGTTCGTGAAACACTCCTCAAATATCTCCTAAGTAACTGTCTCATAATCAACATGGAGATTCTATTCCTCTGTCCTTCACCATACTCCTGCTCCATCCCTCAGTAGATGGATCACAACACGAGATTTCGTGTTGCTAGAACAAGGAAAAAACTTGAAGCAACAACTCAAGCTCACTAGCCAAGCCTCTTCCTAAAATCCACCTATGTCATCAGAATAATATGATGGTTGAAGCTTCAGGATCTCCCTAATGTGATCTGCAACTGTGGTCTGACAGCCTCCAGGTCTCTCTGCATGCTCATCCCTAAGCCTAGGGCTCTAAGACCTCTCTCTATGCTCTAAAACTTGGTCACCCTATCCCCTCTGTGGTGACTCTACATGGGAGTTCTCTCTCTCTTTTATGCTCCTCGCTGGGTCGAGGAGATACCTGACCCTCAATGGAAGGGACTCTATCATGTCTAGCTGCACATCCTCCTACTAATCCTCCGTGTAGAGCGGCATTAACATCCTGAAGAGTCTGTAAAATCTAGGGTAGGATGGCTACTACAACATGATCTGGTTGTGGTAAGTCTAAGTCTATGTGAAAAGGCTCCTCATCTTTTTATGCGCCTCCTGCACAGAACAAAACGAGATTTAGTTCCTTATTCTAGGTCTTACTCAGTTTCTATGTTTACTAAAATGTGAAAATTCCAAACTGAACTATTTTCAAGATTTAAAAGTGTGCTAAGTTTTTAAATTTCATGTCTCAAGTTTCTAGTGTGCCCAATGGTCCAAGCTTTTGAACCACTTCTCTGACACCAAGTGTAACACCCGCTAAAAAACAACCCACTTAAGATCCAAGAAACAACCTAGGATTAGTTAAGAAAATTATGGAATAATTTTTTTTTATAAAAAAAATCTACAACCAGGTTACAAGGTAACAACTGCCACTAACAAGTTCTGGAATAATTCAAATCCACTAGAACATACTTTTCTTTTATTAATATTTATTAGAGGTCATAAGGTTCAATAAGGTTCAGAGGGTTATTACTCACCATACCCACTCTCTAACAGGCTTAAAGCTTCAACTTGATTTTTCTCACACTTAACACATTCAAAATTTCCCTAAATCATTCCCATTAGATAGGAAATTTCCTCACCTTTCCAATGATATAAATAAGTCCTCCTAACTCCTCATATTTCTCAAGTTATGGGCCAGTGGACCTTGGGAGGAAAATTTTCCCAAGGATGAGCCTGCGGGCCTAGGGGTGAAAATTTTCCCTTGCAATGTTTTTAGGGAATATCTTAGCTACAACTGCATCCCATGGGAGTAGCTATCTTATGGAAGTTGCATATGCTTTAATGTGAGCATTCAGATATCCCACCCCTTTAAATTTTGGAAGATCTGGAAAAATTTGTGGGAGCATCACACTCCATATGAAAAATTCAAGGGGCTCATTGAGATATTGTGAATATTTTCCCACTGCATATGACTCATCCATGGACAAACCATGATGGGGAGGTGGAGGAAACTAAGAAAAATTTCCCAAGAAAAAAAAAAAAATTTAAAAGTGCTAAGGTTGGAAAGGGTGGCATGCCTCTGCTGTTGCCCCATGATGTAACATTCCCATTTTAAGACATTAGAACAAGGGACTTTTTTTTTTTATAATGTTCTCTGTTCTAAATCACGTAATTTAGAACACACAATCAAGTTTTAATAATTGTTCTATGTTCTAAATGACATAATTTAGAAAACAAAATGCTATTGAAACCAATGTTCATTGTTCGCATATTTATAATATGGAACACACATCCATGCCATTCAATCATATAACAGATAACCATATACTACTGTAATGACTTGAAGAACTACCGATCTCCCATTTCATGGCTCAACTACTTACCGATCCTTCATGTTAATCCATGCATTGTATACTAAGTATACTTGGTTTTCTTTACCGTCTCGGTTATTGAAGTGTTCCATTTAAGAGGCCTATCTGAATATCTGTTACCGATATTCATCTAAAATCCTGCTTCTTAAACCAGGTGATCATGAAAATGCAACCAGCAGCTTACGATACTTTGGTCAAAGATTTTCACATGCTTAGCATGATCATATTCCTAGATGCCATACTCGTCAATGGAATACATCCTTCACCCCACTTCATCTGTTATCTAGAATGGTCTTTTCTGACTTCTGTCAGTCCTCTTGTCCAAGTTGAACTTTAACCCAAGATAGCAATATGAAAGAGTATAGAAAGGAACTCAAGGTGACTAAAGGTACGCAGACATACCTCATAGACCCTAGTCGACTACGTGTGTCTAGTTACTTTTAGTCTACTCAAGTCACTCCGTATACAAGGTCACATTCTTAGCTTGGTCCAAAGTAAAACTGAGGCCAAGTCCAAGCTTATGTAAACCTCGATGATTTGATTCGGAAGGGTTTTGTAACATGTCAGCTGCAACATTGTGTCGTCATGAAGGCCTAGCCTTCATGAAGACACCTTATTGCAGCTGGCATGTGCCAACATCCTACGGAATCCTCCCATCAAGGGTTACACATCCAGCTAAAAGTTTGATTAGATTCTTATCTTGAATACTTAAGAATAAGTTTCAGCAACCTTGTTGATCCTCTAACCTCATAATTCATTACAGTTGCATAATTAGGAATGACGTGAAATGTCTCGTAGCTTAATATACATTCACTCTTCCTTTCCAAAGGATTACATATTCCTATCTTGGTTCATTAATTAAAGCTTCGGACTTACAGTCCATTGCAGCTTAGTGAAGTAAGATTAACTTACTAAGCTTATTCAATTTTATCCGCAACTGATTTTAAATTCAAGTTTCCCTTTTTTCTTTAGACATCATTTATGTGAGATCTACCTCCCATATAGGTGTTTTCATTTATTTACAATTACCTTATTTCATTCTAAGGTTTGTTAAGAGGAGATATGATTCCTCTTTCTGAATATCCTTTGGGTAAAACATCTCAAAGAATATTAATGAAATCTAATTACAGAATTCAACTGTCCTTTCATTAAGATTCATTGTTTTAAAATTCCATTCCAAATTTCATTTATACAAGAGTTCATATATATGTCGTACTCTTTTACTAATGTCGATTGAAAGACCCATATAGACCTAAGTATCAATTAATTGTATATTCCAACTTAAGAATTGTGATCAAGTGAAGATTAGACATTATGTCCATTTAGTTCTAACAGCCATCATCGAATAAATACAATTTCATCAAATAGGATTAACTACTGATTATACTTCAATAATTCAATAATGATACAACAATTAAAATAACACACCTTTCCCTTTTACTCATTTCTCCAAGATTGAAATTTATACAATTTACAAGTCCACACAGCCTGACTTCATTCATACTAATCAACAATAACAATTCATAAAGAAAGAAGAATACAACTTTTTCTTTTTCCCTTTCCCATGAGAAGGACAATAAAATATCAGAAAAGATCCATCCCTTAGTTAATCAGAAGAAGCATCATAAAACAACATGTCTTCATTTTACTCATGGAATCCATCTGTAAAATTTACTTGCACGGGTTAGTTCATCGAACTAAGCATGTTAAGCACTTAACAATAAAATGAAGTGCTCTTGACTAACTGTCTCAATAAAAGAACTCTACTTTTATGAAACATTTCGAATTAGAGATGGACATCACCAAGGAGTTAAATTTTGATAAGGATGAACCATTTAAACAACCCAGCCATAATAAATAGCTCCCAAAATCAAACAATAATATTAATTAATACTCCTCGAATTAATCACAACAAACACACAATGATAAATCATCATTTCCTTAATTGTTTCTTTAAAAATGAAAAGAGTTTATTCCAGATTTAGACAATGTTACCAATAATCATTTTATCTAAATAATCTCAGATTAGAAACCTTTATAAGAACTGATATATAGGTATTACTGTCCTAATGCAACCACTTTCAATTCCATTCCATCATATATATATGGGGTTCAAAGAAAAGAATTGACTAAAATTTTAAACAAAAACTCCTTCACCTTTATACCACTCACTTATTTTCAACCAATTCAATTGCAGAAGAAGAAGGAATTCATACATCATGATAATAACCTATGTTACCTTCCAAAATTCCACAATCAGCATAGTATTCTTTCAGTTCAAAGAGGGAAGAATACCAGATTAAGTGCAATTACATACGCCCGAAGGAAGTTGCAAGTTAATTTTAATATCCCTCATTAGAAATTTAAATAGGATAAGAAAAGAAATGAAGTATTACTTCCAGTTACCCACTCAATAATCTCTTACCTATAATCACAACCGAATTAAACGATTTAAGCAAGAAGAGCTAATAATTAAAGATAACAGTCAAGGAGAGAAAGCAATTAAAAGTCAATAAATCGAATGAAAGGAAGAAAATTCACATTTTTTCTTCTCAATACTTAGCCGAGTATCAACTATAAAGTGCATGCATGTTACCATTAGGTTAATTCCTTCCATACTAGACTATTACAGTCTTCAAAATTTTCTAACTACCATTCAAGGAAAGTCTTCCAGAATTCTTTTTGCATCCAAACCCCAAGTATCAATAACAACTGACTTTCAATTGAAAGCATTTCCATTAGTTATAATCACCAAAAATAGTCATTTTCATCCAAGCAAGAAATGAGTAAGAGTATACAGCAAGGCAACATGACTATGATTTCACTGTAATAAATAAAGAAATCATTTTTTTTCAACCGCAAGAGTAAAGAATCTACTCAAGTTCAATTTCAACGAAAAAAATGAAGAAGTTCAAATCCGCAGTCCATATATATATATATTCACCATTGAGTTCAAGGAAGAAATAAAATGGTACGCTCTAACCCATCCATCAGATTACCAAATTACTTTGTTCCAGGTTTAATAAAAATTGCTTCCCAATAATCATTCTTGGGTATCAAAAACCAAACAAGAGGAATATTGTATCATTTTAAATCAAGCAATGCAAATACTATACAATAATTCCATTGTTCCTAAAAGAGTTCACATTAGCATACCCTATAACACGACAAGGAAGGACAATTCACATAGAAAGCCCTGCTAAAGTATTCATATGGATTCCAAAACCTTGAGCACGCAAAACTCAGGAAACAATATATACATCCATGTTTTCTTCAACAATTTCGGACCCATAATAACAATAAAACTGAATACCCATTACCTTTCAAAATTCAAAACAACAGAGATGAAGTTCGTTTCATTTACCATTTCAACAAGAAAAACACCCATTTTCTTTAAAATGTAACAAGAAAATACCCAAGTCATATTTGTTTTAACAACAACAATTCAAACAAGAGATCTCATCAAAAACATACTAATATTTTAGTTTCACAAGAACACACAGTTATAAAACAGAGTTCTTTTAATGAAGACACTTAAATAAGAGCAAAATTGTTTAAAGATAAGAGCCTAACATGCCTGTATATCTTTCTGGTTAGCTCGTGGAAGATCACAGCCGAGCTTCTCCCTAATTTCTTCCCCCCCCAACAAGTTATTCAAACAGATCTCTTTCTTCTTCCAAGTTTCCACAGACCCAGAAACCACTCAGAGGTGGTCGAACTAACAATGGCCGGAACAAACTTGCAGGCTCGAAAGAGCAATGAAACAACAACAAAGAAAATGCAAAGCCAAAAACTCGAAACCCAAATGACAACAATAACCCACAAAAATTCCCTTTTCTTCCTTCCAAGGCGAGCTGGTCACCAAAATCAAGACCATTAATGCATTGAATGCAATTTCCCTCTCTTTCTCCACGCCACCGCCAACTCAATTTGGCGAGTTTCACTTTTTAAAATATTTGCATGTAATTCGAATTTAGTTACATTGCTAATTAGATACCTCCAACTCCCATGCACCCACCAACTTTGGCAATTAAAACTACAAGGACTGAAATTAAGTCCTTCATTAAAGCTTAAACCTTCCCCCTTATCCTCCCACTTGACATTTATTTCCCCTTAGGTCTCCCATAGGGTTAATAATAGCTTAGGTTACAATGTTAATGGTTAGGTTTCCATCTAGGTCACAAATCATTAGGATTTGTAATAATTTACATCCCCTTTAATTTAAAATCCACATAGGATAGTTATTAGGTCATAGGTTAAAACATAACCCATAGTATTTTAATTAATAGGTTCCAAGTAGGTTTTACCGACTTAGGTTTCAAAACAGTAGAATGCAGGATGTTCTGTCCAATGCGTAATATATACCTTGTTCATTTTGCATCAAACCTCTTACTGCCTTACGCTTTCCAGCGTTACCATTTATACGTATTCCTGAAATCGAATCTTACCTTTGGCAGCATGGTGTCGAGTAATTATACCTATAACCAGGTTCTTTAAAATTTACAACAATCTCTAGCCTGGTTCAAGACTTTGTTCTATTTAGAAAGTCAATCGACAAGACGACAATAAAGAAGGACGAAGCATACCTTAGATCAATATAATTGATTCAAGGTGTGTTGTTAACATAAATATGAGTTCATTAAATACAAAAGCAATTCTGCAGGTTCACTCTTGCAAAACACAAGTGATAATGACATCAATCCCAAGTAAAGTTACAGTAAGCAAGGGTTCACATTAGTGACACATGATTTTTAAGATTAAAATATACATCTTAACATAATAATCCTCATTTCCATAGTTGCAGCATCATGAAAAGAAGTTATCGTAGTAGCTGCCAAAATCAAGACGTTACACGTGATGCCACGTGGCATCACCTGATTGGTCGTGGGCAGGCGGGACGGCGGGAAAACTTGGAAAATTTTCCCAAAATTTTCTAGATGTGATAAGTTTAAAAAGAGGTCTACCCATCCACTGACACCTCATGGTGGTACCACGTGGTAGCCTCTGATTGGCTGCAGGCCAGTGGGGTAGCAGAGAAAATTTTGAAAATTTTCCCAAAAAATTTCCTAAGTGTTTTAAGGGAAAAATTCGGGCCGCTGGCCCGCCAAGGAAGGAAAACTTCAGAGGGCCATAACTTTTGATAGGGAGCTTAGTTTTGGGAAAACAAGCACTTTCTGAAAAGATCTCGACACCCTTCTTTGCACTGAGATCATTAATTTTAGATTTTGATAAATTTTAAGGGGTCAATTTTAAGAAAATAGCCTGCAGGATTTTTAAAAGTAAACTGGTAAATTTTAACTTGTTAGATCTGTTCAATTTGATCGTCTCCTTCACTCAACATGCCAAATAGACATGGAGAATTATTCTTGGATGTATTTCAGGAATTTTTCAAGATCCAATTGGTTTAACTGAGTTGTAAATTATTTTTTTACATCTCTTGACAACAAAACGACTGTAAGAGGATTTTGACCCGATTTTGCAATGTTTGAAGGATTTTTCCCCAAGTGTTTTAGTCCAATTGAGTTCATTTATATCATAACATGTTAGATGTTAATGTTTCATTGTTATTTCTTGCTTGTAGGTTTGAACTATTCATTTTAGATAAATTATTTGCCACGATGAAATACAACACAGAGATCAATTTCTAAAGGATTTATTTATCATTTTTTTCACCTTCCAAGTATGGAGATTCATTATAATCCTAGTCAAATCCATTTATTTGATTCAAGAAACCATTTAATGGCTAAAATTTAAAGTCTGGTTTCAAATTTGTCTTATTTTCAAAAGAACAAAGTAATACAGTTCCTTCATACGTATTCCTTTCTTTCAACCACAGATTTCAATAACATTTAAAGATTAGATTTCAATACAACAGTGCAAATGAAGAAATGTATTGCAATCCTTTATTGATTTCAAATACAACTTTACATTTCTTAATTTCTTGAATGCAAATAACAAATTTCAATTTCTTCCTTTCAAATGAATAGAACTGTGTGTGTGTGTGTGTGTGTGTGTGTGTGTGTGTGGGCGTGTGTGTGTGTGTGTGTGTGTGTGCGTGTGTCTATATATATATTTCACATTCTTTCAAAGCAAATAACATATTTTAATTTCTTCCTTTCAAATGAACTGAACAGATTCGATCTCTTTTTCATTTCACTTTACAAATTTCATAATCCATACAACATCTTTCCATTTCAAACATTTACAAATTCATCCACTTCAAAGTGGGAAGGGTTACAATGAGATTTTATTTCACATGGAACTGTCAAATAGTCTTTCTCCTCTGTTCCAGAATAGCAACATAAATTTCTTCTCATTCATCCAATTTGATCACAACAGAAGTAGGAGAAAGGCAATGCTCTCTACCCAACTAAGGCATTCAATAAAAAGGAAAAGACATCCTTCTTCATTGGCCCCCGAGCCCCAACCATAATGCAATAAGAAGATGTGTTTGAATTCATGGCAACAACAGGCTTCCACAACACAAATAAATCTTTCAACATGCACATTTCACATTTAAAACATAGTCCAAAACAAGAATGCAGCAGTTTTACAACTACATTAAATACATCACAAACAGAACTCAGAGATTCATCATACAAGCCAAAGGAGCAAGAAACTATGGGGGATGCTGCTTATGTCTCCCAAAGGGGAAATGGGTATCACCACTTGTAATTTCACACCACCAAGAATTTATATCATTTCAATCCCTGACATAACCTTATGTATCCCCACAAGTACCTTCTTATTGCTCACATTTCCTTATGCCTCCCCAACCTCCTTATGGCACCGAATAAAGAGTAAATAAATGAAATCTATTTATTTTGCAAGGTGGAACCCAAATCCCAAACTCCCTCCATACTTATACCTTCCCAAAAACACTTGATGCCTCTAGCATAGAATCCTCATAGCCTTCTCCTACACCATTCCTAGGCATTCTACCCAACCAACCAACAAACAATAACAAACAATCAACCATTCACGTGTTCATACAAGGGAGAGAAGATCATTTTCAAGAGCCGAGATCTTACCTATCCATGAAGGAGTTTGTTCCAAGTTCCAAATAGTAAGCTTTCCAATGTAAAAACATAGTCACAAGATCACACAAAAATAAAAATACCAATAAAAGCATGCATGAAGAGCTAGGCTCCTACCTCTCCGTGGTAGATCTTGTTCTAATACAACAAGCTTTCAATGTCAAAATACAGTCCCAAAATAAGCAATTCCCAAGTATGAAATACTCTCCAATCTCCTCCAAAATCAACAAGAGCTTCAAAAATCCAAGAAAAATTCACCTCGAGGAAGCATTCCCAAAATATCAACAACCCAAAAACAAAGCAAGGAGTTCTAAATTTTATAGAAGAGGGAAGAGAAGAGGATGAGATGGATCCATGTAGGATGCCACATTATGCACATCCTCAACTCCAACACACAAGTTCAACTTCATTCCCCCAATGCATAATAAATAGGTGGGTGAAAATACGACAGAATTACTTACACACTCAAATCCAAGCCCACACCCCATAAAGAATGAAAATTTAAACCATGTAAGAAAAGTGCAATTAAAACATTACAATTTGTCTTCCCAAAATTCATAATAAAAGGTATAATTTTAACCCTCCAAACCATATGTATAGTTGGTACATGAATTTAAGAGGTATGGGACAAGTTTAACTTGTCCCAAAAGCCTCAAACAATCAGCCTCTAAGGACAAATTCGAATTTCCAAGAAAGTGGAGTGTTTCAAACTCATAAGTTAACTTATACATCACTTACAAAATCACTTACACATCACTTACCACATTCTTACAACACTTAATCCAAAAGTCAACAACTTGTATTAATTACATTCTTATGATCCCAAATCTGATTTAATTAATTAACTTAACAACATGATTACTCACAATAATTAACACAACATTTAATATAATAATGAATGGGATAAACACTTCACAAAATAAACACATGCAAACAATAATAAATAGAGGAACCAAATTAATAAGATTACATAAAACCCCTTGGTCACATTTAAAGGTGATTCCCCCCCCATGGGAATCCATATCAAAAATCAAACACACATAAACAAATATATGTTGCCATGATGACCTTATTGGATTCATCTAGAATTTCAATGTGGTTGGTCTCCAATCCTACTGATGTTTGTTGTGATATTTTAACCAACAAAGACACAAACACCTCCTTTGACCTCGTGGCCACATCACAACATCCAAAATAAATATAAATATAATTCACAAAATCATCTATACATATGAATCAAAACAATGTCAAGGTAACCAACAATATCATTTGCAATGTATTATCAACAATTATATCATCATCAAATTATAATGTCAATTTTCTAAGTCTACTCACATATATCCAAAAATCACATGTTCTGAACAACGTATCCATAATATATAACCATGGTCAAATAGTATATCATCATCAACATCAATTTAAAATGTATCTAATAATCCATCATCCATCATATACTAATTGAAGATCAACAATAGTCCATGCTTTAACATCTAGCTTCATGCTAAGTCAAAACTCACAATAATGTCCATAAGTATGGTCAACAGTGCCAAGATTAAAGTATCAAAAAGGTGTCGAAGGGAAGTGGGCACTACAGTATTCTCTAAATTTTCCTACCATTTTAAAGCCTATTTTCCTACCATTTTTGTCCTATTTGATGCAATAGTCTTGAATTGAAACTCATAGTTGAATGGTTAGCTAATACAATTTCGAATCACTCTTATGGTAACATTGATTAACTTGATCATTTCTCTCTGTCTTCATATCCGATGGAGTGTCTCATTCTATGCTAGTGGTGATCTTCTGAGATGTCTGATTTCAGAGCGTTCTAGCATTTAAACTCTTGCAAGTGTAGTAAACAGATGTACCTTCTTTTGAGATATGACCTTAAAATTCTTGGTGAGGATTCATGATTCATTATTTCATTGAATTGAATAGTTTTAATATAAGCTTTTCCAAACTACTGTGGGTTTTGGAGTCTATCACATGAAAGATTCACGATGGAAATGCCCCATTGCATTATTAAGATAATTTGCTACCTTTTAGGGTCTTGGGAATGCGACGTGCTCGACACTTGGCATTTCATCTGACGAACATTTGCTATCATTCCTTTGAAAGTGTGAAACATAAGGGCCCTTATGTATATAGTAACATTGTTGGACCCTAAAACGTGGAGGGCCTTATAAAGTTGATGGGACCACCGTTTTTAGATTTTACCATTGACCATAGGTTGATGAGGCATGTGGAATTCTACATATGATTTCCCATGCTTAGAATTTTCCAATCCTGTAAATTTACTCGGGCTTGGCCACGTTGAGATCCTGATGCTCGTTTGGGGAAACTTTGGATTATACCTTTCAAGTCCTTTGATGAGAAACACCTTGGAGGCTCTAGTGGCTTTGATTTGTGTTTACTTGGATTTTCAACAACTATTTAGGAGCAACGTGTCTGGATCATGTATCCATGTGGAGCATCCTACGCACATTTATTTGGGGACCTAACCTTTGGATTTTACCTTTGAAGTTGACCCTGATAGAGGCATGTGGAGATTCAATGCTAACTCTTCCCATGCTTATACTTTTCAAAGGTTGTTCTACAATTTTCTACCTATTTACTTTAGCAATTGTTTGGACCCTGTACACATGGAGAGTCTTCCCTCATTTAGGGATATCTTTGGATTTTAATATTCATGAAAAGTTTTGTGCTGATGAGACACATGGAGGCTTCCACTGGCTCTTCCCATTGCTTAGAATTTTCAATGGTCTGGTGCAACTCTCTCAGGATTTTGACCACGTGGAGAGCAAAATTGTACGCTTCATTTGGGGACCTGCCTTATGGATTTTAACTTTTTAATTAAGCGTCTAATGAGACATGTAGAGGCTTCCGCTGGCTCTTTGATCATGTTTAGAATTTTCAATGGATTAGTTCTGCAAATTCTCGGGCTCTTGTACCATGTGGAGAGCTTGCGCTCGTTTGGGAACCTGCCTTTGGATTTTAACTTTGAATTTTTGATGACATCTGGAGGCTTCTGATGGATGCTTTGCTTTGAGTTGATTCATAGTGGCACTCAATTTCACTTACCGAGTTCTTTCTTTGCTTTTTCTACTCCCAAGATCACCTGATGAAGTCTGGTAAACTCAATCCTTTGACCATTTTTACACTTGATACTTTGATCTTCTCAATTAGCATTTCTATTTGCCATTCATTTTCCTATCTTCCATTTTACCATTTCCAAGACTTCATTATAACCTGATTGTTAGATTTTAAATGTGGGCTTGCATGACTAAACCCTGACCTCTTCATTTCTCTTTCCTGTGGAAGGTCATGTTTGATGAACTTTTCGGTGAGGGGAAAAAAGATGGATAACTGAAATTTGGTGACCTCATGGAGATCACCTGCCTGCTAGGTGTAAGATCAGTTTCCTTGAAGTATCCATTGGGCACGGAAGTCATGAACGATAGCTTATACTGATCTTGCATTTTGAATCTTGAAACTACCCCGTTGCTTATGTGGGACTCATCAATTTTCATAAGAAAATCTTGAAAATGAGGTTTTATGAGAGTAGAAAATTGTCTTGACCTTTTAATTTTCACCTGTTCTTGAAATGGATTGTTACAACATTCACTTGGAGGCACAATGAACTACATAGTGATACAACCTTGGAGTAACAAGACCTAATTCCGAAGCACATAATGGTGTGCAGGTGCTTTCAGGAGGAAATACCTATAGAAGGTGTGAAAATAAGGCACTACAGGCATTCAACTAAAGGAGGGTGTGTGGCACATGGGTGTACACAAGAGCGCAAGTGGAAGAGCAGGGAGCCTGATAAGGAAAGGGTGCTCAAGGCAGATGTGAGGGGAAGGGAACAGGTGCAAAAGACTATGAAAGGGGAAAATGGAAGGAGATTAGTATGTGAAGGAGAAAACAAGAAGGTGTGCAAGGGCGGTCATGCAAAGAAGGAGACAAGGAAGTAAGGCACGCGGAAAGATGAAAGCGTGTTAGAGGAAGCAAGGAGAATGCACATACTTTAGTGTCGCACAAGAGAATGCATACTTACGAAAGGAAAGTATGGAAGCAAGGTGAAAATATCCAACTAAGAAAGGGCGCACATGATGGTTGAAATAAAATAGGGCACGTGAGACAGGAAGACCCATAACTTACCTTATTTTTGGAAAGCATCTTACTGAAGGGCACACGGAAAGAATTGTAAGGTACATGTACGGGTGGAAGGACTATAGCTTATGAAAAGTGCCAGATAAGCAAGCTTGTATGAGCGCACTTCCATCGAAATGTAAAGCATTAGAGTTGGAATGAGAGTAAAACTTCATCCAAATAGCTGGGAGAGTTATTTGGATAACATTTTGGTGATCTTTCGGGGGCATCTTCCTGCTAGATGAAGAGATCTAGTAGCCTTAAAAGTTTTCCATTGGGCATGGAGTAAAGCACTAATCTTGAAGCATCTGATCTGCAATTCTAAAGAACATTCCTAAATGTCGCGCTCATATGAAGATATTCTTTTCTCTGAGAGTGAAATCTATGACAACGTTATTGGAACTGCCTCTATCTAAATTGAACTACCACCCTAGTTGAAGCAAAAAATCCAAGGGACATGTGGGTGCAACAGAAAAGTAAAGGAGTCAGAGGGAGCATGCCACAATGGAAGCACACACTATGTACAAAAGACTGAAAGATCATAAATGCTCCAAGTGGAGCATGCATAGTGTGAAAAGATCACTTATGTCTGCTGAAAGGAAAATCCTAATCTACTCCTACTCTAACCAGAAGCAAAGATAAATCAAAACAAAGCTTGTAAATGGCATGTGAGAAGTAGCTTTCCTTTCTTCAAATTAGGAAGCCATATGTATGATTCGGCGCTGAACATTGCTATTATAATGAGTGAAAAAATGATAAGAGGTTGATACTCCACCCAAATAAACAAAATAACAACATCAATCGAAAATAACTCCTCAAACTGATTGACATTGGACTCCTGGAGGTGTTGATGGTGACCCTTGGTGCTTTTTATAGCATCCTCATGCCCTACAATGGGTATGACTGGTTTTAGCTTCTCCATGGTGGAAAGTTCTTGCAGTTGAAGGATGAATGATGCGGCAGTGAAAGTTGTAATTTCTACGGGACCCTCCTCATCAAAACATTCCTCCAAGTCTGATAGGAAATCAAACTCTTCGATGTCCTATTGCAAGTGTGAATTCCATGAGGGGAATGAATTCATGATTGCACAACTTCATAGAATGGAAGAGAATGAAAGAGATTAAAGATTTGGAAAGAAATTCATTTTCCCACCTTACACAAACATAAATAATTTCAATTTTACAACATAATGTGGAAATACTTGTATAACATAAACACAATTTCAATTTTACAATTTCATCTTTATTTTACATACTTTCTTTAACTTCGTGATGTGTTAAAAAAGGCTATGTAGTCGTGTAAGTGGTCTCACAAAGGAAAATTGTCTACTTATTTGTAATATTATATTTGTATCTATGTCAATAAAAACTCAAGTAAATAATTGAAGTTTTTTGTACGCACAATTTATTTGGAATAACCATATAAATAAATATTTTTTGCATAAGTTAGTTGACATTGAATTTTTCCTTTAACATCTATGCAGTGTAGATTTCCATGTTATTAATGAATGATTTTTTTGGCAATCTAAAAGGACCAATGAATACCCAATGATCCTAAGCTTCAAAGAGAGAAACTCTAACACAAGACGAGTTTCATTGATGAACATCATATGGAGCAACATGCAACTAACCCTCGACACATAATTAAATCATTATCTTTAACATTATTATGATGTAAATCATTTTTCAATATCATTATTTTTTTAAATGCTAAAATATTTTCTTACCAAAATAAAAGGGTGATTAACATTGCAGGTCTTAGTCAATAAGGTGAATGGAAAACACTAATAATCTTTTGGAATGCAGTACACCATTATTGAGACATAGTCAAGCGATAAAACATTCTCCCACACTAGATAATATACTCTTATAACATTTTGCAATATCCATTCTTCAATAAGACTGTCAATATTTTCACATTGTTAACTATTATGCTTATATTTTAAATTATACCCATTGCACTTCTTTTTTAATTTCATTTTAACATCCACTTTTTTAATTTCATTTTAACATCCACGGTAGTAAATTAGACATTTTCCAATTTAATCTTTGAAGTGATGGAAATACTTATATTTGAAACTCTATAAAAAATTATTACTTTTGGACTTTCATGAGAGAGACATAAAGCCTTTATTGCCTTAATATGGTTCCAAAGTATAATATGGAAAAACAATTAGATATAATTAAGAATCCAACTTCTCTATTTAACCAAAGAAGCCCTCATAGGATATTCAAATTTTGCTGCAATATTTATGGACATTTTTTTACAAATATCTAGTAATAGGAGTCTTGACGAGCTGAACATAATTTTGCATATTAATTTAAGTAGGAGATTATTGAACTACCGTACCCATTATTTAAATGAGAATAACTTTTTTAACTTCAAAATAATAATTTTTAAATTGCAGAATGATCACTTAATATGAATGGCCTGCAATTCATAGATAAACAGAGTGGTTATCACTTCAATAAAATAATAAATAAAGAGTGTAAAAGGAGGTCATAAAGTTAATTTATGTTAATTTTCTATCTAGTCCTAACAAAATAATGAACAATAATTAAAATAGAATGTACATGTGCTTAGATTATAAAAGAATGCACTCTCAATTAGATTATTAGATTATGCAAGAATGTACTTTCAATTAAAGTATCACAAGAAAAGTAGAAAAAAAACATATGAGGATCACAACACAGTTAATACTAAACACCCTCATTACCCTGAATTCCGCTATAGTCCAATGATTTAAAGTGACACTAGTGTGCATTCTCATGTAATAATATGAGAAATAAAAATAATAGTGAGCCATGAGTGTGTTGTTGGATATATTACGGCTTCCTCTTCTTTATGATCAACCCAAAGTCTTGTAGTTGTACCAATTATCTCGGCATAACATGTGATCAAGAGGTCCAAAGCACATTTGGCCACTTCTGCATTGCAGGAGCTGGAATAACTCTTGATGGGAAAAAATTTATGTTATAGAAAATAATTTCCCTCTATGCATTGCATATATATATGAAGCCCTTCAACACAACAAAATGAAATAGTGGGTCAAGTCCCTTAGGATAGTATTTTTGTATTGTCTGTAAGACCAAGAATGAATAATTTTGAAGAATCTCATGGCTTTCACTAAAAAAACTTCCTTGAAATATTGAAACGATGAAAATAAAATTAGGAGATAGAAACGAAACATAAGTAAGTTGGGAGAATTTTGAAGATACAAGAGAGGCGAGATATTTTGATTTTAAATCTTACCATATGACACATGGAGGGAATTATGTTTCACTGAGAAGAACTAATAGAAATGTAGGGTGTGAAGTTTGAAAATTATAATGTTAGAACAATGGATAGGAAAAAATGGTTTGACCATAAATTCCATTGGATAGTTTAAGGGAATTTCAAAAAGTTGAGTCGATTGTGACCAAGAACATACCGGATACTTATGCTCAGCATTTTGTGAGACTATAACTAGAACTGCACACCATGCTTGTGTTCATTATAAATAGTTTGAACCTAAGGAATGGACTGAAATCATAAATCTTTGATACCATAAGTAATGAAAAGGTAGAGGATAAAACAACAGTTAACCTTAAAAATGAACTAGATTTTTATTATATGTAGAAACAAAGCTTGAGCTCAATTACATAACAAATGTAGTAAAGCTTGGATGTTAAAAAATTCATTACAAAATTACTAAAAAATAGATACTTTATATAAACAACTTATAAGGGTGAGGCTAGTTTCCATTCACCAAACCTCATTAAATTTGTAGCTACCACATTTATCAAAAATATGGAGAATAGAGCACTTAGATTTTCATAAGGAATTGTTTAGAGACAAAATTTAGAAATCATTGCTACAGAATAAAGTCAAGTGAACCAAAATTGTAAATGTGGGTAGTTTTTTAATTCTAACAAACGACAATGCTCATATCTTTTGTGAACTTAAACAAGTATGGTATACCTTAGTCAACTATGAGGCTTTTAGTTCTAATTAACACGCAATATTATTATAATTAATTATTTCCTATCATTATCCGATAATTTAATTTTTCTTTTGTTACTTGTACCTCATTTGCTTCATGTTCCTTATATCGTCACTCTCAATCTTCCCATGTATCTTAAATGGACTGACTCTTCTTAGGATATTGGTTCATGGTTTAGGTTCTAAAGAAATGTTTATTAAAAAAAAGGTTAAAATTTTCAAAGTTTAAATGTAGAGATACAAGTCAGGGAATTCTAATTCATGGTTCAGGTTCTAAAGCAATGTTCATCATTAGAATTTACACTCAAAAAGTGAATTCTGGACATCTGTGTTTGGAGTCTAGGAGAGGATGTGGTTGATGAAGGTTGGCTATGAGGGATAATAAGTGTGAGGGTGGGGATAACTCAACATGGAACAAGAACAAAAAGTTTTTCACCTACATGCACATGTCATGTTGTCAATTATTTGAAGGTGATATGGGGCGATGTGCAAGACAACGATGCAATGAATTTGTAAATTCATTCTCATTCGAAGTATTTAGGTGAGCGTAATTTGTATTGTTTCTCTCATTCTCACTATTCATGAGAGTGTAATTTTTACTTTAAGATGTCAAAATAAAAAGGGTGAAATCAACATGGTTTCATGTTCGGGACAAATCTGCAATACCCAATTCTTATAGAACTTTTTGAGCCCACTTTTTTAGTTGAAAGTTTGAGTAATTATAGGAAAAAAAAAATATTACGGGTAAATGGTTTTTATACTATGATCCTACCCAGGAAAAAAAAGTGGCCAATGCCAAGATATATAATGATAGCTCAGAACAAGAACAAGTCTGGAAAACAAGAGGCTATCAACCAAAAATATAGTCTAAAAATAACAACATCCTAGCTGGATTCAAAAATAAATATAGAAGAACAAAATACAGCCCAAAGTCAGCTGGAAGTCAACACAATGTTAGTATTACTCCTGCAAGGAATCAATCTAAAATCAGGAGGTACTTTCTTTCTACCAAATATTTTATGCCGGTTGTCAATGGTTCAATACTACTGTCGCTTTCAATAGATTTGATATGATGTTATTTATAGATAAGTGATTTCCCTTGGATAAAATTCATGCTGTTAGATCCAAGGAGGCAATCCCACAATTTTTGGAAATTTTATTTTAAAACTAATTCTTCTTCACTCAGTAGTGAGATTGCTATTAGATCCCTTTTCAATTTAGAACCTTGACTAAAATTGGAGGGAAGCAGGAAATGGTAACCTATTGTGAGTATTACAACTGTCATTAATATGGTTGCTTGCAATAAGTTGAAGCATAGAACTGGTGTGCCACAGATTTCACCCTAAAATCTGGGACTACCCTATGTAAAAAAAAATTCATACTTTTAAAATAATGGGTTGTTTTGTGTTTTTATTGCCATAAAGTGTTCTCTATCATGTCAAGATATTCCCAAGTGTTAGCCATATAAGCCAATTTCGACAAATACCTAGATCCCCAAAACTCATTATATTATCCTTTCGCCAAGGTTTGCCTTTGGCAAATTTGTATTTAATTATTTTGAGTTCCGTTTGAGGTAAATTGTGTTCCGGTTTAGCCATGTTAAATTTCTTGCATGTCAATAATCCCATATACCAATGTAGGGTTTTAACTAAGAATGAATCCTGGGCTTTATCTGTGACTTTTGGCAACATTTTTTGTTTTTGATAGTTTTCCCGCATTTTGTTTCTCTGTGAAATTTCTCTGGGTCAATTCCTTTGCCGGTTTACAGTCTGATTTTCTTGCCTGGAGTATCTAGAGATCACTTGTGGACCACCATGCTAGAAGGAATTTGTCACAGGAGGTCATGGTTCTCTCTGAAAAGATGAAGTCATTCACGAAAAAAGCTTCTTCTGGATGCAGGCCACATTTTTGGAAAAAGAAGGTTTTAAGCTACATCATGGGATTTTCGATCAGCAGCAGACAGGTGGGAATTCTGTACCTACCTAGAAGGATACTTTTTCCCATGAAGGCAAAGTCACTTAAGTTACGATGGGAAAATTAGAGGTAGCAGGCAGGTGAGAATTTCTTAACCTGCCTTGCATGGTGAGAATTCTCATTATAAAATAAAGGCAAATCACTTAAGGCATTGATGGGAATTTCTTACTTGCCTTGTAGGGTAAATAATCCCATAATGAAAGTCAGACAACTCAAGTGGATCATGGGATTTTTGGAGCTGCGGTGCAGGGTGAATAATCTCATTGATAATTGGACTTTTAAAAATAGAAATCAGCCTATGTACCAAAAAGTGCGACCCCTTTTGGGATAGAAGGGCAGCCTTAAATGCATTAAAAGGCATTTATTAATAATCTCTCTTCCCAATTTGGCACCTAAGCATGAGTAAAAGTCAATGCATAAAGGTGAAGAAAAAGGGAAATTAGAATTAGATTTCTAAAATTAAATTAAATATTACTTATTTAATCCATCCCCTGAGCATGCTCAAAAAGTGTGCCCCATTTGGAAGAGAGAATAATACTTTTTTAAGTATTAATTGATGGCTAATTAATTCCTATTTTTAGTGGACATGAGGAGAAATAGCACACTGTCCAAGCTTGAGGTGAACTAGAACTAAAGAGCTAAAATTAAATTAAATTTAATTTATTTAATGGCAGCCATGAACATGCACAAAATAGGCGCCCCATTTGAAGAGAAAAGTTTGTTAATTAATTAATTAATTGTCAAGGAATAGGAGGGGAAATAATTAATTATAGGATGATGAAGGATTATATAAGCATGGGCTGCCATAAGTGAAGGTGTAATTAATTCTTCTTGCAAAGGATTACAGCCTGGACAGTTTTGGCACCCAAGGAAGGAGGATTTTTGCATTGAAGTTTATTTCCCACTGCTGGGAAGCTTCAAAAATTGGCACCTAGGGTTGGAGGAACTTGATGTAAGCCTTGTTAATTATCTGCATGTTGGTATGAGTGCCCAGGTGAAGTTAAAAATATTTACACTTGTTATGCATATAAGCAAAGCCTCAAATTTTAGGGAAACGGGCTTAATATGCAGATTTTTGTGATAAAAATCAAGAGTTCATGCTCTGGAATCCGTCTTTGTCTGAATTTATTACAGGTGCCTATGTGCTTATATAATTTAAAGGGATCTCAAATCAATGTCAGATATATTGAATATATCCTCCGAATCCGAAGAAATCCCCAGATCTGCATTAGTTGTAAAGAATTCTGGCCATGGCAAAGTGAGATGAAAGAGAAAGCTCAGCGGAATCATGCATTACATCCATATTTGCTGACATCAGAGACACATATCCAGATCCATATCTCATAATTGTAAAAGCTTCCGGTAAAAATTCATCCTCTTGTTTCTGACGCAGCCCATTTAGAAGTCAGTACGTTGAAAATTCCTTCCAGGTTCTTGTGCATGTGCTCCCAATCTTCCAGTTGAAGCCCTCATTGAAGTTGCATTCACCTAGAGTGCTTTCTAGAATTTTTAATTGCTCATATGCAATTAAAAATTAAAAAATATGAGTTATTTACGACAAATATTGCACTGTTGCATGTACTGGAGAAGAACTGCAAAAGCTTCAAGGATAAGAGGGAAGACAAGGAAAAGGCAACACCCGTAAGAAAAATTCTAGATCCAACCGCTTCCAGATACAGCTGCTTCTAGATCCAGTTTGGTGAGAATCAAGGTCAAAACAATCAACTGCATGCAGAATATGAAAAAGGACAAGACTGTAGCTTTCCTCTTTCTTCTTCTTTCTCTTATTTCCTCCGACAAAGTAATTGAGCAGTCAATTAAATTATAAAACCTAAGTGATCGGTTTAAAATCCATTACTTAAAGAAGTCAACTACTTGGAAATAGGTGACAAACATGCACAATAGAAGGTTCCATCTTCACTTACAAATCATGCATGTCATGCAAAGCAGAATTCCAGGAGGGAGATTACCAGTTATCTCCTTTACAACTTCCACATGTTCCAGTTCACTAAAGGCTTCCTATTTGTAATTTCCCCTCTACATGTTATAAGTAGCGGAAGAACCTATGGGTTAAAGGATCAGAATTTGTAAGTAGCATTATTGTGTTCCAGACTTTTTGTTGAAACCCTTGATAGCTATTTGAAGCAAAGGAATAGAAAGGAGCAGATTTCCATAGAAATTTGTGTCACGGTGCATTTTTTTCTAACCTTTTGTCTTAGATCTACTTATAAACTGTGTTATTTTAGATCTAGATCTAAAAGCTTCCATTTCTCATAATTTTTTGTGTTAATATCTATTGGTTCTGTTTATGTGCATGCAATCAACTCTGTAATCTATTGATGGGGTTGCACATCTTCCCTCTTTCTTTCCTGTGTTTATATTATTTCCTTCTTCATCAGATATTTCCTTTCTTTAAATAGTTGCTTACTTGTTGCAAAATTATACAGTTATGGTTCATGAGCTGCATGGTTAAAGTAATACCCCTAAATAGATACTAGCATATTTAATTGACAAATCTTACACGGGAGCCTCACCGGTAAATGAGGGAGATTTATCTCATGACTACCTAGGTTTTCAGCTATGCAGAAAATCTAGCTAACAAGAACCGAAATAAAAAAGTATAAAGATCATAGAAAATACCTCAAAACAAAACAAACATGTTATATTAAGAATAAACTTTGACAAAAATTCAAAAAAAATTAGTATTATTAATCATTGTTGCATACATTGGAACAGAAGGGATAATAGGTTATGCACAAACAAGCATCAATAATTGCACTTGTCAAATGTTGTCAAAGATAATAGGGTTCATAACCACCTCTTGGTCTTCCATGTTGTATGTTGTGTCCCATGTTTGAATCCTCACAAAATTTGTGTAAATGTATTTAAAATATGACCATACAATGATTTAAACCACAACCATTGATTTTCACCATTTTTGTCAAATACAAGAGGGTTTATGTAACTATACAAATGCCTTTGACGTAGTTAAAATCTGCATCGAGATACTAAAATTACAACTATGGTTGTTCCAATTACAACTATTTTTTAATTAAAAAAAACATGTAAATTTGATAGAGAGCATATATGTGTAGGTTTTTAATTGAAATTTTAGGTTACGTCCTAGACCATTTTTTGATAGAAACGGGGAAACTAGAGTCTTGTAAAATGTATGATGGAAATGTGAAAGGGGATTCATCACAGAGGTCGAGCATGGGAGAAATAATTTGGTAGATAAAATGGGTGGAGAAGAGGGGGATGAGGGATGAGAAGAGATAGGGTGGGGAAAGAAGAAGAAATAAATGTGAAACCATACTCTCCTATAAATGTGGACATGATATTTTTTATAAGTTAGTAGATGGAGGAAGGGTTTGGTGTGCAAGTCGGGGAGACAACATATTTCAAGTACATATCAAAAAAGATAGGATAGGTTGAACAATATTTCACGGTTGATGAATGAACAATCATTATTGACTAAGCTCATCCAACAGTTGATCATGTGATTGAAATTATCTGTCGATTGAAATTTTCTTTGTTTATGGATTGAAGGCCACATATCGGATGATGTTTAATTTGGAAGGTAAGATGAAGACAAAAACAAAGGGTTGAAAATAACATGATGGAAACTAAATACCTATAGGCCTTGCACCTATTATACATCTCATATTGTTCTTTCTAAATAATAGATGTTATTTGTTATGTACACACCCTGGTAATTGATGCAGAGATTCATCACCGGCGGATGTTAGAGAAAATAGGTTTAGTAACCACCTCTTGGTTTGTCATGTTGTATGTTATGTCTCATTTTTGAATCCTCATTAGGATGGTGAAAATGTATTTGTTAGATGACCATGTACCGATTGAAACCACGACCGTTGATTTTCATTGTTTGTGTCAAATACATTAGGTTTTATGTAACTATGAAAATGCCTTTGACATAGTTAAAATGTGCTTCTAGATAGTAATATCACAATTTTGGTTGTAATTACAACTATGTTTTTGCTACAAAACATGCAAAGCTGATAGAGAGGATATGCATGGAGGTTTGTAATTGAAGGTTTAGGTTGCAGTCGCAGACGTTGTTTATCCCAGAAATGGGGAAACCGCTTGAAGGGAGCAACACTAGATCTTTGCAAGAAATCCAAGTACACAGCTTCAAAATGAATGCAAGTTGTAGAAGAAAAGCCAAAATAAATATTATTCATTCTTATGTATTTCACATCCGTGAACACACAATTATATAGTGTTTACAAAGCAAATCCTCAACCAAAAAATAGGGAGAAAATGCTAAAACAAAGAGATAATCACATCTCCATAAATCAAGGAGTGGAGGTTACAACTCAAACAACTCCAATAAGTTATGGGAAGCAACAATATCCCATAAACTAATTAAAAATAATTATAGATTGTGCTCTCAAATGATCTTATTTAAGGTGAAAAATATCTAGTTCACAAAGACAATTATGAACGTGTTTACACCAACATCCTCCCATAAGCAAATGCAAGGGAGAAGAAAAATAAGAAAGGGTCTTGGATACTATGCCAAATAAAGTACCCACTACAAACAAGAGAAAAGAAGAAGGAAATAAGGGACTTCATGTTGAATTCCCCCTGAGTATAACTTCCTTGACTCCAATATTTTCTTGTAGAATAAGATATCGAGGATAAGCAAGTGGTTTAGTGAAGATATCCACTATCTGATAAGCTATAGATACAAACTTCAAGTCAACGAAATCATCTTGAATAAATTTCTTGATGAATTACATATTAATTTTGATGTGTTTTGTACACTGATGTTCAATAGGATTATGTGCAATTTGAATAGCACTCTGATTATCACACCATATGACAGAATAATATTCTTGTGGAAATCCAAACTCATCAAATATTTGGCAAAGCCAAAGAATTTTCTGACCTTTTTTTACTACACCTCTGTACACATCTTCAGTCGATGAAAAAGTAACTACATTTTCTTTTTGACATGCCCATGCTATTGGAATGGAGCCAAGATGAAAAAAAGAAACCAAAAGTATATTTTCGTGTGTCTCGACAACCTCCCCAATCTGAGTTTGTATAGCCTTCAATTTCACAAGATAACTGTGGTGAATAATGTAGAAGCTCATGTGAAAAATGAGACATAAGGTTAACAGTAAAGGTGATATCGGGACAGGTATGTGTCAGATACAAATTACTCCCAGCTGTATACTTAGTCTTAAAGATCCATTTACATTTTACCACTTTCCTTCCCTTAGGAAGAGGAACCAATTCCCATGTATTATTTTTCATCAAAGAGTGGTATTATTCTTTCATAGCTTCATTCCATTCAAAGTTTCCATAAGCTTCAGAAAAATTAACAAGATTAGAGGAGATAGCTTCACTTACAATATTCATTCCCAAAGGCATAGACTGAGTGAAATGATAAGAAATATCACCCGAAGTCTCGTATCTTATGCGTTGAGGATCACTCGGATCTCCTACCGAGTTACCAGCTGCCTGCAGAGTAGATTGAATTAATTTCGAATGTCGTTGTCCTTGAGGGGAAGGAGGAGCTAGAGGAGGAGCCTCTTCTTCAAAAGAATCATTTATAATCATTTCAGATATGTTAGGTGAAGGAGGTATTGGAGACAGATGTTGATCTTCATCAGAATTCTCAACAGAATTTGTCTCACCAACACGAACATCCCTTTGAAAATGAACTTCCAGAGTAGAAGGATCCAGAAGGTGGTATACCTTCACGTGTCCACAATGGCCAGCAAAAATGATTTTCTTACTCTTTGGTTCCATGGAATTCATTATTTCATCAGGAACATGAGCCCAAGATGGACTTCCAAAGACTCAAAAATCAAATCAAGCTTCTCTCCAGACCATGCTTCCTCAAGTGTGATCCCTTAAACAACTTTGTGGGGAATCTGATTTTGAATATAGTTGGTGTCAGGTGTAAGGTTCTTTAACTGAATCATGCAATTTTCCATCTCCTTCAGTGTCTTGTTTTTCCATTCCACAACACCATTCTAGTGAGGAGTGTAAGGCACTGTATATTGATGTAGAATTCCACGGTCAGTACAAAAATCTCTGAATTTATTACTAATATACTCCCCCTCATTATCGATGTGAAGATTTTTGATGGAATGAGATTATTGTTTTTCAACAAAATCCTTAAATTCTTTAAAAACATCACTCTTATACTGAAGAAAATACACCCATGTTTTCCTCATGAAATCATCAATAAAATTCAATACATATTTACAACTAGAAAAATAATGAGAAGGAAGAATCGTCAAATCATTGTTTACCAACTCGAGAGGATCTTTAGTTCTCTTAGCCAATCCTTTGGGAAATGGATCCTAATGTTTCTTATCTAACATACAACCTGGAAAAACACCATCTTTAGAAGAAAATTTAGGAAGGCCAATAACCATGTTCTGAGAAGATAGCTTCTGTAAATATCTGTAATTTAGATGGCCAAATGTCTCATACCACAACTTTCTCACCGAATCCTAGTGAGAAATAAGATAAGATCCTACATAATTCTCGCACTTTTCAAAGATATATAACCATGAATCTGGACCCACAACACTTGTAGCTACAATATCATTAGGATCATTCAAATATCTTATTACAACTTTATCATGTTAGAATTCAATAGTCTTTCCTTTCCCTGAATTATAGATTTGATAAACAAATAACAAATTATTAGAAATGTGGGGAACATGTCGAACATCATACACTAAACCATTTGGCATGTAAAAAGTCCCTGCACTTATGATTTTTAATGAAGTAGAATTTCCCACCATAATTTGAGAAACATTGCAATGAGAAACTACACTTAGCAAATTATCTTAATGTGTCATGTGATTTGTGGTACCTAAATCAAAAACCCATCTATCATCCAATGGAGTTAACTCATGATCTGGAAGGGATTTTCCTTTACCATAATTGGAAGAGGTTTAAGGTGTAGGAACAGAAAGCTTATGTTGTTTCAACATCTTCTCAAGTGCTTCAATTCTCACAAAACATTGTGATTCTAGATGGTTTGGTTTTCTATAGAAAGTACAATGATCATACACCTTTCTTTTGAAATTATTTTTCCTTTTCCTAGGACAAGAAGGTTTAGGGACTTCAGAACTTTTATCAGTGGCAGTAGAAGAGGGTTTAGGAGATTCTAAAATCTTGGGTCCTGGCTTCAATTTATGTTTCACTTTACCCTTAGGAGAATTTTCCAAAAGTGCATGGTTTGAGGTTGGCAAGGAATCAAGTGCCATTAACTTAGTTTTTTCATGAGATAACCTCTCACAAAATACCTCAAATGTTGGAATTTTAACTCATCCCCTAGAGCTTCCATAGTTGAAAAGAAATTAGAAGTGAACACAGAAAATGGACCTTTCAATTTTCACAGAATCAACAAAATGCATTCAAAATCATTTTTTTCTTTAGCACCATCATTTAATTTACTTCTAAGTTCTTTGAATTTAGTCAAGAAATATTCTATGAGAGGAAAATCAGAAGGTGACAGAGTTCTATACTCCACTTCCAATTTTAATAATTTGAACTTATTAATTTTACCAAAACAATAGTCAAAAATCTTACATACCTCTTTAGGAGATTTGGCACCTGAAATATGAAACTGAAGGTTGTCCGCAACATTGAGTGAAATAAGTCTCAAGGCCTCATCTTTCTTGCATTTGTAACCGTACTTGTCCTTCTCACTAGTAAACGTTGGCATTGAATCTTCAAAAACACGTCAGAGACCACAAGATTTGAGCAATTGTTCCATTTTCATCTTCCAAACATGATAGTTACATGAATTTAATGGTTCAAATTAGCGTAGATCCATAATGTTTGCGGGAATAGATGAAGAAGTCAGAGTTCTTGAAATGGCAGAAAATGAACAATTCTCCCCCGAAAATGGTACTTGTTGTATATATCTCCCTCCCCAGGTAAATATGGACAACAGAAGAATATGGAAATCAAGGTAAAAAGATGTCGACATGAAAAAGGATGTGCCCTGGCACAGATTGGAAGGTGCAGGTAAAAAGATGTCGACATGAAAAAGGATGCACCCTGGCATAGGTTGGAAGGCGCAATTCTCCCCCGAAAACGGTACTTCCTCAGATGTAAATAATAATTTAATCAATAGAATGGGGTCAAAAAACATGCACTTTTGCAAAAAAATGGCACTCAATTTTGAGTTAACAGGCATAAGTTAAATGGCCATAACTTTTAACAGGGAGCTCAGATTCATGCAAGGTTGGACTTTTTGGTTACAAGGTCCTATATCCAACTATGACTAGATATCTTTAATTGGGTGAGAACAATTTATTCAAAAATGCAAAATACAATTCACCATTTTTTGGGTTTGCTAGGGTTCTCACCTACCACCATAATGAGATGAATTAAATACAATCTAGAGGTGGTTGGGGTAGATTTGGAATTCATCTCTCTTCCATCTCTCATTATTCCTATAAATTGTCAAGGAGGAGCTTCTTTCTAAAGGTTGAAAATTCTTGTTTTTCCCCTCCCTTCTTCTCTTTAGCAGGCAAGTTTGTGTAGTTCAAACCTCCCATCTAAAACTATAATGCAACTTTGCCTCTTGGCATTTTGTAGTGTATTGTATCAATATTTGGAGCAAGTAATACATGTCTGTGGATGATTCTAAACCCTCTCTGTGTTTATTTGCATCCTCCTAATCTTTCACTACAAATTTTTTTATCTGTACATGATCTTGCATTGCATTTTAATGGTCTGTGTTCATTGGCAAGATAGGTGTTCTTCATTCCTCAGTGCATCACCTTTGTTAGTTTAGGTTTTATTTTATGCATTTTCTTACCCTATCCTCCTTAGCAATTTTTTTTTAGGATTTTTGAGTAAACCCTTTACATTTTTATGTGTGCATTTAAACAGAGGAATAGGAACCAGCCTTCATCTAGAGAGCTTTCCCGATTTCACAAGGTCCCACACTTGGAAAAGATCCATGTTATGCAATCGCACTGAGAGTCACAACCCATAGAGTTGTAGACATTTAGGGGTGATTATGATTCGCCATCAACATGAAATATCTAATATTAGAAACATCTTTGGATGTATTTCATGATTAGTAGATCCAACTCTCTATTTTACAACATGTACTTTTAAAGGTAAAACTCAATTTCGAGTTACCAGGAAAAATTTATTAAGCTTTCAAATTCCCATAAAATAGGCCAATTTTAATTTAAAAGGATCCACTGATTAAAAAATCAGACCAATCAGAGGAAACGGTGTTTGTGTGACCATTCGTTGGAATCGGGAGAAATGTAGATTCATAGTATGATTTCCGTTTTTTTAAACAGCCCTAAAAAATATTAATTTAACCCAAAACATGATTATTAGCCCCAAAAAATAATTTAATTTTAACAAAACTATCAGATTTTTTTGTTTTCAAAAACTATAGCTTTGTAAAGAATAATTTAATTGGCCAATCAACATAGGATGTGAATGCATGAAAATTATTGAATGAAATAAAATCACGGCAATGGAGATTTGATGTTGTTTACCGGAAGACAAAGTTCTATGGCAGCAATTGAGATTCGAGCCACTCCAAGACAAAAAATGACCACCACCAATACTTTAAGAGTAGAGTGGAAAATATTATATTTATAGTTTCCTTTAGAGATGGAAACAAAAAAATAAATAGAAGGTCGTGAGGTTTGAACCCCAAGAATAAATCACACACAACTAAGAACACCACTAAGCAGGACCAATCATTGTTATTTAAACGTGCATAGAATACGCAGGAGAAAAAAAACATCCACCAAGCATAAAAATCCACATCCAACAGCCTACAGGGGGTTCTCCCAGTAGCCACACCACTACAGACCAAGCTCACAGCCAACAAAGTGATTGAGGTTGATCACAGAGATGACGAATATTTGCTCCAAAACATCTAAATGACAAGGCAATCTGAGCAGACAATGATAGGACAAAGCCAATACAAGGGCCATGTAATGAAATTAAAGCATGAGTCGAGCCAATACAAATGACTAAGCTAATGCAAGACAATTTTTTTTAAATATTACAACAACACAATTGCACATAAAGAACTAGATAAGGAAATATGCTAATTGCAACCTCATAGTTCTGGTACCATGAAGGGAGCAACACTATATATTTAAAAGAAATCCAAGCACACAACTTAAAAATGAATGCAAGTTATAGAAGAAAAATGCCAAAAGAAATATTATTCAAGCTTGTGTATTTCACCTCCATGAACACACAATTATAGAGTGTTTACAAAGCTAATCCTCAACAAAAAAATATGGAGAAAACACTAAAACAAGTAGATAATCACATCTCCATAAATCAAGGAGTGGAGACAACAACTCAATCAACTCCAATAAGTTACGAGAAGCAAGAATATACCATAAACTATTACTAAAAAGTAATTATATCATGTGCTCTCAAATGAGCTTATTTAAGGTGCAAAATATATAGTTCACAAAGACAAGTGTAAACGTGTTTACACCAACACAAATGGCCTATGAAATGTACAATAAAATGCAGAAGGGGATGCATCAAAGAGGTTAAGCATGAGAGAGAGAATTTATGGGAGAGAAAAATGGGTTGAGAAGAGGGGGTTGAGGGAGGAGAAGAGCTAGGGTTGTAAAACAAGAGTGAGAAAGAAATGCAAAACCATACTCTCCTAAAATTGTGGACATGATGTTTTTTTTTCAATCAACAGATGGAGGAAGGCCTTGATGTGCAAGTTAGAGAGTTAACATATTTCAAGTAGATCTCAAAAATGCTAGAAGAGGCCAAATAATATTACAGGTGACAAATGAACAATCATTTTTGAGTAAGCTTGTCCAATGGTCGATCACATGAATGTAATTATTTGACTGAATTTATTTATTTTATGGCTTGAAGACCACATATTCGATGAAATTTAATTTGGAAAGTAATACGAAGACACAAAAGGTGAGTTGGAATTAACATGACATTAAAACCAAATAGCTATAGGCCCTTTACATATTCTAAACTCACATTATTCTTTCCCAAAAAAATATCTATATAGATCTCAAATAAATTCTTCTAATGCTTCACTTTATAATTTCGATCTTGTTCACATTACGGACATTGGAAATTAAATGAACAATCATTGATAATTAAGCCCGTTCAATGATTGATCATATGAGCGACATTATCTTTCTTGAATTTTACCCTTTTTAGTGGATTCAAGGTCATGAATATTGGATGAAAATCAATTTGGCACAAAGATGAAGACATGAAAGGATAGTTGGAAATAACATGATGGAAATTAAATACCTTTATGCCCCGCATATATTGCAAATATCAAATTTTTCCTGCTCAAATAATGTCTATTATCTACACTCCACTTTATAATTTTAATCTCATTCACAATAAATATTAAAAATTTATTATAAACTAGATTATACTATATGTTTATTTTATAAATATTACTATAGATATTAAAAATTATATATTTGATGCCGACTCATATTAAAAATATTTAATCACCCCACGTTGAAAATATGTTCTCCGGTTTCCACCTATGTAAACAACTTTGGCATAAAAATAATTTTAAAATTGATTAAAGAAATATATCCCATTAAAAATAATAAATCATATATTTAGAATCAATTCATTTACCCAAATTGAAATTTTGATTATTCAAATTAAAAAATTTGATCAAACAATGAAAAAGAAATTACTTACATAAAAGAAGCATATTATCTTCAATTTTGTTAGATTTTCTCCGATCTCTGTTCTACTCTCCAGTAAAATGTCCATAAAATCCTTGTGATTTCCACTTCCACCCTCCTTTCTCACACCTTGAATCATCTCTTCTATAAACTCGTCAAAATCCTAAACATAACCCTAAAATATTTAGGGGACTCCCTCCTCATTCCCTAAGGGTCTAAAAAAATGTAAAAATGGGAAAAAGTTCACCAAATTTTGGGTCCTGCCAATGAGCATCATAGGTTCCTAAGGGTTTCTTTGAACTCGTCATATTTTGTTGAGCATTGTCAAAAAAATACCCCTTTATGGGAGCCACTTGTCCCTCTTCCTCCTATAAGTGATGTTTCTCAAAAAGAATTTTGTCATATACATGTGTCCTGATCTCCTAAAGTATATGGGTACCTAAAGCGAACACATATATATTAGAAGATCAGCTAATACGATAATAAATAATATAACTACATCAATAATGTAAAAGCAACATACTATGTAACAAAATAATAATCAAATAATCAAATAGTTATAGGTATTTTTATGGATTCATTTGATCGTACATCAATTATCATGCTAGCTCATCTATGTATAATTAGGCACCCATTGTGAGTCTCATTTTTTGTTCCTAGATAATACTCTTGATTCTTTCCCCTGGTATTTTTTGTTAACTATAAATCTATTATACCCATTTGGGTCATGTGGGTGAAAGATCCTAAATATTATTACATTCCAACATAATTTATGATCACGCATCTGCAAATCTAAGTCAATATATTCTTCAAACCATTCAAGACAATAAATCAACCCTACAACCTTAAAGTGACACCTCTAAATGTAAGGTGATATCCGAAGAATTAATATCCTATATACCATCCTCCCCTTTACCTGTCCAATATATCTCCTAAGTCATGATCCTTGATATCATGATGATCAAATTTCTCCAAGATTATCTAGGTTGATGGAGCAAAGTATGAACTTTCAAAACCCATCTCCTCAAAGATATCTCTAGGATGATATCTCAAGTGACCCTTCATACCCCCATTTCCTAGATATCTTTTGGGTGATATCCTATGAAACCCTAGTTAAAGCCCCCAACTCTTATGATAAAAATCTTCCAAGTGATATCTCATTGATCTTAATTACACCATTCAAGTTTGGGAGGTTGCAATCTAGTTGTAATTGAATGTCTTTCAGAAGATATCTTCTGGGGTGATATTTTTTTGGCGCAATAAGACCAACATGAACATACATGTGGGAGGAGGTAGAATTCTAGTGCAAATGTTCAGCAAACATTTGGTTTTCTATGCAGTGAAGCATGAAACCAATTGGTGGAGCCTATAATTTTTTTGACACTCCCCACGAGGAAATCAGATGTTACACTTGAAAACCCTACAGATGCATATTCCTCATCTCTTGGAAAGGCAGCAGGTAACGACCTTTCCCAAGCTAGCCAATTGGGTGATTTGAAGGAGATATGTATAGGTCAAGTACTATGTGGAAAACATTGCACAATATTCATCTAAACATAGTTCAGCAGACTATAACCTTTGGGAAATGACCTAATAATTGGAGCTTTTACCTCTAAAAAAACTGGCATCAAGATTTTCAAGGAAGACATCAGTGAGAAAGATTGGACCTACACACAGTATACAAGCATTAACTCAAGAGACAAAAACCCTGGAAATTATTTGAATAAAGCCATTGTAACTAACACAAGTTCAAACCCCAATTTATTTGTATTCAAATATGCTATAAATCTATAAAAAGAAGAATGTGAACAGTCATCCCTACTATCTCATGCAACAATTTGGCTGAGCATGATACCATTGTTCCCCGAATATGTTAGAAATACTGCAAACAACCATAAAGTGTGCATAGTAACTAAGAGAACCGAATCCAAGCCCACATGATCATCAGTATCTACTATGTGTTGCATAAAACTCTCCATAAACTTACAATTTGAGGACATATTAAATGAGTCTTGTTCGACGTCCAGACAAGAAGAGTCATGCCAATATTGTAGAAGGATACGATGTAAATGACAGAAGAATAACGAGATCAAATGCTCACAGGAGCATATGTTATCACATTGTACATGAGCATTCTAAGCTTGATTCTTCATCCGTGTTTTTTTGAGGAAACAAGAGCATATCTGTCATAGAGATTCAAATAAATCTATACAACGTCCTAACCACATGGAGATGAAAGAACACATCGCGACTCAATAATACGGTGAATCTAAAGATGATGATGATTTGGGGGTACATTTGTAAAAACAATGTAATAAAGAGGGAATGTTAGCATTAACTAATACATATAACATTATAGGTGGTTATGTGGACCAGTCTAGGTGGTTATACAAACTTGTGTGGTTACTCAGCCACTATTGTTTCCCTCTTTGTATTTATAGACTCTTTACATTGTAATATGTCATTCAACATTTGTAAAAACAATGTAATAAGAGGTGAATGTCAGCATTAACTAATACATATTACATTGTAGATAGTTATGAAGACCTTTCTATGTGGTTATATGGACCTATGCGGTTACTCAACCACTATTGTTTCCCTCTCTGTATTTATACACTCTTTACATTGTAATATCATTCAATCATTTCCATTCTGATTTCTCCAACAATGACGTCGACTTCAGCATTCTAGGTAGTCTCCTGATTTCCATAAAAACTTTTCTTGTCAAACATATTTGGTGTCACCTTGTTAAGGTTGTATATAATATGTGTGATCATACACAGGGTACCTAGTTTTTATTTAGAGTTTTGTACCATTGTATCAAAATAATAAGTGATATTAGTGTAAAAGGGAGCCCAAATTTTTAATGAGAGTATGTAACTTGATAAATCCTTAAAATAAGAGGTTGTAATGCCCCATAATTTTACCACCCAAAATGTACTGAATACCTGGAAAAAAAAATTGTTATTCAAAAATGATGCATCACTTAAGAAACGACGTACTATTGCTTACATTTGCATGAATCCATTACACATATGGTTTACAGTATACTTATTTATGCATTGCATTTTTTACTTAGAAGTATAATACCCGTGAAAGCCAGAAAAAATGACCTGATGGAAACCATCTCACATAGTAGGCAAGGTTTATTTCATTGTGGAATCCATTCCATCATATTTTTCTCTCACTACCCATTTCAAAACATACATATCAACTTCAATTCTTAACCCAAAGAGGTTAGGACCAATCCTTGAATACATGTTTGGAAGGACCCTCAACAAACATTAGTCGTCGCTCAGAATGTGATGTGTGCATGACTAAGGTACTTAACCCATGGTAGTTTTTTCCAACCACCATTCTTCTATGGAATAAAGCTCATATGCAGTCCAACTAAACACACGGAGAAGATTATAGCTCAGAATACCTTTCACATGGTCTATACACCTATCACCAAAATGTTTATAGGTACATTATATAGAGACAACACAACTCAAGGTTTCCCCCACCACTACGACAAAAATCCCATCCATGGTAAAATGTGACATCTCAACCAATCTTACAACCAAGTACTAATACTACCCAAGGCATGAGGCTCTCATAAAAGACTAACCCGATATATTTCTATGCATGAATCTGAAGCCATCTAATGGAACAACAAGGAAAAACAATGTTCACATAGCCATTCACATATGCACATAAATTCATTTGATTGAACAATGTTTCTTTTCTACACTATGCGTTATACACCTAGTTGAGAGAAAAGTGAAGGCTATATCTAGAATTACAAGGGAGAGGAACGGAAAGTATTTTTAATCATTACTATATGTATATTTCATGACATAAAAAAAATATTCAAATATGTTACAAATCTATAAAAGAATAATGCGAACAACCATCCTATTATCCCGTGTAATAGTCTGAGAGCATGAAAATTGTGCCCAGAGATGTTAGAAACATCTAGTCAACCAACCATAACGACGTAAGCATAACATCTCGAGAGAACTGACATGTCAAGCCCACATTCTCAATCGATATCTGGGTCAGTGATATGCTTAAAAATCTTCAAAACATACAATCCTGAAATACTATAGTCTCAAGTGATATCTTGTTTGACGCCTAGATGGACCCCCATCTTCTTTACAAGATATGTATCGGGATACGATGCATCATGACGAATGCGAGATCCCAACTCATACAAGAGCATATGTTTGGGGTCACACTACACAAGTCATTCTGATTATCCACCTCTTCATTCATGTTTTTTTTTCAAATAAGATCATATCTATCGTAGAAGTTCAAATAAATCTGAGATGACGTCCTCACCACAGTGGAGATGAAAGGCTGAACATCCAAGTGACTCAATAAGATGTTGAATTTGAGGATATGATGATGATTCGGGGTGATATTTATTTGGTGCAATAAGACCAATGTAATACATGTGGGAGGAATTTTAGCATTATAATGCAAAGTTTGGAATATTACATTATAGGTGTTCTATACAGACTTGTGTAGTTACTCAACCACTATTACCTGAAGCCTATCTATATTTATGGATACTCCCTTCGAATTGTAGATATTGTCACTTCAAAACCCTATAACATGCATAATGCCCATCTCTTGGCTAAGGCAGCAATGTTAGCACCTGTCCCAAGGTAGCCATGATTATCTAGATGTAGCATAGTTATGCCAAGCACTGTGTCTAGGTGGTTATGACCATGGACCTATGTAGTTACTCAACCACTACTAAGAAACAACCTATGTATCTGGAGCTACATGTTATCACTCTAAGAAACATCACCCTCTAATTTGCACAAGTATGCCATCATGCGAGAGCTCACGGTGTGACCTGTGTGCAGCATGGGTGTTATATCATAGGAGTTGTGTCAAAATTGGTACTTTAGATCAGATTGGATCCAGAGACAAGTTTGAACCACAAAACATTTCTCCTAAATTATGTGCCATAAATCTACTCTAAGAATAATGTGAAAAACTATCTTGTTCTAATCCCAATGTCCAATGGACCAAGGAGAGAGATTGCGTGAAAATAAATGCCTACACTAAAGTGGTAGATACACTAGAAAAGAAGGACCATGAAAATAGTTTCCATATGTGTTCAAATGAGAAGCGAAGATGCAAATTAGAGAGGGTGATGATTGATATCTACTCATTGTATAATGAAAACATCTTCACAACACACAATTTGAGGACATGCGTTAATAAGTAATGTTCAACGTCTATGATGGAGAACATAAAGTAGTCAAAATACACCTAGTAAGTGAAATAAAGAGGCAGATGAAGAATGCGAGATAAAAATAGCCCACAAGGAAGCAGAATATGGCACACTACAAAATCATTTTGACATCTACCTGCTTCATTGACATGCACATTTCATTTGACAAAGCAAGATCAAGGCCTAGATCAACATGCAATAGAGGTCCACTAATAAAGGCCCGATAGCATGTCCTCTTCAAAAAGACCATGAAATGATAGATTTTTGTTACTCAATAACTATCCCTTGAATTTGACAGATGATGCCCATGACTTCAATTTATAGAGTTTGGAAGAGAGTAGGATTGAAATCCTGAAAGGGGGATATCTTCCTACCATTTGCAAGATTTAATACATATGACATGAAATGATGGTTATACAGACTTGTCTAGTTCAAAAGGCTCAACAACTGTTGCTTCCCTTAACTTACAACAGTGAAAGACTGTTTTCCCATCGCTCATATAATTGCACTCCTAACCACTAATAAAATCACTATGTAATGAACTTGTGACATGTTTTTAGAAAAAACTAATCATCAAGTATTACATAAAATGTAGCATATTTCTTGCATATTTTTACTAGGTGCTTGTATGGAGCTTGTGTGGTCTAACGGTCAACCAATTTTGCGCGATTTCGTTAAGAAATGCAAAAGATATGGCATTCTGAGTGTTCATGTGTGACTTGGGCTGATTTTCTTTGCATTGCCCGACTCAGTCTTTTCTATCCTTGCATGTCCGCCATTGACCATGTCATGAGGGCCGTTGACCACCAAATTCTTGTGCAAACACTCACTTGTAGATCACCTTGTTAAGGTTGTATGTTACATGTGTGATCATACACGTGGTCCCAAATATGTACGAGACATTTTTTTTACTACTATCTTAAAACTTCAATGGTTACAGCTGATTTTGGCTTTAAAAGGGCCCATTCGTACTTTAGTAAAAATTGTCCCATGGACCGTGTGGGAAATTGATAAATCCTCTTTTACCATATTTTTTTCTTGAACCACGCTGTCATGCCCCATAATTTTACCACTCAAAAAGTACTGAATACTTGGAAACAATTTTATTATTAAAAGACGCATCACTTAAGAAACTATGTACTAACACTTACATTTGCATGAATCCATTGCACACATGGTTTATAATATACTTATTTATGCATTGCCTCTTTTTTAAAATAATAAGTATTATACCTGTGAAATCCTAGAAGAATGACCTAATGGAAACCATCTCACATAGTAGGAAAGGTTCATTTCATTCTAGAATCCATTCCATCATATTTTTCTCTCACTACCCATTTCAGAACATACATCTTGAACTTCAATTCTTAACACAAATAGGTTAGACCAATAGAATACAAGTGATGGGAGACCCTCAACAAACATTAGCCATCACTCAAGGTGTGATGCGTGCATGACTAAGCTACTTAACCCATAGTAGGTTTTCCCAGCCACCATTCTTCTATAGAATCAAGATCACACGCAGTCCAACTAAACACAGGGAGAAGAGTATAGCTCGGAATACCTTTCACAAGGTCCATACGCCTATCACCATGATGTTTTATAGGTACATTTATGTAGGGAACAACACAACTCAAGGTTTCCCACACTACTACGACCAAAAATCCCATCCACAATAAAAATTCAGTTATATCTCAACCAACCTTACCACCAAGGACCAATACTACCCAAGGTATGAGGTTATCATACAAGACTAACCCAAGATCAGGGGTTATTAAGAGGATCACTTACTGAACCACTTAGATTCCTAAGGAATTTCCCCCTACGATGAAGGTTACCTTGGCTCAAAATATCTTTCATGCATGACTCTGAACCATCTAATGGAACACTAAGAAAAAAAATGTTCACATATTCCCATATGCACATAACTTCATTTGATTGAACAATGTTTCCACTATACACTATGCATTATACACCTAGTTGAGCCTAAGTGAAGGTTATATCCATAATTACAAGGGAGAGGAAAGGAAATTATTTTTAATCATTATTATATGCATATTTCATGATTACATTATATTCAATTACTCCTTTGGTGTAAGACAGGGGTCAAAGGTAACCACAATTCTTGAGCATGTACGTCCTCATGAAAGAGACGATAATGTCAATCCACATCCACTCAAATGAGCATGGCATGATACAATTAAGAGGACTGAATGAAATGAAGGATTAAGTTCTTACAACCATGAATATAGGTTCCTGGATTTACATTTTCAACCTTACCAAATTTCCTTGTGCTTAACATTGAATCTTCCCACTTATAACATTCACTAAAAACCATATCTTATCCTTACAAGTTACGAGTTTTATCTTTTTGCTTGTGTTAAGACATCAAGAGTTAATCTCTTTTAATTTATTTTTCATATACACTAACATTTTAGATAAGTTTTCCACTTGACATCACTAAAAGTGCGTACAATTTACATGGCAACCATATATGATATTTACTCATTTAATTATGTTCTTCCTACATTTACATTGTGAAGTTAAGTCTCCACTTATCAATTTATGTGGTAAACATTTAAGAAACCAACCCCTATTAATTTATGACACCCACATCCCACCATGAGTCATAGCTATGTTTAAATACATACTCATCCAAAGAAAGTCTATATTGAAGGTGGGGTTCCACACTATACATTGCAAAAAATTCCCATATGCCCCCATTGACACACAACTACCAAAGGATAAAGCAATAGCTTAGTTTCACACTTATATTTCCTTCTTCTATGTTGAAGTATCTTCTTATGCATAATATTAAATCAAGTAAAATTAAACTTTCACAACATTTAAACGTTATATTTCTTTACATTATTCAAAAACACCAAGACATACCCTTACAATCTTGCTATTACCCCCTTTTGCAGATGTCAAGTACTAGCTACCAAGTTTTTCGAGTTTGACAGTTATGTCGGCTTGGAGTAACTACTCAAGAGTTTTCTAAAGATTTGACACCCCAAAAGAGTCATGAAAAGATGTAGCCACAAAGGATCACCTATAAGTGGAATGTCCATCCGCCACTAATTCAAACACGAGTTAAGCAATTTAACACTTGAAGAAAAGGGTTGTGACGAAAGTCAAAGCACCATAACAATACAATTTAAGTTGAATTTGAGATAACCAAATTTAAAACTCATTTCCACTAGTGTTGTAACTCTACCATTTTAATTAACCATTTCCCATGTTTACAAGTGCTAGATAAAACACTAAACAACTAGATGCATTTTGGTAGGGAACATATGATTCAAATAACACAACAACTAAAGGTAAAAAGGTAAAAAGGTTAGCACATGATGTATATATACGACAACTATATTATTTTCCAAGCTTACGACTCCAAAGGGGCCAAGTTTAAGTTCTCTATTCAAAAATCACACAAAATTTCAATATTTTACCTTAACAACCACAAGCACAACTTCTAATGAAATCTAAGTAAAAAATATAACATAGTAAATTCATCATCTAATTAATCTCGTACACAATACAAGCAAATAAAAAATTTTGTTCTTGCATTAATAAAAGTACAGTTAATAAATCAAAGTATATTTCTAACTCCATTAAAATTATACTTTTTCAGAAATAACAACTTTAAAATTTGTTTTCCATCATTATTTCAAATCTCGTTATGCCACGTGCAACCTACCAAGTTAGTATAAACATGGTCAGCGAAAAATAAACATTGGCATGGCATTCCCCCTATGACTAACATTTTCACATATATATTATTTTCCACTTACAATAAATTAAAAAACTTTTACGATACAATAGAGGTAAGAACACAAGTGTAATTTCATTTCATTTTCAAGATGGAGCATGATAGAGAGAGGAGAGAGAGAAAGCACACCAAATTTCCATAAACAACAAAATACAACCAAGTGTCATTAAGGAGATCAATATATTAATGTATTAGATTTTATAGGTTTTGCAATAGATTTTTGGCTAAAAGAAAGTTCCACGGAAATTTTCTCGCTAGTACTGCATGATTATTAAAATGAACAATTTGGCAAAAGTGGCCCAGAAACCGAGTTTGAGATCCATTTTTCGAAACTCAAACACACCACATGTAATTTTCTCTCAATTCCCCTATCTACAGGGAGCTCCTTGGAGTTTACAGAACACAAATTCAGTGACCAAGATTCAAATGGCCAATACATTTATGAAGTTACTTGTCGTAATTATGCTAGTTGAACTTAGTCATTGAATGTCCTGAATCCTACAAAACCTGTTACAAAACAATATTCTGAGGTGATTTTCTTAAAGCTATTGATTGATTATGATAGTCCTACAGAAATACTAGAGTCCTGTGCGGTGACCAAATTTCTTTTCTCGGTACAGGGGCCTAAATCACGGCCAAAACCAAACTAACTTTTTCAATTTTTAACAACTGACCAAAGCCATAAAATAGCTTACTGGGCCCCAAACTGTGCAATGAAATAAGGTCAAAAGATCATCTAAGGTCATTATAGATATTGAATGACATCTCACATCACCAGTGAACATGATCATTCCATAACTTACCTACTACGAGGTTTGCAGCTGTGGTTTGTCCGTCGTTGGAAATTCATGTTTTATTAAATTTTAGCAAGGTGAAAAAATGACAGGATTACATGGAAGTCAAGTTTAATTCTCTAATCAAGTGGATATGAATATCCATTTCTATCATCCAAAATTTCTTTTTGTCACATGACATGGTTGGAGAGTGTAGCTTACACTAAAAGGGTCATATCAGTTCTACATGATGTAAGGTAAATATATCCATTATGTGCAACAAGTCATTTTAATAAACATAACCATACTCTTCATTTAATTAAGAATTTCACTAGCACTATGAAGGGAAAACCATAAATATGAAAGCATGTTGGAAATAGGGAAGATAAACCATGCATGTTCATAGAGAGGCAACAAGGGAGGTTGAATGTAGTTTTAACATGTGCAAGCTAACCTATGATACACTCACCACAAAACCATTCGTCTCTTACCCATTCACATGAATTAGAATGCTTCCATATACCAAAAGTTCATTTGATTATGGTCTCGTCACAATTACAGAATATCATGATTTTTTGCCCAAAAAATAATATGTATTTTCAACATTGGTGCTTCTCTTGTAATAATTTCCTGCTTTTAACTTACTGCATTTGAAAATTAAATGTTAATTTTTTTAAGGAAATGTAAGTTATAACCAATGACAAACGGTTACTTCATTTAGTACAAGCATAAAACATTAAAAAAAATTACAACCTCAACTACAAAGTTATGCACAAGGTGCAGCGCAACACCCAAATATACCGTATTGCAATGAGAACTTTGTGATCCTTCGTAACAAGGTACACTATGGGGAAATGGGCTTAACTAAGATATTTTTAACTTAATTAACATCCTGATATGGGTTTCAATTTATTAAGCCCACTTAGAGTTACCAGTGACCATTGTAGTGACATGTTCTTTTTAGTAAAACTACCAATCGGTTTTGGCCCTAGTTACTGCTTAGTTTGAGAAAAAAAAATTTCTAAAATTCCACTAAGGCCTACAATACATACAAGAGAATATTAAACCACCTTCACAAGGAAAAATTTGTGCATGGAGATTAGTTTTACGAGTAAGCATTTGATCCCATTGATCACTGAGTGACAAGATTTGTTGTCATATTTACAATAACTAGACCTGAACGCTGGCTCTTGTAACTTTCAGATTCACTTTGTTCGTAATAATCTCTTGTAAGAAATATGAATTTAATGTATATCAGATGAAGAATGTAGTTGCCCACTTCCCTTTGACATAAATAATTACTTACCATTTTTGATACTGTTAGACATTTCAGTTATGGAAATTAGAATGGACAAACAATTTTGACTTACATGATGGCACAGATGGAAGAGATAAATCTAAGACTATAATATGGATCTCGATTCATAATATTTGTGTGGATTATTAGAGACATAGCTTATATTGATCAGATGATATGTTGTTGAAATAGTATCATATATTTATGAATGTGATAGTTTTTTCATATTGAGAGACCTTAACAATTAAACTAATCTTTGATCCTATTGATATTGATGCAATGTAAAGAATTGAGATGTTGAGCTAGAAATTGTAAAAATAATGTTACTTTCAAGCTAGATCATGATTTGATTCCCATATATAGAATAGTTTTAATCGATTAAGTAGTTGCACTCCAACGGAATCGTGAAAGCTCCAGCGATAGCAAGGAAAAAATTGATCAGTAATGGAAGAACTTGCTCAACAGAAACAAAGCTTGCATAGAGGAAAGACAGCGGAGTGTCTTGGCATGCTCATAAATGAATAGAAAAGGGGTACATATAGGGTGCTGAGTAACCCTAGTGCATGACACACATGAAACCCTAAACCCTAAACCTAACCCATGTGAGATGACCCTCCAACATGAGAGGAGGACACATAGGATAACTAACACTAACACCCCCCTTCATCGAAGCTAGGGTAGCGGCTATGATGAGTCAGGTGGAAGAGGAAGACACTCCTAAACAACTAAGAAAGATGTGTCAATGGGGCCCGGTAACTAAAGGCCTGATAAGGTGCCCATATACAAACACAATCTTCCTAGAAGAAGAAGAAGAAAAGAAGGACTACATAGCCCTAAGAAGATGGGTAGCTGCAGAAGACCTCACCCCAAGAAGAGACCGTAAGTGAAGAAACTTCATCTCAGTGAAGGGCTTGGTGAATAAATCTGTAATCTGATCAGCTGTCTGAATGTACTGAATGTCGATGATACCATCATGAATAAGCTCCCGTATGAAGTGCATATGGATCTCAATGTGCTTCATCCGCTGATGCTGAACTGGATTTCTACAAATAGAGATAGTGCTCGTGTTATCACAGTAGATAATGGTAGGCCACCGAAAGTGGATGCCAAACTCTGTCAGAATACCCTGTAGCCAAATAGCTTCTGTGGCAGCGTTAACTGCTCCTCTATATTCTGCCTCTGTAGATGATATCACAATTGCATTCTGCTTCTTGCTAGACCAACTAATAGGACCCGAACCAAGAGAGAAACTGTAGCCAGAAGTAGATTTCTGATGATCTAAGTCACCGGCCCAATCAGAATCTGTGAATCCAATCAAGTCAATATCAACCCCTCCATGATAGTGAATGCCATCAGCATAAGTGCCATGAACATAATGAAGGATCCATTTAGCTACTTTCCAATGTAGCTCATGTGGCTCCTGCATGAATCTGGACATGATCCCAACAACATATGATAAATCCGGTCGAGTGTGAGTCAAGTAGATCAAGCTCCCCACTAACTGTCGATAAAGAGTACCATCAACCAAGGGAGTAGAGCAATCTGAAACCAACTTAACCCCAGAAAGAAAAGGAGTAGGAGAAGACTTGTAATCAAACATCTGAAACCAAGCTAGCAAATCAAGAGCATACTTAGGTTGTGAAATCAAGATTCCTGAGTCAGATTGTGAAATCTGGATCCCAAGGAAGTAATGAAGCAGACCTAAGTCAGTCATGGAAAACTTGTTGGCTAAGGCGATCTTCACAGAATCAATAATAGAGGAAGAGCTTCCTGTGATCAACAAGTCATCAACATATAGAACAAGAATGAGTATGGAGTCATCTTGCCATAGAATATAAACATTTGGATCAGAGTGACACCTAGTAAACCCTGATGTAAGTAAGAAGGAGTCCATCTTGGCATACCAAGCCCGAGGGGCTTGTTTAAGGCCATAAAGAGACTTCTTTAACTTACAAACGAGGGAGGAATCTTGGACATAACCCAGAGGTTGTTCCATATAGATCTCTTCCTCTAGGTCACCATGAAGGAAGGCACTCTTAACGTCCATTTGATGGACTTTCCATCTGTTCGCTGCGGCAATGGCTAGGGTCAGTCGAATAGAAGTCATCTTCACAACCAGAGCAAAGGTTTCTGTATAATCAACCCCAGCTATCTGGGAGAAACCCTTAGCTACTAATCACGCTTTAAAATTTTTGACATCTCCATCTACTCCATACTTTGTTCGGAACACCCACTTACACCGAACGATTTTTCTTCCTTTCGGAAGAGTGGTGAGATCCCAAGTATCGTTCTTCATGAGAGAGGAATACTCCTCATCCATGGTAGAATCCCACTCAGGAATACCAGAAGCCTCCCAGAAAGACTGTGGATCAGAAGCAGAGGTGAAGAAAGAGTGGGGTCCAATGAAATCTGAGTGAGTACGTCTCATATCCGAAGTATCTCCAACTAAATCTCCAGCACTTTGCAAAGTTTTCCTGGCCCAAAGGGGACCAGGAGGATCAGGCTCAGAGTCAGAAGATTCTTCACTTGAGTGAGAAGGGACATAGTCCTCATCATCACTACTGTCAGAATCAGAAGACTCAAAGGTCTGATGGTCAGGAGGATCCGGAAGAGGAGCACACTCAACAGTATCATCATCTGATGAGTCAGAATCTGAATCAGTGAGCTGAAGAACCTCAATAGGTGGAGAAGTAGAAGTCAAAGAAGACTCATCAAACTTAACACTTCTCTCAATATATAGCTCATGAGAAGTAGGATTCATCAATCGATATCCCTTCACGCCATCAGGATACCCTACAAAGATACAAGGTTTGGATTGTGGTTCCAAGGCCTTGCATTTCTTCTTGGGAATCCGAGCCATAGCCTTGGATCCGAAGACTCGAAAGTGCTCAACATCAGGCTTGCATCCAAACCAGGCTTCAAAGGGTGTCATCCCTCTTACTACCTTGTGTGGAACATGGTTCTGAATGTAATTTGCACAATTCACTACTTCGGCCCAATACTGCGGAGGAAGAGACTTCGAGTGAATCATACAAGTGGCCATCTCCTTCAGAGTATGGTTCTTTCTTTCTGTGACTCCATTCTGCGAAGGGCTATAAGCAACTGTATGCTGCAAAGAGATCCCTTCAGAAGTACAGAAATCCATGAACCTATTGTTTACATATTCACCTCCATTGTCAGTTTGAAGAACCTTGATAGACCATTCCGCCTGTTTCTCAGCAAGAGCCTTAAAGTCCTGAAAATGTTCAAAGACTTCAGACTTAAGCTTAAGAAAATATACCCAAGTATATCGTGAATAGTCATCAATGAAGGTTAGCACATAAAGAGCTCTAGTAAACGAAGGAGAAGGAAATGGACCAGAAACATCACTGTGAACAAGATCCAAGGGACGAGTGGCTCTCCAGGATTTTCCTTTGTCAAAGTTCTTTTCAGGATGCTTTCCAAGGGTACAACCCTCATAAAGACCCTTAGAAAACTTGACGCGAGGCAACCCGTTGACCATTTCATTTTGGCTCAATTGTTCAAGGTAGCGATAATTTAGATGTCCAAAATGCTCATGCCATAGCTTACTAACCTCATTTGCATGAGTGAGCAAGGTAGTGGGCATAGAATCAGAAGTAAAGTGGGAGAAGGTGTACAACCATGAATGGTGATCTACCTTTCCCTCAGCCACTGTAGTGTCATTGTTAAGCTCACGAATAATCACCGAGTTAGGACCAAATTCCACTCACATTCCTTCACCAAGGTGAGTAATTTGGTAAACTGATAGGAGATTGGTAGAGAGATCAGGAACACTCAACACTTGGTTAAATGTTCCCCCATCCATCTCTACCGATCCACTACCGGAAACTGACACTGTCGTGTCATTACCCATCGTGATTTGGGACATTCCACAAGGTTCGATGTTGGAACACTCAACATGTGAAGAACCCATGTGGTGCGAGGCACCAGAATCTATAATCCATGTCGATGAAGGAGCAACTTTGGCTACAAGGGCCTTTCCTTTCTTCTTATCATTTTTAGCACCTTTTGCAGCAGAAGACTCGGCCTTCAGAGCACTTTGTTTTATGATTTAGGAACACTTATTTTATTTTTCTCAAGTAAATGAGATAAGTGATCAATTTTTTTCCTAAAACAGTGTTGCTTGTCGTGACTAGACTTCTTGCAATAGGAACACAAATACTTGCTTTTCTGTGCCTTAGGCTCAGAAGTCGAAGTGTTTGTGTCATTTTTAGGTTTGATCTTGGTTTCTTTCTTAGGTTGATCCTTTGTTTCTTTCTTCTTTTCAGTCTTCTTTCCCTTGCTAGTACTTGCTACAAGGGCATGTGACTTGGACTTGAGAGACCCCATTTGAATGAGTTTTTCCTGTTCTCGAATGAGTTGGGATGAAAAACAGTCAAAGGAGGGCATAGTCCAAGTATCGCCCAAAGCAGCTTTTGTAGCGTAGAAAGTTGACACGAAGACAGAATATTCGGGACCTAGCTTAGAGAGAATCGACAAGATCAGTTGAGAATCTTTCTTTTCTACTTGACATCCTTTTAACAATAATCTAATGTGGACAAATTTTGAGAAGAAGGCTTGTAGGTTTTCAAAGTCACTAGGATTTAACCCTAGTAGTTCATTTTCCAACTCATGCACTCTCATGTCATCTAGTTGTCCAAACATCGCATCCAGCATTTTCCACGTAGATGTAGGTGTTTCAGACGCCTCAATGTGGAAGAGCAAGTCAGGAGAAACAAACATGCAAAGAAGACCTAAAGCTTCATCACTACGGTTTAACCACTTAGATTTTTCAGGTTCATCATCTGGTTCAGTCTCAGTTCCCATGGTGATGCGGAATAACCCTTTACCCCTTAGTTTCATTATTATTTTTGATCTCCATTCGAAAAAGTTGAATGGCGTAAGCAAAGGAATTGAAAGTGCATCCATAGTGAGAGAGAGAGAAAGAAATGCAGAAAAGAAACACAACCACCCAGGACAATAACAACCCCCCTGCTTTCGGCACTTTATAGTTTAGTGCGTTGATTACAATCGGGTCCATGCGTGTGGTTTGAAACACTTGGTAACTCATCTTGCAATTAGCGTAATAACGCGTAAGAGAGGAGACCACAACAATGTTTTGTGGAGCGCAACAAAAGAGGACACCGTAAACAAGCACAAGAAAAAAATAGAAAGGAGGTGAAAGCCAACCCTGGTGGTGAGAAAAAGTGTCTCACATCACATGAAAGAATCCCTTTGTTGTAAGACTGTGGCGGACGCGCTCACAAGTCCACGCAAAAAAGGAATTGAAATAAAGCTCAAAAGAATGAGCTCAAAGTTAAGCAATACAAAGACACCCCCCCAGAAAAGTAGCTCGGCACTTTATAAAATTAGTGTCATTTACAAAGATAATGATCCCATCATCTAGAGTGCAAAAAAACATGCAACTTTGACTAAAGAAGTGCTCAAAACCGAGCAACGAGTCAAAAGTTATAGCAAAAACCAATTCCCGCAATTTGATGAGAAAAAGCCAATAAGCCTGCAAACGGATTAAAAAAGTTCCCTAAATGCATGCAAAGGGTGTCGTATGTATGCTCGTTGGAAATGGCTAATGGAATTTGAGATAGGGTTTGTTTGTATTGTGAGGGGGGATTAGCCACCTGCCAATCCCGGACCTCACCCTTTGTCTTCGGCACTCGACGGAAGGTTAAAAAACAACAAGCCAAAAGACCAAATTATAATGCCAAAAAAATATTTGTTTAAATAATGTGAAATTAAAATAAGATCTAATTAAATTTAATTAAAGACTTTAAAAAGAATAAATTAAGATCTAAAAAGGATTGAAAAAAGCACTTTTTTGAATTTTTTTAAAAAGAAGATTTTAGAAAGAAAAAAAAAATTTTTAAAAAAACAAATTTACTAATTTGAAGCATTTTTAGAAAGTATCTGTTAAATAAACAAAGATTTTTTAATAATTTTAGAAAACTTTTAAAAAAGATTACCACGTTTGTTTTTTTGTTTTAAAAAAACTTAGCTTTTTTAAAAAAAAGAAAAAAGGCAGTTTTTTGTTAAAAAGCCAAGGATTTTTGAGATAAAAAAAAAGGAAAAACAAACTTACCAACCGAAAAGTACCTTATGGTTGAAACCTTACCAAGAAATAAGAAGAACAGCCGCGCTAGAGGTAAAAAATCACAGGAAGGTTGCAGGTGCCGTGGGAAGGTTTCCAAGTGAAAAAGGCAAATGATGGGCCATTGTTTGCAGCAGGAACTGGTGAAAGGGAAGAGCCAGGTAGCAAAAAAATGTGGCCAGAGTTATTTAAGCACAGTACCAACAAGTAGGAGCATAGCATGTTTACCACAGTCCACGCATTTTACCTTGCTCAACCAAAAAAAGCCATGGCAGAGTTGTTTAAAAATGCCTAGGAAGCAAAAATCCAAACCGAGTGGCTGAGAAAAATGACAACAGCAAGTGAAAAAATGCCAGGGAAGTTGTGAAAAAATAACTCCTTTAAGAAGAGCAAGCAAAAAAATGTGAAGTGGATGAGTTAAAAATGCCTATTTAAGAACAAAAAAAAGGGATAAGCCTGAGCAACAACTAGAAAACAAAAGATCCTGCAACCATAGAAAACATGCATAGACAAATATCCTAAAAAACAGAGATCTTAAAAAAAATTCACTTCCATTTTAATAAAAAAAAAAAACCGTGAAAAGAATCTCTATTTTGGATTTAGTTACATCCAACTAAAAAGAGTAGAAAAACCTCTGATTTCTCAAGGTATTTGAAAAAAACCTGCACATGCACAAGAAAAAAAAAACAAAAAAACTTTCTAGAAAGCTTGTTAGAGATATTAGCAAGATAATTTCCAGAAAATAGTGATCAAAAAACTTGCATGCAGAGTAAAATAACGAAACCAAGTAAGAGTAATAGCAACAAAAAAAAAATCAAGTGCACGTTTACCCGATCTCAGCTCTGATACCATGAAAAGAGTTTGCGAGAATCAATCGGAAACGAGGCACCACAAAGTAGTTGCACTCCAACGGAATCATGAAAGCTCCAGCGATAGCAAGGAAAAAATTGATCAGTAATGGAAGAACTTGCTCAACAGAAACAAAGCTTGCATAGAGGAAAGACAGCGGAGTGTCTTGGCATGCTCATAAATGAATAGAAAAGGGGTACATATAGGGTGCTGAGTAACCCTAGTGCATGACACATATGAAACCCTAAACCTAACCCTAAACCTAACCCATGTGAGATGACCCTCCAACATGAGAGGAGGACACATAGGATAACTCACATTTAACCCATTATGGTATTGATTTTTAGATAGCTATTAGATAGAGCTCCATTTACCATAGTTCCCCATCAAGTTTTGTTTATTTAATTATTAGATTACATAACCTTGTTTTACCATTGTTAGTAAATTATATCTCTGACTTCTGCACTTGCTATGACTATCGCATTACTCCCAAATTTACAACGTTAACTTGGGTTTCACCATGGTTACGCCTCTGGATCTCAAATAAAGTTATTTTCTTTTTATGCAAGGAAAATGAAAGGTCTGAAATTCCGTTTAGTATGTGTCATTCTCCATGTTCTATTTTATGGATTACCACACTACTCCATTCCCAATTAACACACCATACAGTACACCCCCCTGTGAAGTTGTGTTTTCAGATAAAGGCACTACATATGTACTATTTAAAATACCATCATACACAGTTGTAGTCACACCAAGAAGCCTTTTCATCTAAATTGTTACAGCCTACATGTTTGGGTTTTTATGTTCCTTTCTTAACTACACTCAGAGACACTTTATAATTATGATGTTATTACTATGTTGGATTGATACTTAGACATTTTGAGTATTATATTTTGATCAGTAGATGATGGACTATGCGGATATTTGACACTATTGACATTATGTGATTTATATTTTTATTATGATGCACTAGATGGCGATGATAGAAAGTTATATATGTTGATTTGCAATATTATGATTTTATACTAACATGTCATATTCTGGATGCATAGCCTATGTTGGATGTTTTGAGTAGAATTATGATTTTATGGATGCCAAAATTGAATTAATTGTATGATGATAGATGATATAATTGCTAATTTTGGATGATGATTATTCATTTTTTTATATGTATATTAGTCTCGATGTTGTTGATACGGCCGTAAGGCCAGAGAGGTATTTTGTTTTTGTTGCAGGACATTTTATCACATACATCGAAAGGGGATAGGGGACCAACCACGGAAGGATGTCAGGTGTTGTGCAACATGGCCAAAATTTGACAACTTGAGTAATGTTATGTTGTGTTGTTACATGCCTAGTTAGGAGGTTTCCCATGGGGATGACCTCACATGTGTGGCCATGGGGGTAATGTTTCTCTTTTTTTTAATTTTGTGTGTGTTTTTAATTTGTTGTTATGTTTTTAATTATTGGAAATTGTAGTCACTTTATTAACAATTTTTAATGTGTCTTACTTAGCTAATCCAACTTAATTTGTTAACTAAAATAAGGATGTGACAATTGGGAAATAGTTATGAGGGTAGATGGTCCTTGAAATCTTGTGGATGTAAGTTGGATTTGTGTTTTATTTTGTGTTGTGTACCCTTCCCCAACTTCAAAATTCGGATTTTGACTTGGGAGGCCTTTTTGGAGGCTTGTGGGACAAGCTAAGCTTGTCCCATGCCTCTTAAATTCACCCAACAACCATACCTATGGTATGGGGAGTTAATTTTAGACTTATTTATGCATTTTGGAGTGTAAAAGGGTGAAAATAATTGCACTTTCCTACTTACCACAATTAATTTATCCTTGGTAGGCTTGGTGTGCAAGTTTGAGTGTCATGTGGGCTTGTCATAAGTCTTACATGTTCATTTATTATCTTGGGCATGGTGTTTGACTTGTGTGTTGGAATGGAGGAATGATGAAGTGGCATCCTACATGGAGCCACCTCATCATCCTCACATCCCATTTCTATTTATTGATGGAATTTGATGGATTTGGGGTTACTTGTTCATTTTCTTTCTTTTGCACTTTTGGAATTGGGAGCTTGTTGGAGTTGCTTTTGGAGTGTGCTTGGCTTGAAGGTGTCAAAAATATTGTGGAGTGAAGTCTCTTGGAATCTTGATGGAGAGGTAGGATCTCCACCTTGTTGTTTTATTATTTATATTTGTAGATGTGAAAATTATGCTTGTTAAGTATTGTATGAGTGTTGTGAATGTGTGTTTTTTTTTGTGTGGTTGGGTAGTTGCCTTAAGTTGGGTGTGGGAGATGGATTTATGGGACCATTGGGGAGGGAAAAGGGAGATGTGAGGCATGCATTTTTGAGGGAGTGTGATTGGGAGTTTCACCTATGGGGAGTGAAAAGGAAAACATGGACATATTTTTACATACTTGCAAGGGGAGAGATAAGGATGTTTTGTTGTTTATATTGTGCACATGGAGGATTTGGGTGAAACTCCTACTTCACTTGGGAGGAAAAAGGAGGTGGTTCCCATATTCCTTTCTCCTTTTTGGTTTGATTTCAATCATATGTGTTATTTGAGAAAGTTGTAAATTTTGTTGTGATGTCCATTTAAATGTGTTGAATGTTTTGGATTGTATTTTGTTTGTGGAAGCCATTCTTGTAAAAAGTTGTCAAATGTTGCTCAAGATCCCTCATTGTTCTTTGGTTGGGGCTTGGGGGCCAATAAGGGGATGGATTCTCCCCTTATTGGATTATAGGTTGGGTAGAGAGCGTCGTTTATTTCCCTTTTTCTTTGTATTGTGATCCAAGTTTTGAAAGGTTGAAGAGTGCAAGATTGAAGCTACAAGTTGGGAGAAGACATGTAATGAAGACTTGTGTTTTGGCCTTGTTAAAATTCCTTATGTTGTAATTTTATCATTCTATTATTCCCACTTTGACTGGAAGATTGTAACCCTTGTATACTTAAAAGAAAGTTGTACATTCATTTATTTGGAAATCCCTAATGAAAGGAGCAAAGTTTGTAAAAATCTTCTAAGAATGTTTGAATTTTGATTGAAATTAGTCCTATATATTTAAAAGTGTGTTAATGGAGAAATTTTTGTTGAAAGTTGAAAGAACTACCTTGTTGAAATTGAATAATACTCTTATTTTATTGCATGAAAGTAGAAAGTGCGGATTGAAATAAGTTGGAAATAACAATGTATCTGGTTTCAATAAGTCATGTTGAAGGAAAGAGATATTCTCCATTAACTATTTTTTTTTAGATGAGTAAATATTTCATTAAAATGTGATTGTTTCATTGTATAAGAAAGCCGAAATTCTAAATACTTGTTTAGATGGAATTCATGAAAAACAAAAAATAATGACAACAATATAAATGAAATCTTTATTTCATATAATCTATTTAGATATGAATTATAGATTAAATTAAATATATAAATAGTTCTTTACAAATCTTTCATATATTATTGGCAACTTATTATTGTTTTATTTATTGAAAAAAAAATTTAAATAAGTACAATTATTTGTAATTATAAATTTATATCATTAAATTTAATAATAATACTATATATAATGGTTTATATAAAATATGATATATATATTAATATAAGAAACAGTATTTATGCAATGTATTTGAATACACACACATATGACTTATTTATTATTAATGGTATAAAGTATAAAAAAATTATTGCCATAGGCCATGCAATATTTGTAAAGTAATGGGATAAGGGGTCACTACCCTCACCCCCCCTTTTGATAATAAAAATTACTTGGGTGGGGGTGGAACCCCCACCAAAATCTTTATACTTTGATTATTTTCATACCGTATATTTTATATAATAGCTTAGAATTTATTAATTTTTAAATCATGTGTTACCTGTTGACATTCATAATTTGTTATATATACATTTAAATATTGTATATACTTTTTAAATAAATAAAATCTATGTTTTTAAAAAGAAACCCAAAATTTATAATTGTACATTTGTGTGTACATACAAGTATATTAAATATATATTTATACACACCACACATAAATTGTGGTATGTATTTAAATTATAAATATGCTACAAGTATATAAAATAAAATGCCCATATATTAAATTATGTATAATAAATAGATTAACAACAAATGATTTAGGCAAACCCTATTTTCCCAAATAGGGTAAATATATAATAAAAAGCAAAATAAGAATATGGCAAACCCTAGAGAGATAGAACTATAAATAGTATATATACAATATATAACAAAAGCATCCATCCTAAGCTCCATTATCCTTCCATAGGCTTCCTTCTCCTTCTCTCCTCCCATAAACCTGGAAAACAAAAATGAGGAAATAAGTCAAATGAATGAATAAAATATCTCCATAAAGAAGTTTAGAGGTTGGTTTGAATCCCTTAGATCCAAGGGCCCAGATTTAATCCATCTAATGGCTAAAAATCATCCCTATAAAAGTTAGGTGAGAGTTAGGTGAGAATATATTTAAATGAAAATGCATGGGTAAACCACCCCCACTTAAGTGGTGTAGAAGTTAAATTATTTTGTAATCCATAATGTTTGGTTAGTGACCCTTAAAATAAAAGGCTCATGACCTTGTATTTAATTAATTCAAAATTCTGCCCTTAGTACTTAGAAATTTTTAATCAGGATTAAATTTATTTGTATTTATTTTAAGGGGAGGGTTAAAATTTAGACTTAGCCCTAGAATTAAAAAGTATTAATGGACATGTGTTATTAAATTTAAATAAGAATTATAGGAATATATTTTAAAAAAAAACTAGAAATTTAATAATATAATTTAATTGTTAGTATTAAAATGATAGATTGTTAATCAAGAATAAACTAAATGTTGTAACCGGTTTTAACAAAAAAAATTATTCAGTAATTTTTCTAATTTAACTTTTAGGTTGTCTTGGGTTTTGTGCGGGGGATTTGTGGGTGTTACACTTGGTATCATATCTGTGGGTTCAATGCTTGGACCCTTGTCACACTTGGAAACATGAAACATAAACAAGTAAACCTAGTACAACTCTAAACCTAGAACACACAACATTGAATGATATATTTGTTTTAAACGTAGAAAACTTAGAAAAATGAAACAAAACTTAGATGATGATAAACTAACTCTCACCTTGGTCTGTGCAGGAGGTACATACCAAACGAGGGGTTCCTACACGTGGAACTAGACCTACCACCCCCAGATCAAGATGTAGTAGCTATATTGCATCATATATTATAGACACTACAGGATGTTAATGCCGCTATACATGGAGGATCTTTAGGAGGGCAACCTAGCAGACATGACAGAGAGCCATCAGTGGAGGCTCATGCACCTTCACGTCACAGTGTTGAGGATAGGGTAGAGAACTCCCATGTGGAGTTGGTTAGGCATGGGTCACCTCCTAGGGAGCACAAAGATAGAGCTACGGGGCACAAAGACAGGTCTAGGATCCCTAGGCCGAGAGATGATCATGTAGAGAGACCTAGGGGCTGACAGTCGATGGCAGTGGATCACATTAGAGAGATACTGAAGTTACACCTACCTCATTTTTCTAGAGACATAGGGGGATTTTAGGAAAAGGCATGGTTGGTTAGCTTGAGTGGATTCTTCAAGCTATGCTCATGTTTTAGCAACATGAAAGCTCATGTTGTCATCCACCTTCTGAGAGACGGAGCTGGAGTTTTGTGGAGGACTAAGGAGTAGAAGCTCCATGTGGATTCAGAGACAATTACTTGGGATCTCTTTGAGGAGCATTTCAGGAGTAGATACATATCCAAGAGATTCATCCAGCAACGGATCAATGAGTTTCATGATCTGCGATAGGCCTCCATGATGGTAGCAGAGTATGAGGGTCAGTTTTTGGATCTGCTTCAGTATGTAGACTACATGCAAGATGAGAAGGTTAGGGTTCACATGTTCATCTAGGGCCTGAACTTAGACTTGGGAGGGGCAGTGCACATTCATTTTCCATAGACACTATCAGAGGTCCATGGAGAAGGCCTATATTACAGAGGAAACTAGGGGGAAGACTCAGCAGGATCATGATAGAGTGAGGAGTCATATACAACAGATGCAGGATAGTAGGTCAAGGGGATTATATCCTCATCCTCATGGTGGACACACTTCAACACAATCTTCCTTCCAGACCTCCTCCTCCTCATTAGTAGAAACAATAGGCTATTGACAACGCTTTTGACCTCCATAATGCCATGATGCTCAGAGAGGGCATATAATATGGGACCTCCAGCTAGGGGGGGAAATAGGAACACAAGCTCCACCTTGAGCACAGTCGGTAGGAGTACATCCACCCCAGCACCCACAGAGATCTATGACAGGATCATCATTTGTTCTACAACATGGACTACATGTCCACCTAGAGGACTATCTTCTCAGTGGAGAGGACCAAGTAGTTGTTATGGATGTGGTGTGCATGGACATCATTGGAGAGAGTTCCCTCAAAACCCTGCTAATTAGGGTAAGGCACCTGTTTCTGAGCCTACATTTGGTGAAATGGCTAGGAGCCACAAGATTTATGTAGTGGTCAAGAACTATTGGGTAGAGCACTAGGGTCCTGCATGATGATTGAGACCATAGGTAGCATTGGTGGTATTTCTACCCCTATCTTATTTGATTCAGGCTCTTCATATTATTTCATCTCTCCATCATTAGTAGAGCGTTGTAGGCTAGGTGGCAGTTAGGCAGGGCCTTAGTTTTATGTTGAAATGGCTTTGGAGGTCTCAAGATCTCAGTAGACTCCTTAGTCAAGGAGTGCGTAGTGGACCTAGGACCCTTTACCACTACTTTGGATCTTCGTATCCTTCCTTTGGGTTCTTATGGAGTGATCTTGGGTATGGATTGGTTATCTGCACACAGAGCCATGGTTTGATTGTTACAGTAAGGTTAATTGTGATTTGAGGGTGGGATTCATGATATTGGAATTAGGAGACCCATCTCTATTCACTATATATCCACTATGCAGCTGAAGCGGTGTGTGTTGGGGTATTGTATGTTATTACAGTCATGGATAGTGATGCTGGAAGCATAACTTGTTGGACGACCACTTTTGGTCTTGGATTACTTAGAAATTTTAATCAAGGTGGTAGCTATTTAGTACGATTGCTGGGGATGAATTTTTAAATTGCAAGACTTTTGGAGGAGTGTCAAGGCACATTTTCTGACCCACATTATTTCATCTAGTGGCCTAAGTATTTGGCTATTTTTTCTTTTGACTAGATGTCTAGGCACTTTAGTAAGAATTTTGTTCCTTATGCACCTGAGAATAAGTCAAAATAAAAGCACAAGAGCCTTAATTTTTATGGGATTGATATGTTGGATGGGCCCATCCGTACCTTGTTTTTAGTAGAACTTTTTGGCATTTTATAGGAGTTTTCGACCATGGATTTGAGTAGACTGATAAAAAGGAGGATTGTTAAATAAGATATCTTGTAAATATGATTAGCATTTTTCTTATTTCTGTACTATTTCCACTATGTTTTTCACAGTGTGTTTTGGGTGTGGTATTTCCCTAGTATGGATTCACAATTAATGATATGGAGGATGGGGCTAGTGGACCTTCACTTGATGATTGTGACACCCCATTTTGTGAGTTTTCTAATAGTGATTTCAGGGATGCCTCATGAGATGAATTTCACATTGTTTGGTTCCAGGAGCAGAACCTATCTCATGCACTCCATATAGGATGACCACCCTTGAGCTATGTGAGCTCAAGTTGCAGCTAGAGGGCCTTCTCAAGAAAGGCCTAATCCATCCTAGTGTATCCCCTTGGGGTGCACCAGTGATTTTTGTGAAGAAGAAGGATGGATCCTTATGGTTGTGTGTGGACTATAGGTAGCTAAACAAAGTAACGATCAAGAATCAATACCCCCTTCCTTGCATCAATGATTTGTTTGATTAGATGAAGGGGGCCACAAATTTTTACAAGATAGATCTTAGGTCTGGTTACCATCAGCAGAGGATTGCAGAGGGAGATGTCCACAAGATAGCTTTCCGTATGAGATATGGCCACTATGAGTTCATAGTTGTGTCATTCGGTCTAATGAATGCCCCTGCAGTGTTCATGAGTTTGATGAATGGGGTGTTCAAGAATTTTCTAGACCACTTTGTACTCATGTTCCTTGATGACATTTTGATCTATTCTCATACATGTGAGGAACACCTTCGTCAGGTTCTGCAGTGTCTTCATGAGCAAAAAATTTATAGGAACCTGGAGAAGTGTGCATTCTTTCAGTTAGAGGTGTAGTATTTGGGTCACATCATTTCTGGGGAAGGTATCACAGTCGATCCTTCCAAGATTAGAGCCATTATGGATTGGCCAGCACCCACTAGTGTGACCAAGGTGCGTAGTTTCATGGGATTGGTAGGTTACTACAAGAGGTTTGTTTAGGACTTCTCTCGTATTGTGCACCCCATCACTTCCCTTCAACAGAAAGGGAAGAAGTTCATTTGGTCAGATAGATGTGAGAAGGCCTTCAGGACACTAAAAGAATGCCTTATGAAAGCACCCATTCTTGCAGTGCCAGATCCACAGGGAGAGTTCTTCATATGCACAGATGCTTCTTTGGTAGGATTAGGAGGTGTATTGATGTAGGAGGGCTGTGTGGTAGCCTTTGAGTCTCACAAACTCAAGGATTATGAGCTCAATTATCTGACTCATGACCTTGAGCTTGCAGTAGTTGTGCATGCTTTTGTTTCATGGAGACATTTCCTTTTAGGTAGGAGATTCATTCTCAGGACTGATCATTTGAGTCTTTGTCACCTCTTCACGTAACCCAATCTCAATGCTCATCAGTGGCATTGGATGGAGTTTCTTTGTGAGTACAACATGGAGATAGAGCATGTGAAGGGGAAGGAGAATGTGGTTGTAGATGCCTTGAGTCATCAGAGACATTTGGTTATGGCTACAGTAGTTGGTACAGACTTGAGGACCAGGATTTTGTAGCAGCTTCCACATGACAAGCTTCTACCTTTTAGTTAGAGCAGAGATCGAGTCTTAGAGACCCCTAGAGGGGAATTTGATGGATTTTCATTAGAGGAATATGGTCTTCTTTAGCATATAGGTCAGATCTATGTTCCTAGAGATGGAGGATTGAGGTAGGATATCCTTGTTGAGGCACATCATGCACCCTATTCAGCCCATCCAGGGGTGAAGAAGATGCATGCCACTTTGAGACAGTTGTACCATTGGAGAGGACTTCAGAGGGATGTTGCTCAATTTGTGTCTCATTGTTTAGAGTTCCAGAAGGTGAAGGATGAGCATCAACACCCAGCTGGTCTTCTATATCCTCATGCCATACCAGAGTGGAAATGGGACACCATTTCCATGGATTTCATAGTAGGGCTACCTACGTCGAGATACCACCATGATGTCATTATGGTCATGGTGGATAGATTGATGAAAGTGGCTCATTTTTCTCTAATGAAGACCACCTATACAGCTAGTGCAGTGGCATGAGTATATCTAGATGAGATTGTTAGAGTGCATGGGATTCCACAGAAGATCATTTGTGACCATGATCCCTTGTAAACTTCTCACTTTTGGACCACCATGCAGCAGGCTCTTGGGACAAGTATCAACTTCAGTACAACTTACCACCCAGAGATAGATGGATAGATAGAGTGGGTGAATCAGATCTTAGAGGATATGTTGTGGATGTATGTCATGGACCATCAGTCTAGGTGGGAGGAGTACTTGTATTTAGTGGAGTTTTCCTACAACAATAGTTTTCAGAGTTTGATTGGCATGGATCCTTTTCAGGAATTATATGGCAGGGAGTGCAGGACACCACTGAGTTGGGACAGATTGGAGGACAAAGTTTCTCTTGGGCTGGCATTATTACAGGATATGGAGCAGCAGGTTGTCATGATTCGATAGAGATTACAGGAGGCTCAGGATAGACAAAAGAAAAATGTAGATCAGCGGAGGACAGATCATAGTTTTGAGGTGGGCATGAAGGTGTTTCTTTGTGTTAGGCCTCATAAGAGCCCTATCCATTACGGAAAATTCTCTAACATTGCTCCTAGGTTTGTGGGTCCCTTTGAGATCTTGGAGCGTATCAGTCCTTTGGCCTATCGTCTAGCATTTCCACCTAGCTTGTCTCACATCCACGATGTATTTCATGTTTTGTACTTAGGAGATACATTCCAGATCCCTCTCATGTTTTGGATTGGACCACATTGCAGGTGTAGGAGCAGGGGAAGGTGTCTGTGGAGCCCATGCACATCATAGAGCATAGGACCTTGGGCCTTTGAGGCCATGAGATTGACTAGGTGCAGGTCCAGTGGGATAGGTATGATGAGACTGCAGCCACATGGGAGGATGCCACTTTATTGTGAGCCCAGTTTCCTCATCTATTCTAGTGACTTCTAGGAGGAATTCAAGTCTAAGGGGAGGGGGATGTAGTGCCCACTCCTCTTCGACACTATTTCATTATGATGTTATTACTATTGGATTGATACTTAGACATTTTGAGTATTATATTTTGATCAGTAGATGATGGACTATGTGGATATTTGGACTATTGACATGTTGTGATTTACATTTTTATTATGATGCACTAGATGGTGATGATAGACAGTTATATATGTTGATTTGTAATATTCTGATTTTATACTAACATGTCATATTTTGGATGCATAACCTATGTTGGATGTTTTGAGTAGAATTATGATTTTATGGATGCCAAAATCGAATTAATTGTATGATGCTAGATGATATAATTTATAATTTCAAATGATGATTATTGATTTTTATACGTATATTTGTCTCGATGTTGTTAATACGGCCGTAAGGACATGGATGTATTTTGTTTGTGTTGCCGGACATTTTATCACATACATCGAAAGGGGATAGGGGACCAACCACAGAAGGATGTTGGGTGTTGAGAAACACAACCAAAATTTTACAACTTATGTAGATGTTTTAATGTGGTATTTTTGCATGCGTAGTTTGGGGGTCCACCTATTGGGGGGTTACCTCACATGTGTGGCCATCAGGGGTAATCCAGTTACTATATTCCCAAATTCATTTGTATGTGTTTTTTTTGTGTTTTATTGTATTGTCAATTTTTACGAACATAGTTGTCACTTTTTTAGTCAGTGTAATAATGTCAGATGCTATAATTAAGCATAATGGTAGCTCGTGCGACCAAACATAACTAAAATCAGATATGTGAAGAATGGCCTAGATGAATTACTTAAGTTAGGTGGTCTCGTTATTGGTTCCCTACACTCCCTGCGAGATTTATGTTACCTCGTCTGTGTGTAGTCCCTTAAGACCCTCCAGATCCCTGAGACCAGAAAATGCTATATATTTGACTTGGTGATTTCTCAGACTCTGTGGCACCTAGAGATGTCTCTTTCAAATCCAAGAACCTCCATGTCAGGGCCCTCTACGAAATCCTATCACATTTTTATCCATCTCCATTTTGGAGTTTATCTCAAAATATGCTATTGTTTGCAAATGCTCGAAATAGTGTAGTCTGAGTTAGTGTAAGGTTGTCAGATGCTTGTATTTTGCAAACGGTAGCTCATGGGACCAAACCAACTATGCCAACACATCGAGGTGGCTAGGTGAACACTATTGGAGACTTTTTTTTTGGTTCCCTACGCTCCCCATGCTTTCGGGCTACCTCGTCCGGGTGTAGTCCCTTAAGAGCCCTGAGGCCCAAAACTTTGCTATATATTTGACAAGTGATTTCTCAGACTCCGTGGCACCTAGAGATGTCTCGTCAGATCCAAGACCTCCATGTCAGGGCCCTCTACAAAATCCTCTCTTGGTTTTCTCCATATCCATTCAGTTCTCTCACTGTCCTATTGTTTGTAAACGCACGAAATAGTGCAGTTTAAGTCAGTGTAGGGATGCCAGACTCTATAGTTTACAAACGAAAGCTCATGGGACTGAACCAACTATGCCAAAACATCAGGGTGGATAGGTGAAAGCTATTGGAGGATTTTTTTTGGTTCCCTACACTCCCTGTGCTTTCGAACTACCTCATCCGGGCGTAGTCCCTTAAGAGCCTTGAGGCCCAAAACATGCTATATCTTCGACGGGTGATTTCTCAGACTCCATGGCACCTAGAGATGTCTCGTCAGATCCAAGACCTCCACATTAGGGGCCCTCTACGAAATCCTCTCACAGTTTTCTCCATCTCCATTCAATTCTCTCGCTGTCTATTATTTGCAAACACATGAAATAGTGCAGTCTGAGTCAATGTAGGGCTGTCAGAGGCTGTAGTTTGCAAACAGAAGCTCGTGGGACCAAACCAACTATGCCAAAACGTCAGGGTGGCCTGGTTAATGCTAGTGGAGGATTTTTTTTGGTTCCCTACACTCCCCGTGCTTTCAGGATACCTTGTCCAGGCGTAGTCCCTTAAGAGCCCTGAGGCTAAAACACGTTATATCTTCGATGGGTGATTTCTCAGACTCTGTGGCACCTAGAGATGTCTCTTCAGATCCAAGACCTCCATGTCAAGGCCTTCTACAAAATCCTCTCATGGTTTTTTCCATCTCCATTTTCTTCTCGATGTCCTATTGTTTACAAACATGTTACATACTGCAGTCTGAGTCAGTGTATGACTCTCAGATGTTATAGTTTGCAAACGGAAGCTCGTGGGACCAAACCAACTACGCCAACATGTCAGGGTGGCCAGGTGAATTATAGTGGAGGATTTTATTTGGTTCCCTATGCTCCCATGTGCTTTCGGGCTACCTCGTCTGGGCGTAGTCCCTTAAGAGCCCTGAGGCCAAAACACACCATATCTTTGATGGGTGATTTCTCAAACTCCGTGGCACCTAGAGATGTCTCGTCAGATCCGAGACCTCCATGTCGGGGCCCTCTACGAAAGTCTCTCCATCACATTTTTCTTCATACTCCATTGCAAACAGAAATACTGAGTCAATGTAAGGTTGTCCATTGCCAATCACCTGAATAATATAGGTGAGTTCATACAATATAGGTGGTGAAATGAGAATTTTAATAAGATATTTTTACAATATAGGTGGTGAAATGAGAATTTTTGTTTGTTGTTCCTTTCTAATATTTAATTTCTCTTAGCTTCACTTGGCTTCGAGAATAATAAATTCTCTACTGACAGTGCCAACCACATGAAGGTGGAAGCTTTTTTGGCACCACTAACCTACATAAACATGTTAGTAAGAATTAAATAGAATTTTAAATCATACAAAATTTAAACAAAATCATTTAAGTAAATATTCAAATTAAATTCATGAAGAACATACCTTTGCAAATTCAATCCAATGAACCACAAGGATCAACTCTATTCTTGACAGTAGCAAGAATTGCTTCATGATCTGATTCACGAACCTTCCACAGATTTTTGTTTGATGGCCGACCTCGATATTTGATCAATTTAATATTTGTTGCAAGGACCAAATGTGAATAGTGAAGTATCTTCCGATGTACTTCATAGTCTTCAAACAACCAAATGTTTGATTTTTTGATAGGATATCATCGAAGCCAAGTTCTAGTGACTACCACTGATCTAGTGGGATACTCAAGGTCTTCACCATCAATGACTGTGGAAGTCAAAAAAAAATTCCCCTCTACACAACGAGACAAGAAGTAGTTTGTTCCCTCTTCGTTAAATTCCATCGCAATAACTACAAAAACGTGCCCTATGTATCACAAAGTAAAATTGTTCAGTCAATTTATAAATACATTAAGAGTTGACCATTTAATAATTTATAAATCTAAAACATGGCATGTACATATATGTATGTACCTTGTTGCACTAAATCAGAGACTTGGTCAAAGTCAGGTGATGTTTTCATTTGATCTGAAGACCCTGCAAGTTGTAATGCTCATGGAACTTGATGTGTGTCGAGTGGAATTAGAGGTCTACAAGTCCATTCATCCACCCACTTTTGTGACTCACATTCATTCCACACAAAATCAATGCATGATATACAAAAACATGTCATGCACCTAGTATAAATAGTCCAAGCATTTGCATCTGAACTACGGAATGAGTGCATATCACTTGATCCTGTAACTGTCATACAATCTTCAAATTTTTCCAGACGTTGTTCCTCTATCAACCAAAAATATCTACAAACCATTGATCTCTCTTGAGATTCATGGCCCATATTCTTGACACACCAATCAACAATGTTTTTTACATCTGTAAATTTAGCACCATCCTTGAACTTTAACTCTTCTCTTGCAAGTGCTCTTTTCACACATGCTCCTATACCATCATGCTCTCCTTTTCCATGCCCTGCCTCAGTAAAACTCCAGATATGTTGTACATTTGTTTCTTTGTGCATCCTTCTTAGCCAATAAAACATCCGTGCATTCTTGAATTGTGATGTGCAGTTGTCTGACCAAATGTAATGTTGATCGAAACTAATGTTCCTCTCATTCAAGTTCGCATAAAACACCTGGAAACACCCTTGTACATATTCTGTAGAATGTGTCTGATCATCACTGATGTAGAAATGATACTCTCTTAATATTTTTTGATCTTTCTCAGTGCTTTCAGGAGAGTGCATGAATGTTATATGCATGAAAATAGAAACTTGCACTGAGTTATAATATTGAGACTGAACCTCCATTTGTGGCTGCAATGTGTAATTCTCTGCAAAGTCAACTACTGAAACAATAGTACCAAGTGGGAATGTGTCCTTTCTTAACTTGAATTGTTCATCCAACCATCGAGCTCTATGTGTGTGCCTTGCATACTCATAAAAAATTTCCTCTCTGAATTTGACCATATATTCTGATACAGGTAATTATTTTGTAACAAGCTCACACCTCTTAGATTATTTTCCATCTTTTAATTGATATGCCACCGATTTATATTTGGTGAAATCAACCAATTCTTTTCCTATTGAATATGTACTCTCCTCATGGATACAAATTTTCAGATTTGGCAAGCCACCACATACATTGCACGTTCCATCCAAACATGCTTTGTTATAAAAAAATTGTCTTGTTGATTTTTCACAAAATATTGTCGGAATAAATTCCCTTGAAGATTTTTGTGGGACATTTATTCCACACTCCTGCAACATGATGTCAGTATGCAAAACACTACGTATTTGACAAAAAAATATCATAATGCATTGAAAATTCAACATGATGCCTGCAACAACAAGTGGTACGTGAGTGATTGATTTTCACATAAAAGGGTTTGCTCATTTCAAAGAATCTTTGGCTAATGTTAATTTGTGGATTTTCATTCTTAAACTTAGAGAACAATTATGTTTGAGTCATATCTAAGAAATATTTTGCACACGATTCACGATTACGAGAACCTATTCTTCTTTTTACTGTATCTCTTCTATTCAGTGACACCCTTGTGTTCTCATTCCAAAATTTTACAATTAATTCTTTTAGAATATCAAATGTATTCTTGTCTTTTCATGGAAGTCTGCTAGAGAAATCCCAATAGTCAGTGTTATTGACTAACTCAAGACGTTTACGTCTCTCTATTGCTTTCATTAGTGTTTTTTGTTTAGCTTCAAAGCACTGCTTGTTTTTCTAATCAAGCATTTATTAACTGTTTTATCACTTACTATACAATTAGTTAGTGCACGTCATGTAGCATTACTATCTTTGGTGCATCTTTTTCCACCTACAGTTTGGTATGCTTTATGTATGTTTTCAACAATTGACACATTTTGATCAACAACATTAGATGTTCTTAACCCCAGGGTCTTCATTATAGGTGTCATCTTAATTAATTTCATCAATGAAACAAATAATTGACATCTTTGTGTGTCATTTAAATTCTCAAAGTAATTATCCCAAATTCCACTAGCTTTTCTTCTCGCATTTCTTTCAGAGTATTTTGTTAGGCATTGGTTTTATAATGTTTTCATCAATTTCAATTAAGTGAATTGGTTTTCTTCACAAATGGAAGGAGGTGTTCTTAGAGGTGAAGATTTTATTTACAAGGTTACTTTCTTCATTCAGTGTTTTCATACAAATTTTGGGGTTAACATTTGGATTCTCAAGGTAAGGGTTCAACAATTGGATTCATATCAATTTCTTCATCCATACCAACATTATCATTCAATTCAATATCATTATTCATTGCAAAATCATTGTTCTCTACATTTTCATTATGTATTTCATCCCAATTTTCTAATACATTAGCTACATTTGATATAGCGGATGTACCTTGCCCTGCTCAGAAGTTTTTGCATTCTCTTCAATTTCTTTATTCTCTTCTCTTCAAATTGCTCTAGTGTCTTATTCTTGACTTTCCTCTTATCCTTAGCTCAACGTTTATCACCCATGATTAGAAAAAATCAACTAGTGGGGTAGGGGAAAAAAGTGAAATACTAAAAAATCATGGACAAGAATGAGAGAAAATTTAACAAAACAATTATGTTTGCATGAATTCAAGTTTTAAAAAGATGGCTGAAAAAGCATACATGTACGCCACAATATATAAAACATTGTATGCAACATGTACATGTTATTCAAACCTGTACGCGTTATGTTGAACAAAAATGATTTTCTACATTTTACCTCCCTCATATGCCATGTAGAGCTTTATGCCCTCAAGTTTTTTCATTCAGCATTCAAGCTTCATCTGGTTTTCTGGATCCCGAGAAGAAAAATCGACGATGGTTTCACATGGATACAGAGGTAAGCACAATGATTTTTTAAATTAAATTGAAATATGATAATTATTCACATTCAAATGGATTGATGTATCATGAATTTTTTATTGCCATTAGAGGTCGAGGGAATCAATGGGTACCACAACATCCCTAGACACTACAATTGCTTTTTTCTAATCAAGAATGGTAGCATTAGTTTCAAAACAAAATTTCTTGAGGATTTAATAAGCAATAAGGTGCACCATATTATTTATTTTCTGGACTTGCATTTTTATAGCTATTTTTTGAAAATTGATCATAAATATGTCTTATAGGGTTCATTGTATTCTTTTTTTCATATGTGGATGATCAAACATTTCAAAAACCCTCATATTAACTATTCAAGGACTAGGCATAATTTTATACATGATTTCAAAAAAATTAATAATTTAGGGATAGTTTTTGAGGTAGTTGGTGGATGTTGTTTGATTTTCACCTTGTAATCAACGAGGTGCCATTATTTTTCAAAACATAAAATTTATCCTACTAGAAAAATCATAAATAAAAAAATATTCTTAGGAAAAATCTTTGGAAAAGGTCTAACAAAACGTGCTCCTAGCTATCTTTCTACAAGGATTTTCAAAAAAGACTAAATGGTGCTCAAAAAATGGTTCAGGGTCACGAAAGTCACTCTATTATGTTTTTTCTAACAATGCTCACGGAGGAGCAGAGTTGGTCCCTCAGGGAGTTAGTTTGACCCACTTAAACTGGTAGCATATTTTCAGGGCCCGAATTTAGTAGCTTCAGAAACTAGACTCAAAATGCTACCTTCATATTTGAACAACATCTTCCTAATTTTGAGTGTAACTATTTCGAAAAACATCGTACAAGTTGAAAATTTTTATGTTTTGTTATGTGTGTTAAAAATGGAGTACCACTTTAAGATATATGCCAATTTTTGGCTGTATACATTACATGCATTACAATGTGCAAGAGGCACATCTTCATCCCGACCACAAGGTAGCGAGCACCATGCATACACATACATTCACAGAGGTAATTTAGAATGTTAATTATGTAAAATTTTCACATACCCCTGATGTGTGTGTGTGTGTCTATATATATATATATATTATATATATATATATATATATATATGATAATATATATATATAATGTTTTGAATTCAAATATGTGTATGTTCTATATGTCCATCTAACTCACGTGATATACATGTTTGATAAAGATGTTGACTTCACTAGACACCCCACCATCTCTACGAAAAGTAGATAAAGGTGTTGCCGCTGTGATTTCATCTACGCAGCAACTCACAGAGGTATTCAAACAACACGTAAATTTTGTTAAATTTCTCGTGTAATTCATATTATGTTAAATTACATGTTAGTAATGTCTTTCATTGTAGAATTATTAAATTATGTTAATAATGTCCTTCATTGTGTATATGCAGGAGTTACCTGTGACAGGCGTAGCCCTGTTCATTTGATTCACAACATGGCAGGGTAAAAACAATAGTTCTATATTGATAAAATTAGTTAAAATATTGTCATTATGTACATACATGTACTTAGTTCTATTTTCGCTAATTCTGATGTTAGATTTTCTGATCTTATGTGTATGTAGGGAACTTCAACCCCCTCCATTTTGACTTCAAGGGCACAAAATCCTCCATCTCATCGTCTTCGTACCCCCGTTCGTACTGTAGGAGCTCCCGATGACTCATCTGAGCGATGAGATGAAAATTCAGGCGTGATCAAAAACTTGCGGTAAGTTTGTGTATTTATGTAAATACTTTCATTCTAGCATGGTCTTAAATACATGTTGAAAACATATATAAATTAAGTTTTGACAAAAAAAATATTGTTTGCATTTACAGGCTCATCTACAGGCAATATTCAGTGGAAGAGGACTCAAAGATGGGCTCGGAAATCCAAAGTCATCTCATGGATCTTCATCTTCATCTAAGGGAGGGCCTTCTTCAAGCAAGGCCAAGAGAGGGATAGATTTTGATGAGTAGGAAATATATATGTCTTACATGACATTTTTTTTGTATGCCTATGTGCATGGCATTGTATGTAAGCCTATATGGCATTTGAACTTGATGGTATATGACCTATTTGGGATTTTTTGTATTTATTATGCACATTAAAATACTATTTGGAACTTGATAATTTTGTATGAGACCTTACATTTCTGAGATTATTTTTGGCATGAAACTAATATGATGTGCACTTGAAACAATATTTAAGAACATTATGGATTATTTTTTCATTTATTGGTGATGTACATGTACTAGCATTTTCAATGTATAATATGCATCAAACTTTGGAAATCAATATTTATATAATGTATGTATATAAAGAGTTACCTAATCTAAGTAATTATTCATTCAATTTATCAATGTGTATATGTGTATTTACCTTACTTGCACTTCTTCTTGCTCATGGTCTCTTTGTATTGGTTCCTATCTTATCATGCACTTACTACATTCTTCTATGCTTCTTAGTATTCTCCCCTGTTAAAACACCCGAAAGTCTTCACAATTTGATGCCTTTCATCTGTTGATATTTTGAGAATGTCTCTCCATATGCATTACTCCAATGCTTGAGAATGTCTCCGGATGTAATGACATTCTGATTCAGACACTCAATGATTCTTGATTGTCTAATCCTGTCCAATTCATGTTATTAAAGTTAAATCTATAGGCATTTCAATTTATTTGGAAATCACATCACACCCTTCACTAGGCTTGATGACTACCCCTATCCTTTTTAAGTCACTTTTGAAAGCATCCATGGGTTTATCATAACATAAATTATCAATGAATGGAAGGTCACTAAGTCATAGGCCAGCTGACTCCCATCCAGAACTAAACAAGAAAGATTTACTAATGTTGATAACTCCCATGTGTTCTTAGATTACCCCTATCAAAAATTCATTCTTAAGCCAATCTAGTCATGTTAGGGATCTTAAGGGACTATGCCCGAGAGGGGTGAGGTACCCAAAGCAAGCTTTCAGCGTAGGGAACCAAAACAAAGCCTTTTCTAGTTTCAAAATTGTTCAACCTTGTGTTATTTTGGTGGAGGTTGAGAAATCCATCTAAAATTCTCCAATTGTTTCCTTTAGGAACCATAACTAGCTGAGAGAAATCATGGCTAAACCACCAAGATGCTATGGCATGTTTGACCCCATGTCTTCTTCGATAAAAAAATTCTCTACGTTTTCCAAAATATTGTCAGAATAAATTCCTTGAAGATTTCAAGTGGTGTAATTTAATCCAAAATCATTAATGTGTCACTATGCAAAACAGCTAGGACAAAATGGGGTGACATTATATGCATTGAAAATTCAACATGATGCTTGCAATAAGGTAAAAAGTTAGTGAGTGATTGATTTTCCATAAAAGGGTTTACTCATTTCAAAGAATCTTTGGCTAATGTTAATTTGTGGATTTTCATTCTTAAACTTAGAGAACAATTGTCTTTTGAGTCATATCTAAGAAATGTTTTGTACACATTCATAGATTACAGAACCTTTCTTCTTTTTACTGTATCTCTTCTATTCGGTGACACCCTCGTGTTTTCATTCCAAAATTTTACAATTAATTCTTTTAGAATGTCAGATGTATTCTTTTCTTTTTGTGGAAGTCTACTAGAGAAAGCGCAATAGTCAATGTTATTGACTGACTCAAGACATTTAAGTGTCTCTCTATTGCTTTCATTAGTTTGTTTTTCTGTTTAGCTTCCTTCCTAAAGCACTTGTTTTTCTAATCAAGCATTTATTAATTTTTTTATCACTTACTATACAATTAATAAGTACACGTCATGTAGCATTACTATCTTTGGTGCATCTTTTTCCACCTATAGTTTGGTATGTTTTATGTATGTTTTCAACAATTGACACATTTTGATCAGCAAAATTAGATGTTCTTAACCCCAGGGTCTTCATTATAGGTCTCATCTTAATTAATTTCATCAATGTAACAAATAATTGACATCTTTGTGTGTCATTTAAATTCTCAAAGTAATTATCCCAAATTCCACTAGCTTTTCTTCTCGCATTTCTTTCAGACATTTTGTTAGGCATTGGTTTTATAATGTTTTCATCAATTTCAATTAAGTGAATTGGTTTTCTTCGCAAAATGGAAGGAGGTGTTCTTAGAGGTGAAGATTCGTTTACAAGGTTACTTTCTTCATTCAGTGTTTTCATACAAATTTCGGGGTTAACATTTGGATTCTCAAGTAAGGGTTCAACAATTGGATTCATATCAATTTCTTCATCCATACCAACATTATCATTCAATTCAATATCATTATTCATTGCAAAATCATTATTCTCTACATTTTCATTATGTATTTCATCCCCATTTTCTAATACATTAGCTACATTTGATATAGCAGATGTACCTTGCCCTGCACAAAGTTTTTTCATTCTCTTCAATTTCAATTTATTTATTCTCATCTCTTCCAATTGCTCCGGTGTCTTGTTCTTGACTTTCCTCTTGTCCTTAGCTCAACGTTTATCACCCATGATTAGAAAAAATCAACTAGTGGGGTAGGGGACAAATGAACTACTAAAAAATTCATGCAAGAATGTACAGAAAATTACAGACAAAACAGAATGTTTGCAGAATTCCCGTGAAAGAGATGAAAGGGACGTTGGGGGGCCACAATATATAAACAAAGAATAACACGTACTCGTTTTTTTTTCTCTTTTTCCAAGCCATGCCTCAAGGCTTGGGATCCGGTTTGGATCCCCAATCCTGAGGCATGTACCTTCACAAACACAGCAAACAACGTGTTTTTGCAAGAAAATGTAAAAATGACAACTTCTGCCATGATAAATCAAAATAAAACAATCGATTCATTTTAAAAAATTATACCACGATGTAAAGCAGAGTTTCTTCTTTCTAAAAATATAATTTTTCAAATTTTTCTGGCTAATATAAGGTTTCCATATTATTTATTTTCTAAGTATGCTTTTCTATAACTATTTTTTGAAGTTTAAACATGTCTATCTTTTGTTGTGTATCTTTTTTTTGGCTATCAAAATTGGAAAAAATTATACTAGCCCAAACTAGGCATAATTCTATACATATTAAAAAAAATCTAATTTTTGATATTTTTTGAGGTAGTTAGGGGGGGCATGGTCGGAGCTCTGTTATTTTTCAAAACATAAAATTTTTGTACTAGAAAAATCATAAATAAAAAAATATTCACTAAAAAAATCTAAAAAAATGGAGCCCAAACTAGATGCTCCTAGCTATCTTTCTACCAAAGGGTTTTCAAAAATACTAAATGGTGCTCAAAAAATGGTGGGGGGCACGAAAGTCACTCTATTATGTTTTTTAACAAAAATAGGAGCACATGTTGGTATTTTAGTTGTTTGACCCACTTAAACTTATCCGTTTTCAATAAAATTTAGTAGCTTAGAAACTAGACTCAAAATGATACGATTCATATTTCTACAACATCTTCCAATTTTGAGTGTAACTATTTCAAAAAACTCGTACAAGTTGAAGATTTTTATTTTTCAGAAAAATGTGTCCACTTAAGACCCCCTTTTGGCCCCCCAACTTGGTAAATAAATAATAGTGGGTGGGGGCTGATCCCCCACCAAACAAATTTGTACCTTTCTTTATATCAAGCCAACACTATTTTATAACACTCATGCAAATCATTAAGTCACAGACTGTATTTGTTAAATCTGCGGCCATAGAAAATATTTAAACAATTTTATTTATATATAAATATTTTTTTAAATAAAAATTTTGTGTTGTAAATAATACAATGAATTTGTATATATATATGGTTGTAAATAATACAATGGATATATATATACATGTTTATATATATCCAAAAATAAGTGTATACTCTTTGTAAACAAATAGGTTTGTTAAAATGGGGCAAATGCCCATTTACCCAAATAGGGCCAATACAATGAAATGTTTCTACAAAAAAACATAGATAAACCCTCAAATGGTTGCAAGGATATTGAACAATGTAATGATGTATATCCATCATTGTCCCTCCATTTCCTTTCATGGATCCCTTTTTCTTTCCTTCTCCTTCCATAAACCTTCAAAACAAAAAATGAATAAATAAGTGAAAAGAATGAATAAAATATTTCCATAGAGATGATTATGGTTTTTTGAAATCCCTTAGATCAAATGGCCTAGATTTCATCCATCCTATCACTAAAAATCATCCCTACAAAAGTTAGGTTAGGGTTATGTGAGAATATTTTAAATGAAATGTATGGGTCAATTTTGAATGGGGCCACTTAAGTGGTGTAGAAGTTAACTTTAATTTTGTTATCCATAATGTTTAAATAGTAACTCTTAAAAATAAAAGGCCCATGACCTTGTGATAATTAAAGTAAATTCTTTCCTTAGTAATTAGACAACATTTAAAATTAGGAATTAAATTTAATAGTATTGTTTAAATGGAAGGGCAAATTATACTTAGCCCTAGAATAATAAATTATAAAATGACTTTTAAACCGCATTATTAAATTAAATAAGGATTATAGAAATGAAGATTTTTAAACTAAACTGGAAATTGAATAGTATAATTTAATTGTTAATTACAACGATAGTTGGTTAACCGACAATCAAACTAAATGTTGCAACCAGTTTTAAGAAAAAAAAATATTCAGTAATTTTTCCAGTTTAACTTTTATCTTGTCTTGGGTTTCGTGTAGAAAATTTGTGGGTGTTACACCATATTACTCTCCATAATGAATGATCATCAACATTATATCATGCATGCACTACAAAAAAATATGTAATAATTAATCTCACATAACAAGTTTTAAATCCAACACAATCTTACCTTGAGCTATAACAGTTATGTATCACCAAAACAAAGTATTAACTTGTCCATCATCCTCAGAGCACTACATGCAAGGACTTATAAAAAACGATGTAATAGATCCATCTAATCATATGGAAAAAATTGGCATTTCTAAGTGCAAAACATAACAACATCCTTAAGGAGGCAAGATAAAGACCCACTAAAATTGAGTTTTAATACATATATCATTGTATTTCTTCAAATATATTAGTTTTCCTACACTCTCACATTCTTCACATCCTTGTACATGAGGAATGATCTTATTCCTACCTACCATATCTCTTATATTTGATATTCATCATTATATGTGACTCCATTTGAAATGTAACTCCTTACATTCCTTACCTAACCTACAAGTCTCACAATCACTCATAACTGACATTTTATGACTCCTCAACCTTCCCAATACCTTTGTAACTCTTTTCATGCCACCTAAGACCCTACATAAATATGAAATATTATTCATGCCCTATAAAACATGACTTAGACAATTTAATCCCCCTCACATTCATGACAAGTCATTTTACATCTATTTTGCAAATTTTGAATACATTTTGGAGGGAACTATCAAGATTCAAATTTGAACTAATTTACCACCTAGCTCTTCCTTTCCCATGCTTTCCTCACACTTTCTTGTACTTGTTTTGATTTCACATTCATAACTAGAATGTTGATTTTCCAGTTTTGGAGGTTCTTGAAGATGCCCCTGTATCAAGCTCCGAAGGGGGAGAAATTTGAGGTCTATTTTCTTTTTCTTGTTCCAATTTCTTCTATTTCCTAACTTTATCTTCTTCATTATTTTTTAAGTTCTCAATATTCTCTATCTTATCTTTGTCTTCTTTGCTCCTTTTTTTTCTTTAGCTTCATCTTTGTCTTCACATTTCTTCTTTTTTGTTTCTTTCACTTTCAGTTTCATCGATAAATTGGGTTATTCTTTATCTTCTTCATTCCATATCTTGCTCAAATCTGGTTCAACTTGTTGCTCGTGGTCCTCCTGCCTTTTCTCATCCATGTCATGTTTTTCACCTACACAAACAAAGCTGAAATCCACCTTAGTTTGTAAAAATGGAGGACTACTAGTCCCTTCCTTGTATTCTCTTCTTGTCAACTTGTTATCTTCATTCCCTTGTTTCTCTTTCTCTACTAATAGCATTTTATCTTGCTTCAAAGCATCACATTCTTGCTTTTTTTCTTCACCTCGAGTCTTCATCACACTTTCATCTTCATTGTCTTATTCACTTGTGCTTTTTTCTCTAACATTTTCCTTTTTATTCAACTCATCTTCTCCACTTGTCCAGATCCACATGCCTGTGAGAGCTCTCCATGATCTTCTCATTACACTAATTATCTCATTTTCAATCCTCACTGATCCATAGTGAGAATGTAATTACTCAAAAACTTCCTATTTTGGATTTCCTTCACTCTTCTTTTCTATCTCTTCATTCAAGGAATCATTTATTGCCTCTTCTTCTACTCTTTGTGTATCTATATTCACCCATTTAAAGACACTATAAGTTTTAAAACTTGGAATTCCCTTGAGCCTCTTGAGAAGATCCATCAATGAGCTCCTTTCCTTCACCATTTTTTTGCTCCGCTTTTCCACTTCTTTGTTCTTCTTCAAGACATGATAAGAATCTTATAATAACCCCTTCTTTATCAAAATTATGATTTTCCTCATGTGTAACTTTCTTGAACACTTCTTTCTCTTGTTTTTTCATCCTCTTCTCCATCTTATTCAACTCTCTTTCTTCCCTTCTTATGATCTTTCTTGGATTCTCCTTTTGTCTCTTCTCTATAAGTAGATTTATAGGCCACTTAAAACCCCTCTTCTTCTCAAACACAACTTTATTGCCTCCTTTCTCAATTATTTTATCTTTTATCATTTCTCCTAACCTCTTCACATCCTCCTTAAGTTGTTCAAACCAAAACTCTTGTTTTCTTTCCATCTCTCTCTTATTTTCCTCTTTTCTCTTTCTTTCTTTTTCCCCTATTATATTCTTCATAAATTTCTCTATTTATTCCATTTTCCATGCTCTAATACCAAAATGATGCATATCAAGTAGTAACAACCATATATTCACTCAACTAATAAGGTTCAAAAAAAATACTTCACCTTAACTCTTCATTCAAGGATCATACTCTACCCCAAAATGGATTAATTTGCAAATGCTAATAATATCACCTAGAATGGATAAATATTCATTATACCCTGATCTTCATACTTCCAACAATTCCAATATCAATTTCTTCAATTATTCATAACCCAAATGTTAGACACTTATTTTTCCTAGCCTAAGATTTCCTTGCTCTCCTTCTTGGTAACTCTTCACTTTCTAGTGCTTTTTGACCTTACATCATTTAGGGAATTGTTACAATCACACACACACACTACAAAAACTTCAATTCAATGTTATTCCAACCACTGAGATGATATAAAAAACTTTAAAAGAACAAATCTTTTGCTAGTTACTCAAAATAGTCCTTAAGTTACCCTAACGACCAAGTAGCTTGCAACATTCATTCTTAAAGACTTCTAGGATACCCAAAAAAATATTATAAACTCCATTATTTATCTTCCATCATATCTAAGGTGCATGAAAAATCTCAAGACCCAACTCCTTTGATTACTCCTTTTATCTCACTTTTTAACTTTGTTCTCTCAAAAGCCTAACTAGCTTAGGACAGTCCTAAAACCCTCATAAATTATCATATAGATTAACTTGAAGGAGAAAGGTAACTTCCTTTGTTAGATAAATCTACTATGTAAAAAATAATGTAAGAGAAATCTACTATGTATCAAAATAATGTAAGAGAAATCTACTATGTAATAAAATAATATCAAATAATTATAAGGAATTCTTATGGCTTTGTTTGATATTAAATCAATTATAATTCTATCTCATTTATATATAATTAGGAACCCTTTTTGAGTCTCATTTTTTTCTCCTAGATAATAATCCTAATTTGACCCCTTGCAAAAAAACAGTCAAACAACCTATACTTTACCCATCTATTCAAGCACCTACTAATCAAGTGCTAAGAAATCCTATATCATTACCTGTCCAACATAAGTCATGATCACGATTATGAAAATCTAAGTCAATGGATTCTTTTAAACCATTCAATACAAATCATTCATCCCTACAACCTAATATTAAAGTGATACAATCATCAAAATGTCTCCTAGGTGATATATTATGTTGTTCTACATCAAGATCTCGTTGGGATGAGACCTCGTCTCCATCTGGTGATCCAATATATCTCTAGGAAACATCTCCTTGACTACATGTCACCTAGATGCTCCAAGATATATCTGGGTTGATATATTATGACTCTCATCCCCCATCTCCTCAAAGATATATCTTGGGTGATATCTCATGACCCTTCTACCCCCATCTTCTCTGAGATATATTTGGGGCAGATGTCTCATGACCTTACTACTCCCAACTCTTATGAGATATTTTTGGGGTGATATATCGTGACCCTGTTGCCCCTCAAATCTTATGAGATATATTTCAGGTGATATCTCATTTCTCTTTGATGCAGCCTAGAATCTATTGTATAAAACCTAGGTGTGTTGACACATCACCCAGCCGGAGCTGGGTGCTCACCTGAAGTGTGCAAAGGTACTAGGCCCCTCTTTAGAGTTTCTTATGCAGGATGTTAGTGTGATGATGATAAACCATATTTAGATCCATAGATAAACATAAACATTCCATAGTGCATAATCCAGATTTAGATCTTAGTGAATCATGAATTAAACAATAACTGTAATAAGATTAACCATACATGAACCAGATTTCAGTTATGTCTAACACCATTATCCAGCCAATATTATCCATTACATTAAACATTGTAAAATGCAGAATCTTCTTACATTATAAAGTATATCCATAAGTCATGCGCGTATCAAGTATCCAACAGCATAACTCTACAATAACTCACACACTACCCATCTCTACTAAAATACATAGTTCAATACTTATTTATAGGGGTGAAGACTTTCCCTTCACCACCTATGCACTTCTTAAAATAGGTTGTATGCTGATAATAGTCATGTGCCTTTACAATAACATGCACACATGCAAGTGCGCTAATAATAGATGTCCTATAGTTAACTGGAAGAAGAAATCCTATTATTAACTACAACCATGCATGGAATTTATCAACCACTCGTTCCTAAAATAACATTTGTGTTTCATGAAATTATCCATCCCAATGTGTGCTCCACATGCTATCTCCAAAAATAGTCTATAACCATAAAAACAACTAATTCCTAAACCAAGTGTTATGTCACTCGTTTCCTTTCATATCCTTCCACGCTTTCAAATGTGCCTTGTTCCCATGCGTGCATTCTTTGTGTCTCTTCTCCTTAGAACCATATTATGTCTACTCAAAATTACCCCACACTAAAGTACATTGGCATCCTGACAATGGGGATTCTTTCTTATGCTCCCAAATAATAAAGAATAAAAATTAAAAATAATTCAAAGAATCACTGTACAAAAGAAATGAATCTTTACTCTGCAGCATCCTTCTTCTTCAACTGGGAGGATTAGCTCTGGATATTCATTCTTATTTCTTCCTCCAATGTCTTCTATTCATCTAGTGATGTCCTTGTCTTTTCTAGGAATATTTGTGGCTATGGCATCTATTTCGTCCTGTGTAATCTTTTCTTTCTCATTCTGTAGTACCCTAGACAACATTGGCCATACCAGTCATCATTCCTTCCATTAGATCCATCTTCTATGCTATGAGCTTCCCAATATCATCTATCCTCTCCTTATGTGGATCTTGAGTTGCTGTAAGGGATTCGTGATTTTGTTTTTCCTAGTGCCAATATTTCTATGCACCCTAAAGTCTCATCTTTCATTGCTGGCAGAACTTCATTATCTTCAACCAGAGTTCTGGTCCTTATCACTACCTCTGGTGCTACACACAATATTCAGAGCTTGGTTGGATTTCTTTAGCTTTTCCTTTAAAGTTTGGGAGCAACGCCTCATAAGTTGAAATTTTCCTGATCATAGAGGCCTTGGCTCTTTCTGCTTCTTGTTCAACATCCTTTGGTGTAGGCATTCTAAGTGGTCCATCCTCTAACACCAAATCAACCAAAGTGCACACATAATGCATAGTAGAAGGAAAATTTTCAGGTACCTTTGGTTCAAGATGAGGCCTTACTTTCAAAATGTAATCACCAATTTCTTCTGCCATGCTAATGAAGGCCTCATTCTTTTTCTATTCTTGTTCCTTCATTGTCCTTTAAACATGTTATCTATACAGTTTTTACCTTGTTATCTTCCATCAATGCTCTAATGGTGGCGATATTATCAATATTTCTCCGTGCCAACCTCAGTAGATACCTTGACCAAGGCATTTCTTGACCTGCTCATCAGACATAAGAGTGGGATTTATGGTCATGTGCCTACTTTGGGGTGCCTTCTTTAATCTTCTGTGAGACACAAGACTCCTCTCACATATATCAAAATATGTCCCATCCATATGGGTCTTTATGGACCAGGATAGTTGTTTCCTTGTGTGTGTAGTGGCCATATCTGGATCCATCATCTCCCATACATATAATTCCTTAAGGTCCAATGTGCTTTGAAACTAGGCCCAGATTATTTTTCTCGTGTCCTCAACATAGCCCATACTTGGCACAACATATTCTTCAGTTTTCCTTGTTCTTGGCTCCTTAGGAACCTGAGCGTCAAGGTTTGGAGTTGGTCCTTCTCCTATTTGAGTTGTAACTGGTGTATTGGATTACTCGCGCATAGTTTCTTCTTCTTCATTCACCCCTTCTTCTTCATCTCTCATTTCTCCATCTTTGGGCTCCTCCACATCTTCCAGTTGAACCGGGATATTAGGCGCACTCTCTTCGGACTCCTCTACCTCCTCACTAAGCTTCAAATTTATTCTTCTCTTCTTTTCTGGTGCTTCTTTCTGAGGGGAGATTTGAGATGATATTCGTATATGTTGTGACATTCCTACGCCTTGGGTCCTAGTTCTTCTAAATACCCTCTTAAATTGGCACTCTTTAGGGACTGCATCTACATCCAAGTCCTCTTCTCCTTCTCGTACCTGTGGTGGAGTATCTTTGTGCTCACTCTTCACTCTCTCTGTGGGAATTCCGGCCTCTATGGTCAAGCCTCCACTGTCCTCATGTTCTTCTTCTTCCTCTATCCCTATGGTCAAGGTAGGATTTGGAGCTTCCACATTCTCAATTGTGTGTTTGCCCTAAGATGGCCTTGGGTGCATGAACTCATTCTCCACATACTTGTTATTCTCCAATCTAGGCTTGAGTTGAAGATAGATGAGCACAGATCCACTATCCCCAATAGCCAAACTTACTAGATTTATATTTATAACATCTGAAATGAGCCTCTCAATGTAGGTAGACCAACCTGGATAAACATATGTTTTTCTGAGAGTATGGTAGTCACAATCTACCTTGTCTGCATTAAAGTTCAGCCGACACGCATCAGTAAACCTATGAACTAAGGCCTGGAAGTAGCACAATGTGAAGGCATAGGGAATTTTACACCATGGACTCCATGTCCCATCCTTCATTGTAAATTACATGCCATGTAGAAATTTTGATACACTGTGAAATGTACTACCTTACCCACTACTGAAGGTAGCTCCTTTGGAATGCGTCATTCCTCCTCAAATGCCACAGCGAATTCAGTCATACCATAGTTCTACCCTTTGCTTGAATGGGTCCACTCATTGTTCCTTCACATAAGTATTTCTTGAAACTCTCCGAGGGACTTTTTCTCTGTGGGGTATTCCCAAATTTTGTTCTTTGGCCCATCGGGCACTCCAATTTCTAAAAAGAAAAGAGATAATAGAATAATGCCAAAACTTATCTTCTCACCTGTGTGTACTTACTCAGTAATTGTCTCTTCTATGTAGCCTACTAAATTGTAGACTTCTCCTTCTGACATTTTCTTTGTGATATATAGCCACATGGTATTTACCTATGACCATCTCTCTTGGTCATTCAACTTAGTGAGCAGATGTGCAGTTTCCTGCACTACAGGATACTTCTTTAATTTGTATATTTCATTCCACGTGGAACCCTTGGAGTATCCTAACTCTTTGTATGGTGGCAATATAACAATCGCCTTATCAGTCATATCACTAATAATAAATGTCCCTATGCCCTTCAATCTCATTAATGTAGCAATTAGGGTTGTTGTGATCCTTACCCTCCATCCAACAAAATAGAAAAAGTCCTCATGGAATCTTCTCATAAGCCATTGGTATAAAGCTTCTGGTTTTCCAAAATATGGGAGTTCATATAGTTGATAAACCCCTACCTTCTTGAGCAACTTCTCCCCAGTGTCATCATACACTAGCATGTCTCCACCATGTGCACTTGGTTGTCTTCTTATTCAAAAAAGCATCCAACTCTCCCTTGTTGTCAATGGTGTGGTGGTTGTAATCACTTACTTTACATCTGTAGAAATGTGGGAATCCCAATCTCGTCTGACTATCACTCCTTCTGGATACTGCATCTCTGAAAATTTTCTCTCGGGAGAAACTTCAACCTCCACCTCCACCTTTTTCTTCCCTTTCGTGCCTGTTGTAGGTGCTTTCTTCAGTGCCATTGTAAAAATCCTACCTTTTGTCTTCTATGTCGAGTAAGCTCAAACCCTAGCTCAAAATCGTGTTCCCTAGCTCAAAACCATGTTCCCTAGCTCCTTCTCAATGCTTTTGTTATGTTCAAACCCTTCACCAATGGGGACACAAGCCACTTATGCACAAAAATCTACTCTCCATGTCTAGTTTCATAGCTCTCCGCACCTCAACACGACTTCTTGGCTTGGCTCAGTCAACTTAGCTCAATTGAATACTTGTGATCAAAAGGTAAAAATGAACCCACATCCCATCCTTATATATATTTTAAAAAAGTTAGTGCATGCATTCCTCCTTCACCTACCACCAATCCTCTCATTAATTGACCATTTTCACTAATTTCTCCACGCGGTACACCTTCGCACCCCAGCTATAACCTTCTAGCGTGCCTTCCTACCTTTTGTCTACAAACTTCTCTTCTGCGTGCTTCTATGTGCCAAAGTACCTCACCAATGTGCCTTCCCCTAGTAGTTTCCATGGCCACTGCTTACCTCATGTTATACTATTCATTCGTTTATTTCCAACTATGGTCTTCTTGAGGATCAATATTCTTTCTAGAAGCTTCCTTCCATATTTAAATAGCACCTGTAATAGTATGTTCTTATGTGTACCCTTTTTTGAATAACAAATAAAAACCACCCCACACCAATGGTATGTGCAATCCTCTGCGCATAAAAATACTTCAGATTGTAATTAGCTTCCAACACATAAATGTACTTATTACACAAAACAATGAACTAAATTGACAAAGCATAGAGATGAAGAAGGAAATACATTAAAATAAATAAAGAAAGGGATATCTATACTAAATGGAAATACTTCCTTATTACAAAACACCAAGAAGACTTATTTATAGTAGGGCTTTAGCCTACTCCTATTAAAGTAACTGGGTAATTGTGTTCTACCAAGTGCCTCTAACTGACAAGCACCTGATTCAAGGATGTGAGTGATAACATATGGTCCCAACTAATGCACCTTAAGTTCTCTTGGATGGCTCAAAAACTTGTAATCATAAAGAAGTACCATCTGTCTAACCTCAAGCTTCTTGTCCCTGATGTTTCTGTCATGTCATGCCTTATGTTTGGCCTTTTCCTACTTTTGAGTCCAACTTGTTATGGTATGCCTCTCATCCAACTGTAGTAACTTTTCAATTATTTCTTCTAATGCATGTTCATCAATTAGACCTTCATCATGCACTAATACAAATATGGTAACATGAATTCCATTGGAAGAAATGCTTCTGTGCCAAACACCAACTGAAAGGGTGTGGCCTTATTCAACCTCTTGTAGGTTGTTCTATACACCCAAAGTATAGCAAAAACATTATCATCCCAATCTTTCCTTTCAACATCACAAATTTTTGTCAAGGTCTAGCTCAATATCTTGTTGAAAGCCTCGGTAGCTCCATTTGCTTTAGGGTGATAAGGTGCAGTCTTGTGGTGCACGACCATAAACTCATCCAAAAATATCCTGATCATCTCATTCAAGAAGTGTGTTCCCCTATCAATTTTCAAGCTTAGTGGACATCCATACCTAGCGAGAATATTTTACCATAAGAACCTTGTTACCATAGATGTTGTACAATCCTTTGTGGGTGTTAATTCTATCCACCTTGTAAGATAATCTATGCAAGTGATGATGTAGCATGATCTAGTTCTACACGCGGCTGGGGAAATAGGACCCACAAATTCTATAACCCATTTCTCAAATGGCTCTGCACTAGAAATAGGCCTCAAAGGCATTTCATCTCTTTGCCCAGGTTTTCCAAGGTGTTGACAGTGATCATGCCTTACAATACCTTTACAATCCTTGTACAGGGTCTCCCACCATAATCCAGTGAGTAGAATTTTTCAAGCGATGGCGTCACCTACATAGTTGTCACCTGCAATACCACCATGAACATCTTCCATGATATGTGTGTGCTCATGTTCCAGTACACACCGGCACAATACTTCATCTTAGCCTAGTTTGTATAAGTCACCAATAATCAACATGAAGGGTGCAACGCAAATTGCAAGTTGTTTCTTCTCTAAGGCTTTCATTCCTTCTGGGGGCATACATGTGCATAAAAAGACATAAATATCCTCCAATTCTGAAGGCACGATGTAACCTTTATAACTGTGCATCCAGCATTGTATCTTCAATTGTTTGTGTGTCCTCTCCTGATTGAATTCTTGATAAGTGGTCTAGGATAGAATTACTTTTACCTAGTTTTACCATGACTGTAAATTCAAATTCTTGGAATAAGAGCACCCATCGACATATGCACCCCTGTAAAATGGGCCTATTTACCAAGTATTTTAATGTCCATGTGATCAATATAAAATACAAAGTGTGTTGCTAGAAAATATTGTCTGAATTTATGCAGTGCATAGATCATCGACAAATCCTCGCACTCTGTAGTTGTATAATTCTATTCTGCATGGAGTCAACTTTCTAATAGAAAAATAGATAGGATGATCTATAATACTTTCTCTAGGCTGAGCTAACCTTGCGCCAATGGTTGTGCCAGAGGCATCCACATGTACGTGAAACGGTTGGTTCCATGAGGGAAAATGTATAATAGGTGTTGTAGTAAGTCTCTCCTTCAATGCCTCAAATGTGTTTTATTATGGTTCTCCCCAATATAATGTCCCTTTTCCTTTTAGTAACTCTTCTAGGGGCATAGAAATCTTTGCATATCCTTTGATAAATTTTCTGTAATACCCTATGTGGCCCAAGAATCTATGCACCTCACTTTTACTGGTAGGCTCCTTCAGGCCCACAATAAATGTAACCTTAGTTAGATCTACTAACAAACCTTCTTTGTAGATGATATTCCCTAGTAGAGTTCCAAAAGGTGTAGCAAATACACACTTCTTGATGTTAACGAGATACTTAATTGTCTGCATCTTTCAAACATTAGGCGCAAGTTATCACAATGATCCTTAAGAAGTCCATACACCATCTAATCATCCAAGTAAACATGCAAGAAGTTTTGAATAAAATCTTGGAATGCTTGAACAACTATGCGCAAAAAGATAGCAGGCACATTCTTTAAACCAAAGGGCATCACAATATATGAAATACTTCCTCATTCATTGGTTAAAGTTGTTTTCTCTTGATCCTCCTATGCAATTATTAACCTGATGATACCTAGAGAACCCATCTATAAAAGAATAAATTTTATGCCCTACAACGTATTTTCTAATATTTCCTCTGTGAAAATGTAGGAAATAGGATCAATCACACATGTAACATTTAGCTCTATGTTAGTCCACACAAATCCTAATCTGACCATATTTATTTATATTGATTACCATTGGGCTAACCCAATCTGATTCTTCTAGGGGCTTAATGATGTCATATTTCAACATTTTTTCAATCTCTTCCTTAACTTTTACATGCAGGTTAGGGTTCATCCTGTAAGGTCTCTTCTTGCTCGGGTGTGCACCTTCCTTTAGCTTAGTCTTCATCTCTCCTAATGACTCATGCACCCCTTTTAACTCATGGTATCCCCTAAGGGAATAAGTCCTGAAAATCATGTAGTAACTCAATTATCTTTACCACTTCAGAATCAGACCAATAATCCCCAATTATTACCTCCTTAGGTTTAGCATCTGTGTCAATTTTCACTTTCTTAGTCTTCATAGGTTCATGATAGGCGTGCACATTTTATCTGCACTGTCTAACACCTCATGTGTACCTTTTGAATGATTTATATCCAGAATTTTCTACTTCTTCATCATCCACTATGTAGACAATCTTTCCTTTTTCCTTCTCAAGGACAGCGTGCTGAAGTAGTGTGGCATTTGTCCTCTATTTCATCAAAATGTGCTCCTGAGTTTCCTTCACCAAATAACTCCTGAATGAGTTCTTGTGCATTTGCACTATCTCCCATAGTCAAGCATTTTATAACCGTTAATGCCTCTTCCACCGGAGGCTTGAGAGAAGAAAGTCAAATGTAGCCATTCCTGTAATTAAATTCCTACCAATTTCTAGTTCCCTATGGAGTTCTGCATATACATACCAAGCACATGCACAACCTTACAAAGTGGAATAAATTTTATGCACCCATAGTGAAGGTGGTAAATTCTCTTGCCTCTCTGCCTAGAGTCTCTCACATTGCTGAACGTGGTGTTGAACAGGTTGATTACCATGATATATGCATATTTGAGTAGGTGCATTGCTCTTGAAGAACCGAGTGGTTAGAGAAATTTTGACTTCATTCCATTCTATGAGATTATCCATGTGAACCATCCACCAGTGCATTGTTGTCCCACACAGGGTATACGTTAGCATATTTCTTCTTTTAACTTGGTTTATCCACTTCTCCTTCCATGGTGCACAGGAATACCATAGAGTCTCCTTCTCCAGTGTATTGAGGTACATAGTTGTTACCTATCATCCTAATACAATAAGGTTTGATTCTCCACGCAAATATTCTTCTTACTTCATGCCCAACCATATCATAGGTTCTATGTGCCCAGTTTTCACAAGCAATACTTGTAGTATCATTAATAGACTGTGCATCTTCCAACTGGAGGTTTCCTTCCTTAGATGGCTTAAGTACTTCTGGATCTCAAATGATTCATACATAAATCCTATTTAGGTCTTCCTCACTCAACAGTTCAACATAAGGTGCAGATTTCCCATCTGTTAAAGGGATAATAACTCTTTCCTCCTTGTTTTCAAAACTTATATACCCTTGTTGAACCGTAGATCAACATTATTTACATACACCAAGGATGCCCAAGCAGAGCTAAGAAGCTATCTACTTCTGCAAGTGCTAAAACCTCAAAGTCCCAGTGAACTTGGCTCCTTGTATAGTAATGGATGCATCCTTTAAAACTCTGATGGGAGTGGCCTTAGTTTGATTAGCCATGAAATAATACATTAGAGGATGGTTACAATGGAGGTCTTCCCATTTGTACCCATGCATCTAAAGTAAGAACATTGACTTCCATGCACCTGTATCAATCAATATATTTCTCAAAATCCACCCATCCACAACAACATTCAGAGTGATTTCCTTGTCATAATCCAGGCTATGAGGGGGAAGATTAGCATGTAGGATCTGTCATCCATTCTCAATACTTACACGTAGAAGTGTTTCCCTTTAACCAATTCCCTAGTAATGGAATGATATTCTCCTGGAACAACATTTTGCACACCTTTTTCAAGTCATCAATATCATTTGGACTATCTCTGATGCCTTCTTTTTTTCCAACTTTTGTGATGTTCCTTTAAACATTGTATTTCACCCTGAAGATTTCTAAGTACCTCCATGGTTTCCTAATAAACCTCCTTCTGATGGGTAGGATCTGGGTACCTTGCATGTAAAACCTCCTCCTTAGTGATGGTAGGCTTTTGTTGTAATGCTCTCTGGCACGCACAGCTTCAGCACATGTAGTAATGATTCATTACTTGTAATACCTCAGGTTCTACGGTGCCAACTTTGGCATCCACTAATTTTCCATGGTGCATTTTGTATCCTAACCATCCATGTGCACTTTGTTTTCTTTTTTATGCTGCTTGCTAAGATGCTCATACAAGTCCAGGAATTCCTCATAGTTATGATTCTTTCCACAAAAAGAACAAGTAATATTCTAAGGACATTCACACCTGTAGTGGTCAGGAGATCCACATGTAAAACATGTTCTCATGAGGAAACTCACCTCTTCCACCACCACGGCCTCAGCCTCCAAATCCACCATAGTATCCTCGACCTCTGCCACAATCTCCTTCAAAATTCCCTTCATTTTGTCATAGCACCCTTGATTGTGATCCTGATCATTTTACTCATTTTTACTTTTAGAGTTATCTGATACTCTTATCTGTCGCACACCAATATCTACAGCATCATGGATCTGACCAATCAACCAGTAGTCTTCTATTTCATGAGTTGTGTACCTAAAAATTTTACAATAACAAGATACATTCTTCCTTATTGTGCATTGTAATAATGGGTAGCGGCTAGCATCATGGTTTAAATGACATATCTCACAGTCTAACAACAATGAGTGTACTAATCTGTGGGGACAACTATCCTTTATGTGACCTTCCACTTCACAATCTATACACCAAATCCCATTGCACGTCTCATGACTGAATTTTCCGATAGTTTCTCCAACTGCTTTTTCATAGCTGCAATCTATGCTTCTAAAAATGGGCTCACCCCAGTGTCTATACTTCTAACTACCTCAATGTTCAAAGGCTGGCTTCAAGTGCTTTGGGATCAGTGTATGTCTTATGTGATAATGCCCTCCTAAAAGGTGTAATCAAGCCCCTAACAAACCATTGTGCATGTTGGCTTACATGAATATCATAAGAAAGTTTAGATAACATTGTTTTGAAATGGGCATCATACTCTCTGACACTCTCAATAGTGCCTTGCTTAATATCTTGAGTGTGTTATACTCTTCTACTCAAACTCAGGGATATGAAACTCCTTAAGGAAAGCATTCTTTAATGTTGCATAGTCTACGCAAGTCTGATCAGGGTCAAACTTTTGTACCAACTATGTTCACGTCCCTTGCAATGTAGTGGCAAATTAACTTGCCTTACACTCAAAAGTCATGATTTCTTTTACGTGCCATGGGATTTCACACATGTGCACATGTTCAACAACATCTTCTATGCCCCTATACTCTGGAATACAAAGATACATCTCCATGTAAATATTCTAGGGTTGGTGCAGACCTTGCCCACCTAATACAGAACCTCTTGTGTTACCTCTACCTCCATAACCACCAGATCCACCAGAACTAGAGCCACCTATACCTCCTGATCCTCCTCCTGTAGCTAGAAGTTCAGACCAGTGGATGTACTTCCATGTGTCCCAACAGTAGTACTAAACTAAACCCTACAGTCTGCTAAGTGGTACTACTCCCAGAAGATGAGTCCAAAATTGCACGCTTGAGTCTATGTGCTGACGATGCACCTAAAAAGGTACCTCTAAATAACAAATAATATGTTTTCCCTGTAATAGATGCACTTTCTACCTGATTTACTACTTTTCTTCTACTGCCCAAACTAGCTTGTTGACTGTTGGTTGTACCAGATACTAGAAAACCAAGCAAAAGGGAAAGGTTGCTAGGTGGATTCAGATGCATGCATGTGGCCCATGTCATCTCTACTAGCACGCTTCCCGTATGAGGCTGAGGAGGGTTCCCTATCATGTTTTCCCAAATGGGGGAGTTCCTAGATGCTTTGGTTCCACATCTTCTACATGAACTTAAATCCTTCATGAGCTATCTCTCTCCTCAATGCCATTCATTCTACAACCTCACATTGTTTCTCTATCTCCCTCTCACGTGTCTCATTATACTTAAGCTTCATTTCCTCTCTATGCCTCTCTACCACTAGGTCCACCATCTTTCACCAAAACTACTCCTTCCCCTGCACATGGTGGGGTTTAGTTAGCCATCATCTTCTCTTCCAAGTTCAAGGTTACCATTAAAATTTTGATCGATAGTGGAATGCCTTGCAGGTAAGTTCCCCTGGGATATCATAAAAACTGGAATTCAGCTACCTCTAGGTACGAATAAGTGGAAATTGAGTACTCCAAGATATAGCTATTCAAAACACCATGGAACCACGTATCCACAGCGTGAGTCCAAATCAAATCAGCATCATAAAGGGCCTAAAATTCTTCCTGCATCCAAAACAAGTGTGTGATACCTCCAATTAATTTTAGACACATAACCAACCAACCACTCATATAGTTATACCAGAAAGATAGCAAAGAAGCTCTCATATAAAAAGTCATGCAAATTCTTCTCCACCATCACTCAGCCTAGATTGAGCACTCACCCAAAGCATGCAAAGGTACCAGGCCCCTCTTTAGGGTTGTTGTTGTAGGATGTTAGCATGATGAAGACTTAAAGCATTCAGATCCATAACTAATATATCATTCTACAGTGCATGTTCAGATCTAGATCTAGAGAATAACAGACTTAAATGATAACCATGATGAAATCAAGCATGCAAGAACCAATTATACTCAGGATTTGATACTCTTGATTCAGCCAATACACTCCATTATATTAAACATGATAAATATACAGAAGCTTATTACAATAGATAATACCATAGTTTATGCGTGCATCATATTTGGCAGCATAACCTCACAATAACTCAGTTCTTACATACTATCTCTCTACTACACAGTTCATTACATATTTATAAGGGTGGGGACTTTCCCTTCACCACTTATCTAATCCCAAAATAGGTCACATGCTATTATTAGCCACACACCATTACAATAATAGCCACACATGCAAGTGCGCTAACAATAGACTTCTTCTAGTTAACTGTCAGTAGTAAATCTATTCTCAGCCTGTACCCATGCAAAGTGCTTCATAGCCAATCCTCCAAAAATAGCCAATGCATTTCGCACAAGTCTTTAACCAGGTTTGTGTTTTTGAAACGCTATCTCCAAAAATAGCTCATCATCGTAAAAACGGCTAAGTCCCAAATCTATCTCTGTCCTTCAGCGCGTGATTCCTTTCCTGATCCTCCATGCCTTTTGAATGCACTCTGTTCTTCCACGTGAACCTTCTGTATGTTTTTCACTAAGTGCCATATTTTGACTGACCAACATTACCCCACACTAATTGCATTTCCACCATAGAAATGGTTGTCTCCAAAATGAATCAAAGAATATGAATAGAAGAATAGAAAGAATTTTTATGAATAAAAGAATGAATTTACCCTGCAACATCTTCTACTTAAACCTGAAGAATCAATTCTGGATATTCTTCTTTTATTTCCACCTCTAAAGTCTTCCAATAATTGAGTGCATCCTCTACTTTTTCTAGGATATCCATTGCAATTGACTCTAGCTCATCTTTTGCAATTTCTCCTTTCTCATTATGCAAGACTAAAACAATGTTGGACATTTCAGTCGATCTTCCTTTTAATAAGTCCATCTTTTGTGCTATGAGTTTCCCAAGCTCATCTAGCCTTTCCTTGTGTGGTTCTTGTGCTATTGTAAGGGCCTCATGCTTCTTCTTGACAAGTGCTAATCATTCTACATGGCCCAAGGTCTCATCCTTCATGGCTTTTAGGACTTCATTGTCCTCTACCATGGTCCTGGTTCTTATAACGGCTTCTGGGGCTGTACAAATATTCAACGCTTGATCTACTTTCTTCAGTTCCTCCTGCAAGCTTTGGAGCAATGCCTCATATGATGCAATCTTCCTCATCACCGAATCCTTTTCCTCTCTGCTTCCTGCTCAGGATTCTTTGGTGCTGGCATCCACAGAGGTCCATCTTCAAGCACCAAGTCCACCAATGTTTGTAAATAATGCATTGCCGAAGGAAACATTTTGGGTACCTTAGGCTCTAAGTGTGGCTTTTCTTTCATGATATTGTCCCCAATTTCCTCTGCCATGCTGATGAAAATAGTGTTCTTCTTTTGTGCCAAGTCTTTTTCTTTCTTTAGGCACACTATTTCTACATCCTTAGTTTTGAGTTCTTCTCTTAGCACCCTAATTGTTGCAACCTTATCCACATTTCATCATGCCACCTCTGTCGAGACTTTTACCAAAGCATTACTCACTTGTTCATCTGACATAACAGTAGGCTTTACTGTTATGTGTCTGGCCTGAGGTGTCTTCTTCAACCTCCTTGATACACATGACTCTTCACATACATCAAAGTCTGGTTCATCCATGTGCATGTGCATAGACCATGACAGTTGCTTCCTTGTGCACATGGTTGCCATATCTTCATCCATCAGCTCCCACCCATACAACTCCTTTGGTGTCACTGTGCTTTGAAAATGGGCACAGAAAATTTTACCTGTGTCCTCAGCATAGCCCATGACCGTGCAACATATTCTCCACTTGTTCTTTTTGATCTTGGCCCCTTAGGAACTTGAGCATCAAGATTTGGAGCTTGTTCTGCTATGCCCTGAGCAGTCTCTTGCACTGTCTCATCTACCTCCTTTTCTCCTTCTTCTCCATCCTTCATTTCTTCATCCTTTGGTTCTTCCACATCCTCTGGAGGTGTAGGAGATTTGGGCATACTTTCTGCAGACTCTTCCCTCCTCCTCATTTAGCTTCAACTTCCTTCTTCTCTTCTCAGTTGTCTCCTTCTATGGAGAGAGTCAAGGTGATCTGTGCACTGATTGTGGAGTAGCACCTTGGGTTCTTGTTCTCCTAAATACCCTTTTGAAGTGGCACTCTCCTTGTACTACATCCAGATCCTCATCATCTCCTTCTTGTGGCTGGGGTGGAGTAGTCACACACTCAACTTCTTCCCTATTTCTAGGCTACCTCCTACCTCTATGCTCCAAACCACCACTATCTTCATGCTCCTCTTCTTCATCATCTACTTCTATTGTCTCTATGGGCTTAGGTGCTGGAACATTTTCCATTGTATGCTTACCTTTTGGTGGCCCTGGGAGCATGAACTCATTCTCCACATACTTATTGTTCTCTAGCTTGGGCTTGAGTTGAAGGTACACAAGCACTGCTCCAACATCCCCAACTACCAAGCTTACAGGCTTCATGTTTAATACATCTGAGATAAGCCTCTCAATGTAGGCAGTCCATCCTGGATATACATATGTCTTTCTCAGTGTATGGTAGTCACAATCTACCTTGTCTGCATTGAAGGTTAGGTGGCACACATCTGAAAACTGGTGAACTGATGCCTGGAAATATCATGTTGTGAAGGCATATGGTAATTTGCACCATGGGCTCCAAGCCCCATCTTTCATGGTGAACCGCGATGCAAAAGTGTTGGTATACCGTGAACTGCACTACTGCCTTCCCTACTACCGAAGGTAACTCCTTGGGTATGCACCATTCTTCTTCAAACACTGCATGGAGCCTATCATACCACTTCTCTACCCTCTACTTGAATGGTCCACTCATTGATCCTTCACACAAGTACTTACCAAATCTTTCCGCATGTGACTTGTTCTCCATAGGGTATTCCCATATTTTCTCCTTTGGCCCATCGGGCACCCCATTTCCATAAACACCAGAGACAATAGAACAGCCCCGAAACTGATTTTCTCTCTATGTGCACACTTCTTAATGATAGCTTCCATGATGTAACTGGAGATGTTGTAATTCACTCCCTGTGACATCTTCTTCACAATGTGTAGCCACATTGTGTTTACTTGTGACCATCTTTCTTGGTCATTCAAATTTGTCACTAAGTGTGCAGCTGCTTGTATGATTGGGTACTTCTTTAATTTATCAATGTCCATGCCACGCAGGACCCTTGGTATACCCCAACTCCTTCCTTGTCTCCAGGATTGTGGCCTTATCAGTTAAATCACCATTTAGATCTACCCCTGTGCCTTTCAACCCTGTTACTATTGAGATCAACGTGGTTGTGATCCTTACCCTGCATCCTGCAAAGTAGAAGAAATCTTCATGTACGTTGCTCATCAACCATCGATACAATGGTTCATATTTACCAAAGTAGGGGAGCTCATACAACTGGTAAACTCCAATCTTCTTCAACAAATTCTCCCCAGTGTCATCATACACTGGCATGTCTTCTACTGTGCACTTATTTGTCTTTGTGTTTGATAACACATCCAACTCCTTATTTTTTCAGGTGTACGATGGTTGTACTCACTGATCTTGCTCTTCTGGATGTGGGAATCCCATTCCGCACCCACAATCACACCCTCTAGGATACTGCATTTCTGAGAAATTACTCTCAGGAGTCATTTCAACCTCTACTTCCACTTTATTCTTCCCCTTAGCTCCCGCAATAGGTGCTTTCTTTGGTGCCATCTATAACCTGCAATCTTCTAACTTCAAATACTCACCTTTTATCTCCTGCAACATGTAAACCCAAACCCTAGCTCAATTCAGCATGCCCTAGTTGAAATTACATGCCCTAGCTCTTTTGTAATGCCTTGCTTCACTCAAACCCTTCACAACTGGGGACACAAGCTTCCTCTACACACAAATCTTCTCATCTCATCTCGATTCACACTCTTCACACCTGAATACTCTTCTCACAGCTCGGTCACACTTGGCTCTTTCAAATTATCATGATTGCAATGGTAAGAATGAACTCACATCCCATCCTTATATAGATTTTCAAAAATTTAGTGCATTTATTGCTCCTTCACCTACCAACAATCCTCTCATTAATTGACCATTTTTGTTCTTTCCACATGGTACATCTTCACACCCAAGCTATAACCTTCTAGCACACCTCCTACCTTCTAGCCGCAGACTTATCTTTAGCGTGCTCCCATGCACCTGAGTACCTCACCACTACACCTTCCCTTGGTAGTTCCCATGGCCTCTGCTTACCTCACGTTATACTTGTTTCTTCATTCATCTCCATCTATGGTCATCTTGTTTCTAGAAGCAATCTCTTTTTTTTTCAATTCTCCAACTTGAATAGCACCCGTAGTAGTTTGTTCCTTTCATGTGTACTTATTTTCAATAGTCATGTACCTGGATATCAATAACCACCCCACACTAAGGGTATGTGCAGTCCTCTGCACATATAAATTCTTCAAATAGTAATTAGCTTCTGGCACGTAAATGCACTTATTACACAAAAACACCAACTAAATTGACAAAGCATAGCGACAAAGAAGGAAATACATTAAGGAAATACATAATTGAAAACCTAATCTAAATGGCAACACTACCTTATTACAAACACCAAGAAGACTTATTTATAGTAGGGCTTCAGCCTACTCCCATTGAAGTATCTGGGTAACCGTATTCCATCAAGCACCTCTAATTGACAAGCACCTGTTTCAAGTATGTGAGTGACAACATACGGCCCCAACCAATGTACCTTGAGTTTTCCTGGATGGCACAAAAACTTAGAATCATAAAGGAGCACCATCTGTCCAATCTCAAACTTTTTATCCCTGATGTGCCTGTCATGCCATGCTTTCTGCCTGGCCTTTTCTTGTTTTTGACTCCAACGTGCTATTGCTCATCACTCATCCAGCTTGATTAACTTTTCAATCCATTCTTCTAATGCTTTCTCATCAGCTAGACCTCCAGCACATGCAATACACAAAGATGGTAACATGAATTCCATAGGAAGAACTGCTTCTGCGCCAAACACTAACTGAAATGGTGTGGCTTTGTTCAACCTTTTATATGTTGTTTGATATGCCCAAAGCACTGCAGATACTTTATCATCCCAATCCTTTCTTCCAACATCACATATTTTTGTCAATGTCTGGCTCAAAATTTTGTTGAAAGCCTCAGCAGTTCCATTAGCCTGAGGATGATAGGGTGTAGTCTTATGGTGTGCAATCATGAATTCATCCAATAAAATTCTGATTGTCTCATTAAGAAAATGTGTGCCCCTATCACTGGTCAAACTCAATGGACATCCATACCTTGTAATAATATTTTCCCATAGAAACCTAGCTGTTGTAGCCATTGTACAATCCTTTGTAGGTGTTGCTTCTGCCCACCTTGTCAGATAATCTATGCAAGTAATGATATAGCATGATCCAGTCCTGCGCGCGGCTGGTGAAATAGGACCCACAAAATCTATAGCCCATTTCTCAAATGGTTCTGCACTAGTAATAGGTCTTAGAGGCATTTCATCTCATTGACCTGGTTTCCCAAGATGCTGACAGTGATCACAAGCCTTGCAATAATCCTTACAATCTTTATACAGGGTCTCCCACCATAATCCAGTGAGTAGAATCTTGCGAGCAGTGGCATCACCTGCATAGTGGCCACCTGCAATACCACCATGAGCTTCCTCTATAATATCTGTGTGCTCATGTTCCAGTACACAATGACACAATACTTCATCCCAACCTAATTTGTACAGGTCACCACTAATCAACATATAGGGTGTCGCGTGTATAGCAAGTTGTTTCTTCTCCAAGGATTTCATTCCTTCTGGTGCCATACCTATTCGTAGAAAGACAACAATGTCCTCTAATTCTGATGGCACTCATTGTAACCTATATAACTGTGCATCAGGCATGGTATCTTCAATGGCCTGTGCTTCTTCTCCTGACTGTATTCTGGATAAATGGTCTGGTCCAGAATTACTTTTCCCTGGTTTTACCACAACTGTGAAATCAAATTCTTGAAATAAGAGTACCCATCTGCATATGCACCCCTATAAAATGGGCTTGTTTACCAAATACTTCAATGCCATGTGATCTGTATAAAATAAAAATGGTGTAGCTAGTAGGTACTTGTAGAATTTATGTAGCACATAGATCATTGACAAAGCTTCGCACTCTGTAGTTATGTAATTCTGCTATGCAGGAGTCATCTTTCTACTAGCAAAACATATAGGATGATCTATAATACCTTCTCCAGCTGAGCCAATATCATGCCAATGGTCATGCCAGAGGCATCCACATGTACATGAAATGGTTGGTCCCATGAAGGAAAATGTAGAATAGGCACGGTAGTAAGTTTCTCCTTTAATGTCTCGAATGCACACTGCTGCGGTTCTCCCCAGTAGAACGTACCTTTTCCTTTCAGTAACTCCTCCAAAGGTGTGGAAACCTTGGCATATCCCTTTATGAATTTTCTATAATACCCCATGTGACCCAAGAATCCATGCACCTCACTCTGACTGGTAGGCTCTTTTAGGCCTATAATGACTGCAACCTTAGCTGGATCAACCAACAAACCTTCCTTGCAGATTATGTGTCCTAACAGTATTCCAAATGGTGTAGCAAATATGCACTTCTTGATGTTCAAAGAGAAAATCAAATGTCTACACCTTTCAAACATTAAGCACAGTTTGTCAAAATGATCTTTAACTAATCCATACACCATCCAATCGTCTAAATAAACCTACAAGAAGTTGTGAATAAAATCCTTAAATGCTTGAACAACTATGCATGAAAATACAACAGGCACATTTTTCAGACCAAAAGGCATCACAGTATAGGTGAAGCTACCCCATTCAGTAGTAAAAGTAGTCTTTTCCTGATCCTCCTGGGAAATCCTAACCTGATGATACCCAGAGAACCCATCTGTAAATGAATAGATTTCACACCCTGCAACACCTTCTAGTATTTCCTCAGTGAATGGCATAGGAAAGGGATCAGTCACACATGCAACATTCAGCTCCCTGTAGTCCACACAGATCCTAATCCAACCATCCTTCTTGATACTGATCACCATTGGACTAACCCATTCTGACTCATCTAGGGGCTTGATGATTCCAGACTTCAACATTTTGTCAATCTCTTCCTTGACCTTTTCACACAAGTTGGGGTTCATCCTGTAGGGTCTCTTTCTAACTGGGTGTGCACCCTCTTTAAGCTTTATCTTCATCTCCCCTAATGATTCATGCATGCCTTTAAGTTCATGGTACCCCCGAGGGAATAAGTCCTGATAATCCCATAGTAACTCTATGATTTTTTCCACTTCAGAGTCTGACCAATAGTCTCCAATTATGGCCTCCTTAGGCTCAGTATCTGATCCAATATTCACTTTCTTTGTCTTCATAGGTTCATGATAGGCACACATGGTCTTATCTGCACTGTCCAACACCTCACGCCTACCTGTTGAATGGTTTACATCCAGATTTTCTACTTCTTCATCATCCACTAAGTAGACCATTTTTCCTTTTTCTTTCTCAAGGAAAGCACACTGAAGTAGTGTGGCATCGGCCTCTGTTTCTTCAACAAAATGTGCTCCTGAGTTTCCTTCATCCAATAACTCCTGAATGAGTTCTTCAGCCTTGGCACTATCTCCCATAGTTAAGCACTTTATGACTTTTAATGCTTCTTCCACCAGAGGCTTGGTAGAGAAGAAGTCAAACATCTGGGTCATTCCTGTAATTAAATCCTGCCAATTTCCAGTCTCTCTATGGAGTTCTGCATATACATACCAAGCACACGCACAACCTTGTAAAGTGGAATAAAACTTGTGCACCCAGAGTGAAGGTGGTAAAGCTTCCTGCCCTCTATCTAGAGTCTCTCACACTACTGAACGTGGTGTTGAACAGGTTGATTACCATGATAAGTGTAGATTTTAGTAGGTGCATTACTCCTCAAGAACCTAGTGGCAAGAGAAATCCTAATTTCATTCCATCCTACAAGATTATCCTTGTAGACCACCCACCAGCACGCTGTTGTCCTACATAGGGTATATGCTAGCATATTCCTTCTCTCCAACGGGTCTATCCACTATTCTTCCATGGCACACAGGAACACCATAGGGTCTCCTTCTCCAGTGTAACAAGGTACCGAGTTGTTACCTATTCTCCTGATATAACATGGTTTGAAATCCTTAGAAAATATACTCTTTACTTCACGCCCCACCAACTCATAAGTGCTATGAGCCCAATTATCACAAGCAACACTTGTAGTATCACTGATAGACTGTGCATCCTCCCACTGAATGATTCCTTCTTTAGATGGCTCAAGCACCTCTGGATCCTGGATGGCACATACATAAATCCTATTCAGGTCTTCTTCACTCAAGGGCTCAACATAGGGCACAGATTTTCCATCTGTTAAAGGGATAATAACTCTTTCCTCCTTGTTTTCAAAGCTGATATAACCCTTGTTGAACCAAAGATCAACATTATTTGCATAGCACCAAGGATGCCCCAATAGAGCTGGGAAGCTATCTGACTCTGCCAGCGCTAAAACCTCAAAATCTCCAGTGAACTTGGCTCCTTGTATGGTAATGGATGCATCTTTTAAAACTCCATGGGAGTGGCCTTAGTCCGATTAGCCATGAAAATACATTAGAGGATGGCTGCAATAGAGGTCTTCCTATTTGTACCCATGCATCTAAAGTAAGAACATTGACTTCCACGCACCTGTATCAATCAATATATTACTCAATAGCCACCCATCCACAACACCATTCAGAGTGATTTCCTTGTCATAATCTAGGCTATGAGGGGGAAGATTTACATGCAGGATCTGTCATCCAGTCTCAGTACTTACGCACGCAGAGTGTTTCCTTTTAACCAATTCCCTAATAGTGGAATGATATTCTCCTAGCAAACATTTTGCACACTTCTCTCAAGTCATCCATATCAGTTTGGACCATCTCTGATGCTTTCTTTTGCTCTCCATCTTCTATGATTGCTCCTTTAAAAATTGTATTTCACCTTGAAGATTCCTGAGTACCTCCATGGTTTCCTGATAAACCTCCTTCTGATGGGCAGGATCTGGGTACCATGCATGTAGAACCTCCTCCTTAGTGATGGTAGGCCTCTGTTGTAATGCCTCTTTGGCACGTGCCGCTTCAGCGTGGGTAGTGATCCTTACTTGCAATGCCTCAGATTCTAGTTCCAACTTGGGCATCCACTGATTTTCCACAGCGCATTGTATCCTAACCATCCCTGCACCTTTGTTTTCTTGTTTATGTTGCTTGCTAAGATGCTCATACAAGTCTGGGCATTCCTCATAACTATGATTCTTTCCACAGAAAGAACATGTAATATTCTGAGGACATTCACACCTGTAGTGGTCAGGAGATCCACATGTATAACATGTTCCATGAGGGAACTCACCTCTTCCACCACCATGGCCTCATCCTCTAAATCCACCATGGTATCCCCATCCTCTGCCATGACCACCTTCAAAATGCCCTTCATTCCGATCATAGCACACCTAATTTTGATCCCAATCTTGATGCTCATTCTTTCCTTTAGAGTTATCTAAAACTCCTGTCTATCATACACCAATATCTATAGCATCATGGATCTGACCAATCAGCTGCAGTCTTCCATGTCATGAGTCATGGACCTGCAAATATTACAGTAACAAGAGACGTTCTTCCTTATCACACGTTGTAGTAATGGAAAGTGGTTAGCATCATGGTTTAAATGGAATATCTCACAATCCAACAACAATGAGCACACTGATCTGTGGGGAAAACTATCCTTTGTGTGACCTTCCACTTCACAATCTGTGCACCAAATCCCTATGCACGTCTCATGTGCTGAATTTTCCGATAGTTTCTCCAACTACTTTTCCATAGCTGCGATCTGTGCTTCTAAAAATGGGCTCACCCCAGTGTCTATACTTCCAACTGCCTCAGCACGTAAAGCTGCTTCAAGTGCTTCACATGGATCAGTGTATGTCTTATGTGATAGTGCCCTCCTAAAAGGTGTAATCAGACCTCCAACAAACCATTGTGCATGTTGGCTTGCATGAATATCATAAGAAAGCTTTAGATAACAACATTTTGAAATGAGCATCATACTCTCTGACACTCTCAGTAGTGCCTTGCTTAATATCCTTGAGTGCACTTATACTCTTCTATGCTCAAACTCAGGGATGTGAAACTCTTTAAGGAAAGCATCTTTTAAAGTTGTATAGTCTACGCAAGTCTGATCAGGGTCAAACTTTCTATACCAGGTGTGTGTGCACCCTTGTAACGTAGTAGTAAATTGGCTTGCCCTACGCTCAGAAGCTGTGATTCCTTTTACGCACCACAGTATTTCACACATGTGTACATGTTCAGCAACATCTTCTATGCCCCTATACTATGGGAGATGAAGAGACATCTCCATGTAAATATTCTGGGGTTGGTGCGGACCTTGCCCACCTGATCCAGAACCTCCTGTGTTTCCTCTACCTCTAGAACCACCAGATCCACCAGAACTAGAGCCACCTATACCTCCTGATCCCAAACCTGTAGCTGGGGTCAGACCAGAAGATGTACTTCCCTGTGTCCCAATAGTAGTACTGAACTGTACCCTGATAGTCTGTGAAGTGTTACTACTCCCAGAAGAGAGTCCAAAAATCTGCGCACCTAAATTCTGTGTGGATGATACACCCAAAAAGGTACTCCCATATAACAATGAATCCATTTGTGCTGCCATCATTGTGCTTCTTATATGACTCACTCCTACTCTCCCACTACTTGAATTAGCTTGCTGACTATTTGTTGTACTAGATACTGGAAGACCAAGCACAAGGGAAAAGTTTCCAGGTGGATTCAGATGCACACCCATGGCCCAGGTCATCTCTATTGGCGCACTTCTACATGAGGCTGAGGAGGGTTCCCTATCATGCTTTCCCAAATGGGGGAGTTCCTGATGCTCAGGTTCCACGTCTTCTGCGTGAACTTCAAATCCTTCCCAAACTATCTCTCTCCACAACACCATTCACTCTGCAACCTCCCACTGCTTCTCTACCTCCCTCTCGCGCGCCTCATTATACTTAAGCCACCTTTCCTCTCTCTTCCTCTCTACCGCTAGGTCTACCATCTTTCACCAAACCTGCTCCTACCCCTACGCATGGTGGGGTTTAGTTAGCCATCAGTTTACTCTCCAAGTTCAGGGTTACCATCAAAATTTTGATCACCAGTGGAATGCCTTGCAGGTAAGTTCCCCTGGGATATCATAAAAATTGGAATTCAGCTACCTCTGGGCATGAATAAGTGGAAATTGAGTACTCCAAGATATAACTGTTCAAAACACCATGGAACCACGTATCCACAACGTGAGAGTCCAAATCAGATCAGCATCATAAAGGGTCTGAAATTCTTCCTGCATCCAGAAAAGTGTGTGATACCTCCAATTCCATTTAGATGCATAAGCAACCAGCCACTCATATAATTCTACTGGAAAAATAGTGAAGAAGCTCTCATACAAACAGTCATACAGATTCTACTCCACCCACGTGTGTGCGTCAAACTCAGATCCAGTGTTAAACCTCCATGCGTACTCTTCTTCCAGGTCATGTATCCACTCCTCAACACTTGCTAGGGTCAACCGGTATGTCTTCATCATGAATCATCCTGAAAACAACTGAAAAAGAGGTCCCAGGAAATGGAACCAATGATGCAGCCTAGAACTCACCAGTAAAAGCCCATGTGCACTGGCACATCACTCAGCCTAGACTGAGTGCTCACCCAAAGCATGCAAAGGTACCAGGCCCCTCTTTAGGGTTGTTGTTGTAGGATGTTAGCATGATGAAGACTTAAAGCATTCAGATCCATAACTAATATATCATTCTACAGTGCATGTTCAGATCTAGATCTAGAGAATAACAGACTTAAATGATAACCATGATGAAATCAAGCATGCAAGAACCAATTATACTCAGGATTTGATACTCTGATTCAGCCAATACACTCCATTGCATTAAACATGATAAATACACAGAAGCTTATTACAATAGATAATACCATAGTTTATGCGTGCATCAGATTTGGCAGCATAACCTCACAATAACTCAGTTCTCACATACCATCTCTACTATACATATTTCATTACATATTTATAAGGGTGGGGACTTTCCCTTCACCACTTATCTAATCCCAAAATAGGTCGCATGCTATTATTAGCCACGCGCCATTACAATAATAGCCACACATGCAAGTGCGCTAACAATAGACTTCTTCTAGTTAACTGTCAGTAGTAAATCTATTCTCAGCTTGTACCCATGCAAAGCACTTCATAGCTGATCCTCCAAAAATATCCAATACATGGCCCATAATTTTCATCCCATTTGTGTTCTTCACACACCATCTTCCAAAAATAGATCATAATGGCTAAGTCCCAAATCTATCTCTTCCTTGTGCATGATGATTTTCCTGATCCTTCCGCACCTTTGAATGTGCTCTGTTCTTCTGCATGAACCTTCTTTAAGTTTTTCACTAAGTGCCATATTTTTAGTATCATCATAAGTCATGTATGTATCATAGCCAGTAGCATAACTCTACAATAACTCACACACACCCATCTCTACTAAACTACATAGTTAAATACATATTTATAGAGGTGGAAACCTACCCTTCACCACCTACACACTTCTAAAAATAAATCATGTGCTTATAATAGCCATGTGCCTTTACAATAACAGGAACACATGCAAGTGCACTAATAATAGATGTCCTACAGCTAACTGGAAGAAGTAATCATATTATTAACAATAACCATGTATGGTGTTTATCATCTGCTCATTCCCAAAATACCATTTGCATGTCGTGCAATTCTCCATCCCGATGTGTGTTCCACATGCTATCTCCAAAAATATCCTGTAACCATAAAATGGCTAAGTCCTGAACTAACAATTTTAGCGCATGTTTCCTTTCCTATCCTTCCATGCCTTCAAATGCACCTTGTTCCTGTGCACACATTATTTGTGTGTCTTCTCCTTAGAACCATATTATGTCTACTCAACACTCTCCTAAGCCTCAACTCCTCTGAGATGTCTTGTGGGAGACATCATATGTATCTCATGTCCCAAAGGTGCTCCAAAATATCTCCACAATGATATCTTATTTCATTGTTGATTCCTAGCTTCACCAACATCTCGTTGAGGAAAGATATCTTACTTGTGTTAACCCCAACCTTACCAACATCTTGTTATGGAAAGATATCCTCTCTATTTTCTTAGAGAGGATGTGATTTATCTTCTGGGAAGGTCATTTTCCAGAACTATATATTTGCTAAAGTTAATGATCATAGGTTATCCTTCATTTTGCAGACCAAGACATGACATAATTTATGTCAAGATTGGATGGAATACCACGTTTGTGTTCATGGATTCCATAGATCGGTGTGAGTGTCTTTCTAGACCCATTTAGACATAGCCCAATGAGGGGTGTAACTCCATTATCAAACCTATAGTTTACATTGTAATCTTTGTTCTCATCTTTGGATCTGCATGTAAGTTTTACAATTCAAAGACTCTAATGTTGACTTTTATTATTGTGCCAATTTTTATGTCAAACCATACCAAACTTCAATCCTAGAGAATTATCCACCAACGCTAATATCCCTGATAGAAACACCAAGTAAATCAACAATAAGGTTTAGAGATCAACAAGCCTATTCACACTAAAGAATTATTCTATGATGCTTCTAGTATTAGGTGAAGGGTTCGATCATCACCAAACATGTCTAGAACTTACCTACAATCAAATATTGTTAGACTGCAGTGATGTATACATGCTTAATTATGTTTAATAGGGTAGATTGTTCAAAGACTGGATACGACCTTCTTGGACTCAACATATGATTAACTTCCAACATTTGAAAACATAATGAAATGTGTACATTATCTTGCTACAAATAATTATTGGATTGTTATGCATAAGTGTACACTACTAGCCAAATGGGATGATATCGAACCTTAACAGGATGCTTCCCGAAACTGTACTCGATAGCTATGGAATCCACATGGGTCAGGGCTGTACCATGGAAGCTATCACGACTTATCATGCGCTCTTTACCTAACTATATGTCACTCTTTGGACCTGCATTGAATTGAGGCTCCTATAACAATAATCTATGGTCTCATCTAAAGCATGGATTTATCTTTCACTTATCAAACCCTCAGTTTTCGTACATGTTGTGAGACTACTAATGAATGCACTGATCATCATCTCATAATCCTATCCATCGATGAATAGCTCTTATAAAACAAACATTGGTCAAGGGTTGTGGGAACTCCCCATATAATACTCTGACATTTTCAATAGTATCTCTGAATTCAGAGGCCTCAAAGTTTCATCACGTCGTTCTCCACTCTTTTTATGTGATATCCAAATAGGACCTTGATCAAAATTCAATTGATCTTGCACTTTTCTTGTTAATGACTTGGCTCTTAATAAAATACTTGGATCATGTTTGATGTTTGAGTTATCGTGGATGTTGAGAAAGTATTCCTTGACCTTATTTCCCTAATGACTTGTAGAGATAGATGTGGGTGCTTCCTTAATGACTTTAGATGTGACAATGTGAGATTTAGCTTGTGAGCTTTATCTGTTCCTTTTCAAGTAGTATGAAGTGAGTGCTTTAGTTTTTAATACTTCCTTATGATGTTTTGTGTCTAGCAGTTGTAGTGTTTACTTGCTTATATAAGGGAGCATGTAGATGACCATCAAAGAAAGTGCCCACCTGAATGGAAGTATAATAGAATCAACGAAATATAATTGATTTGAAAGGAGAGTTGGAGGACATGCGGATCCAAGATCATACAAATGGGTCAAGACTGGATATTAATAATTGACCAAACTATACAACCCTGACTTAGAGTTGTCATTGGTTGACATATGCTTTTGAGGTTTGGGACCTGCCATATGTGATGTTTGTTCTATAAATTTTTTAGCACAATCTTACTGTTACTTCAAAATGGTGTCGATACATCAGTATACAAGGATAAAATTATAGAGCTAAACAATAGGACCTCAGATATGTGCTAAAACTAGGAGTGATTATGGCATGACAGTTGGTCATTATTTATTGGTATCACAAGGGATGTATTAATCAAATCAAGGATTATCAAAGTCTGTAAATTTATCAATCACCATTGATAGTGTCTAATATTTAAACGTATTACAAAGCACATATTATTATTTGTAGAATGACACTTTGAAGTCCATTACAATCATTCTTTGAAAACGTCTTTATTTATAAGCAAGTAAATTGAGTAACTAGGTGGTTCTAGATTATGGAATGTACTAAGATTTGCATAGCCAAAACCACTAGGTTGTTTTCACTACAATCCGCAGCACTTCCTGGTGACCTACCAAACCTTTTACAAATCAACTCCCTTTTCAATGAATATTTGCCATATTGCATACATGAAAATACATATTTTATTTGTTAACCATGGCCCTTGTCAACATGCCATGCAAAATATTTGGAAGTCAACTAGAACTGCATAAAACAAAACAAAGTAGATGATAGTTCCATTGAATGTAGGAGAATAAGACTAGGTTTGCAGCTAACCCTAGTTTGGCCATGAGATCAACGACTAATTTATTCATCTATGAGAAACTTATGTGCCCACATTGTATGTATGAATATGACATAGATGTCTTTGTATGTGGCAAAGTATTACCCCACTGAGAATATGGCAAATAATAAAAACTAACAACTATTGTAATGCAAGCTCAATAATTCAATTTGTGTAATTATCCCATGAATTCTAGGAAAAGCCATGAAAATGGTGAAATGGCACTGAGCTAAATCCACAAATAAATTAAAATTGTCAGTGTAGGATAAGTCAATGGCTACAACGTGTCTGGAATTGGTGGTGGTGTTGGTGGTCAACATGAAGGAACGCTTGTAATTTGTTCACTTTCAACAGTGGACATATCATAAACCATCCAAAGTATGTCATGTGAACAATAGTAATTATATAGACACATTCTACAAACTCTAAGAAGAGTATATATTTCGAGCGACTTTGGCATATGAACTTATAATAATTTACCATGTTATTGGCAAAATTGTATCCGCTTACCAAACTAGCCGAAAATAATGATTGCATCATAGCGCCACCATTATTCAATCCAAAAACTTGTACACCTTATAAATTAGGCATAGATCTAAATATCAACAGGAGAAAGGAGTTTCAAGCTCTAGATATCACCAAAACCCTCCAATGAGAGTAAGGGCTCACCACCCAATATTGAGTTCCAGGGTTTACAATTTTTAATGGAAATGGCATGTTCCAAGGAAAATCTACCCATGTACATCCACCAAGTGTAGCTTCCACCAATGAAGGAATGTGGGGTTTCATCCTCAAACCAAGTACACAGAGGGTTTTCATCCTCAATTACAAGAAAGAGAAACTAATTTCGTGTTCTAACTCCAAGAGAATGAATTCCATAACTAAAGAAACCCCTTTCTCCATCCAAATGACCCCTTTAAATTGCTAAAGGTGGTGCCAAAACCCAAATAGAATCCCTCCAAAAAGGATCGACCTCCTTAGAGACATAAGAGTTCCCTTTTTCTTTTATTTTTAAATTGTCTTTTCATTTTTTCCCATGGTGACTTGCACATGGAAGAGAGTGGAGGACCAGCTAGAGAAATCAGTGTTGGGCGAGTCAACGGAAGCAATGATCCACTCCTCTTGGGGGTTGTTTTTCCTCTAGAACTTTTCATTGTAACAACATTTGATGTGGGCTTTGTCGTTAATCTACACCTCCACCATCTCGTGATTTATATAGGGACTGGCCAAATCATCGTAAGGGAATTTTAGAAACGCAGGACATTGATGGTCTCTGACATGGCCTAGGTACTTCCCATTGGGATCTCTAAGGTAAAAGTAACGAGGAAGAGTAGGAGCAGGTAGGGAGACTTCTATGGCACCACTCTTAGACGAAGACAAATATGAATCCATGACTGCAAACACATGAACTATAAGAATAAATAGAATTATTATGTAATGCCACTAAAACACCCACAAAGACAACATGAAAATTATCAGATAACTTTTTTTTTACTTTCTTGAACTTTATAGGACACCACAGGTGATCTCAAAGGGCTACACCCAACTCACGATACACTTAACACAACACTGACCCACATAGGAAACAAGGAAACATACTATGCCCATCAAGACCAGTTCTCTTTTTTTTTACTAGGCACAACATAACAGTCCAGCTACAGCACACACTTACAAGTAGGTTTTTCCTATGGTAATATATTTTAGGGTAATGTATTTACCATAACATATTTCAATTCTTAGCTTAATTTCTTGAAAACTCATTTTATGTATCATCCTTCCCATATTGCAATATTGTTTTTTTTAACTATTGAACATATAGCTTATGATAACATATTGAATAAGGATCATTTAAATTACGAAAATCGCTTTGAAAGTGAAATAAGGACGGAATCCTATATATTTTATTAATCATCAAAATCATAAGCTTCCAAAAGAACATCCAGGAAGCATAACCAAATAAATCAAACAGATAATTGTTACAACTATGTAACAAATAAACCTACGAAGATAATATGACAAATATGGTTAACCATATAACAATTAATAATTAAATAAACTAACTATACAATGCATAATTAATTAAGGTAATAATATATTTACCCTAACATTCCCCCCCTTAATTTTGCATTGCCTCAAGGGATGAGGAGAGGAACTCTCTGAACATCTCGAACTTGTCACGTGCAAGTGACTTTGTGAAGATATCTGCTCGTTGTTCAGCTGTTGGACAAAATTGAAGTTGTATATTGTGCTTCAAGACATGTTCACGTATGAAATGTACCTGTACCTCAATATGTTTTGTTCTTTCATGAAAAATTGGATTGCGAACAAGTTTGAGAACACCTTCATTGTCAACATACAAGGTGGTTGGTTTGTCCTGTGGTATTCCAAGTCCTTCCAGTATGCGACGTAGCCATATCGCTTCACAGACAGCTTCACCTACAGAATGATACTCAGCTTCTGTGGAAGAGTGAGAAACAAAGTGTTGTTTCTTGCTTCCCCATGATATTGGTCTAGATCCCATAAAGAACACAAACCCTGAAGTGGATTTTCTGTCATCAATGTTACCTGCATGATCTGAATCTGAATATCCTGACAAGAAGAAGTTGTCATTCTTCTTGTATTCTAGACCAAGATCCACTGATCCTTTGAGATATCTCAAAATGTGCCTTGCTTCCTTCCAATGAAAAACTTTGGGTTCCTGCATGAACCTGGATAGATAGCTCACTACAAAGCTGATATCTGGTCTAGTGTAGGTCAGGTAAATGAGACTCCCAATCAACTGCCGATAGAGAGTGGCATTTACCATAGGAGATGGATCTGAACGAGATAACTGCAATCTATTCTCCATAGGTGTAGCAATCGGTGTGCAATCCATCATCCTGAATTTCTCAAGCGTTGTCTTGGTATATTTCATCTGAGAAACAAATATGTGATTCTCTTTCTGCCATACTTCCAATCCAAGACAATAGTGCATTAGCCCGAGATCTGTCATGTCGAATGATCGATTAAGATCTTTCTTCATTGCATCGATCATCCTCACTGAACTTCCAGTGATGACTAGATCGTCGACATAGACAACGAAAATCACAATCTCCCCCCTTGATTTTTGAGGTAAATATTGGGATCGTATGGATTTCTAACAAATCCATGTTGTACAAGATGCTCATCAATTTTGATGTACCATGCCCGGGGTGCCTGTTTGAGGCCATACAAAGATTTCCTGAGTCTGCATACCTTTGCTTCTTGACCAGGTACAATATATCCCTCAGGTTGAGTCATGTAGACTTCTTCTTGTAAATATCCATTCAGAAAGGCACTTTTTACATCCATCTGATGGAATTTCCAACCAAACTGTGCAGCTAGAGAAAAGATCATCCTGATCATTTTGATCTTAGTTGTGGGAGAAAATGTCTCCTCATAGTCAATGCCTTCTTTTTGTGCATACCCCTTTGCTACTAGTCTCACTTTATACTTGTCTATGGTCCCATCTACTTTGTACTTTTTTTTGAATATCCATCTGCATCCAATGGGTTTCTTCCCTGGTGGAAGATCGACAAGCTGCCAAGTGTTGTTTTTCATCACTGAGTTATACTCAGCATCCATGGCATCTTTCCAAGATTTTGACTGTAGGGATTCCTGGACTGTAGAGGGCTCATCAGATTCAATAACTCTACTCATCAAAGAAAATTTCACTTCTTCTCTTGCTTTACTGTGAGTCCGTGGTCCAGGGGTGGATGTATCTGGTGGAGCATCCATTCTTGCATCTCGTAACATGCTAGTATACCACTTGGGCATACACTGAACTGTTCCCATGGGTCATGGTTCTATCAGATCATCACCATCATCCCCATCATCACTTTCATCATCAGTGGGAACATCAGCTTCAGTTTTTACAACTGGTGAAAAATCCACATCAGGTGAGTCTGGAGGAGGAGACTCTACTTCCTTCTTCTCAAAGAACTCAACATCTCTGCTGGTGTAGACTTTCCTGGTCTTTGGATCCATCAATCTATACCCAAGAGTTTCTTCACTGTAGCCAATGAAAATGAGTTTTTGTGACTTCATGTCCAATTTATTTCTGTTCTCTTGGGTATGTGCATACTTTCTTTGCACCCAAATACTCTAAGGTGTGCAACAGATGGTTTCCACTTTGACCATGCTTCATGTGGCATTACTCCATCAAGAGAAACTGTGGGCACTCTGTTCAACAAATACACAGTTGTCTTTGTTGCTTCTACCCAGAATGTCTTTGCAAGTCCAGAATCATCGATCATGCATCACACCATTTCCATGATAGTATGATTTCTTCTCTCAACAACACCATTCTGTTGTGGTGTGTGTGGAGGAGGCATTTGTCGATGAATCCCATGAGCTTGTAGGTAGTCTTTGAACTCATCACTGGTGAATTCCCCCCCTCGATCTGAGTGGAGAGTTCTGATGTGATGACCAGTTTCATTCTCAACAGCTACTTTGAACTTCTTGAAGGTTTCAAAAGCTTCACTTTTCTTGCGAAGACAAAAAATCCACATTTTTCTTGAATAGTCATCAACACAAAGCATGAAGTACTGATATCTAGAATGACTCGGTTGCATCAGACCACAAAGATCGGTATGAACCAGATCAAGCTTACCATGAGCTCAAAAAGTACTCTTCTGAAATGAATCTTTGTGTTGTTTTCCTGCTAGGTAGTGAGGACATTTATCTGTATCCTTCTGAAGAGATGGTAAACCATGTACCATATTGCATCGGAAAAGTGTCTCGAGATACTTGAAACTAATATGACCAAGTCTCTGATGCCACAACTGTGCAGAGGTAGAGTTCTTAGCCACAAGTTCCTGATCATCTCTGTGGACAAAATCAAGCTGGAACATGCATCCCACATTGGAGGCTTTTGCAACTATTTTCGAGCCTCGTGATTTGTCTCGAATTAAACACATTTTCTTGTCAGAATGACTATCAAAGTCAATTTTCAAGTTGTGATCTAGGATTTGACTGACTGACAACAGATTTTTAGTCAACCCAGGGACATATAATACATCTGATAATCTACAGTTGCATGAACCAAGGGGTAGAGAAATGTTTCCAATCCCCTGAACTGTGTATGAAGAATCATCACCTAACGAAACATGGTTTTTCGAAGGCATGTCCCTCATTGAAGTAAACCAGTCTCTGTGGCTGGTCATGTGTCGAGTGGCTCCTGAATCAACATACCAGACATCACTAGATGACATGGAAGGTTCACTTGATCGAGTAGTGTACAAGTAGTCTTCATTATCTGAATGTTCTTCTTGCTCAACAATATTTCCTTGCTGATAGGGTTTTCTTTTCCAGTTCCCCTTTTTCTACCCTTGATTGTAGTTCATATGTCCCTTGTGAGATTGTTGGTGTTGAGGTCCAGAATTACTTGATGAACCTTTCTTGTATGTATTATACCAACAATCTTTTAATTCATGTCCTCTTTTGCAGATTGGACATTTCTTCTTCTGTTGCTTGTCTCCTTGTTGATCCTGATTCTGATTTTGGGACTTTTGATAGGAATTAGGTTTTCCTTTCCCTTTTCCTTTCCATTTTTGATGAGAAGAAAGTGCCTGCTCCTCTTCATCATCTTTATTATACATGGCTTCCTCTTGTTGCAGTAGATTTACTAATTTGTCAAAACTCACTGTCTGGTCTGACAAGTTGAGTGTTGTGACAAAAATGTGGTATGAAGAAGGGAGAGCTCTCAGAACAATTGGAATGAGAGTGTCATCAGTGACCTCTTCTCCTAGGGCTAGAAGTGAAGCCCTCAACTCTGTAACTCTTCTCAAGAAAGCTTCTATTTTTTCATTTTTCTTAAACTTCAATGTGTGTAACTGACTCTGCAAATTCAATATGACATTCTTGTTTTTGGCCTCATATACCATGCTTAACTTATCCCATGCTTCTTTGGCTATTTTGGCATCTCGAATGTGGGGTTGCACATCATCAGACACTCCAAACAAGATGATGAGCTTGGCCTTCTGATCTGATCTATCAAATTGTCATTGTTGTGTTGTATCAGTAGTTGATCTGGTCAGAGTACCATTCACAACAGGCCAGATTTCTTCAAACTCAAGTTGTGTCTTGATTTTAGTCTTCCATGCAGCATAGTTGTTTCCTCTGAGTAGTTGTGAATCTGGAAGAAAGAATTTGGGGGCATTGGTGCCCATTTTGCAGAATCCACTGACAGGGTTAGGCTCTTATCACTCCAGGTATAAGGTCTCCCAATCTATATACCGTCAGTCTGATATACCAAACCTTTCTATATACACCCTTCTGATATACCCATCGGTATGTGGAAGAAGCTCTCCCTTTCTATATACCCGGTGGTACGTGAAAGAGGCATTAACATACATGAAAGAATTCGATACGTGGTACCAAGACAGTACTGAAAGGGGTCTGTGTGATTATTGACACCGGCTCAAAGAAATATCCTCATACGCACATAACTTCGCTATATACTCAGATAATTTCTCAGTCTGATTTACGTCATGCAATCATTCACATACAGATGGGATGGCTCATATTGTGTACATTGTGTCCTTATTACTCCCCATCGATTTAAAGGGTCGATGCCCAGATGATGTTGTTGCAGCTATATTAGGCATTAAGTGTAGTAGTAGTCATGATGGCTTTACCCATAAGTGCTTCCCAGAGGCACTGTTTATACCAAATGCTGCGAATGAGATCTAGGATCTCGTGAGTGTTTTAGAACCAAATTTCACTATTTTTTATTACAATTCTCTGCCAGTTTTTGAGCAGTTACAATGTTTGCAGTTGACTATGACAACCTACAAATTAGTACAATACACTGAAGTATACAATTACATTCAAAAATTTGGAAAAATTGAATGGCAGGCAAAAAATTTTTTTTTTTGGGGCCCTGGTGGCCTCTGGAGCCCAATACGGCTTGCTGAGCAAAAGACCATAAAAAAATTGGCTCAAAATGAAGTTTTCTGATACCACTCCTTTGGAAAATGTTGTCTGGAATAAAAAATAAGCCAATTACGAGAGAAAAAAATTGGCCCTGATTAGGGTTTTTCTCGCTAAATTTAGTTAGTTATAACTAAATTTGAATTTGCCACTAAAGTTAGCGGTTCCACTAAATTTCCCACCAAATTTGGTAGTGGGTGAGGGAGGGGGATTTGACCCCTTGACCTCTCTTGATGGGAAGTGTCTTACAAAAGTTATGCTAGCCACTTGGGCGGCTAAGCTAAACAAGTATATATAAAGAGAAAATTGTAATTAAACACTTCCAAATGGTAAAACCATACCTCTTTAAAAAACATGGTTTGGGAAAGGTGGTTTTGAACAAAAATTCCAGCAAAGAGAAAAATGACAGGTGGTTTTGGCAGAATGAAGGTGGTTTTGGGTGTGTATGGCGCCTTAGATCAATTTTTCTTCCTTCCTTTGAGCTTGTAATCTCTTCCTTGGTGTATTCTATCCTCCTCAACCTTAATTGCAATGAATAAAGGTAGTTTTGATGAATTTGATGGTTTTTGAGGAATTTGATGATGGTATTGCAGGGGATGGGGCTGGGAAGTTGCAGAGGCAACTCTGGCTCTCCTTTTCTTGCACAAGCTTCTCCAATGCTCCTCAAACTCTACTGCAATCCTCCAATATCCTTCAACCTGCTCTGAAACCAAATGTGAAATAGGGACGGAAGCCTGGATGATTTTATTAATAATCAATCAACTTGTAAATAGTTTGTGCAATATTTATACATATTGGACAACAATATACAAACAAAGAATGATGTTGCACAGGTGCAATAATAAACCAGATTACATAAGCTTCCAAAAAGGTACAACCGTGAACAATACAAACAATAGTATTGTTAAAATACAACAACTCCAACAATATGTTGAATAAAACAAAATAGATGGTTATAATTAAATATAACCATATAACAATTAATAAATAAATAAACTAACTATGCAATGCATAATTAACTAAGGTAATAATATATTTACCCTAACACAAACCAAGAGGATTTTTATATTAAGAAAGAAGTTGGTTTTCTAAGGACACTACCCTAGAAGAAGGCATTGTTCATAATGCATGCCCAATAATCAATTATATGGGGGAACAACATATGCCAGGATAAGGTATAACTATGTCATTCCTGATTGCCGGGTTCATGGTGATAATACCAAGCATACCGGCTATGACAACCACACAACTAGGGCTCTTACTTATTTAAGCTAGGAGGTGTTATAAGCATAAGGATTTAAATTCGTTAACTGATTACAATTATGGATTTATAATTGATAATTTAGATTTAAATATTTCTTGATCCTTTATCCTATTTAGCATGACCCCATTAACTTTCCTACCATACATTCGTTTACAACTTAAGATAATTTATGTATCCCAACAATTCTAAAGATAAAACTACCAGTACAGGTTGAGAGTAACAAGGTATATCTTTGACACAAGAAGATAGTTTCCCCTTTTTCCCACTTCAGGTCTCCTTACTTCATCAATTTGTTTACGACATCATATAAACATAAACATTAATATATATATATATATATTTTAAACCATCTTAAGGATTGCAATAACATTATGTCATACCTAGCATTATATTATTGTCAAAATCTAGTAAGATTTACTAATTCAAGTTAGAACTCAGTTTTCTTACCATTATACTTTATGATAACTAGCCATGGATACATTGTTCCCTATCCAACACAACACACAATCCAAAGGTGACAAAGAGATTCTAATGTACTTGACTTGGAACAAATAGGTAAACAATATTGGTCAAGCAAGGCTAAACTATTTTCAAGATTGCAATTATACAATAAGATACACATAACAATGTTGTGATCATTCTATATCATTCTCAGTAATATTTTACAAGTTTTAGATTCAGTTAGTTATGACAACATTACTCCACAAGTACAAATTGTGCCCTTCTAACTCTCCAAACAAAAACTATTCTAGAGTTTTTCAACATATTTAAGCATACGGGCAAAAGAACTTCATTAGCAAAACTGATGCAACTTTCTACAAGTCTTTCCCTTTTTATACTCACGAAAGCCATCTTCACATTTATTAGCCTGAGTCAGTTCACGAGAATTAAGCATGATAAGAACTACACATTAAAACAATATGCTACTATTTAACAATATCATGAAAGGAAACCTTCTATTTCAAGAAATGGATATAAGCTCTAAACACTAACAACTTCTTAAGTCAAAATAAAATTTCCACCATGCCAACTAAGAAGGAAGTTCATATGCTTCAATTAAGAATGATGTCTCTAAATCAACAAAAGTTTAACAACCAATTAAGTAAGACCAAATGCCTTATAAGTTAGAAACAAAATGTCAAGTGTATTGAGATTTCAATCATGTAATTGTATAGATTACATGATTGAAATCTAATACTCAAATCCATCCATCAATCTATATTTTCTTAGAGAAGTCATATGTACGAGTTACGATCATTGACTCTAAAACGACAAGTCTCAAAACTACTTAAGTCCTTCATGCAAGTTAGTATTCTAACACATCCATCCAAGTTTCATAGTACTTTAGATTCATAATCCTCCTTATTTAATCTATAATTTCGATTTATATAAAAGGATCACCACTTTCTTATCACAAGTTCTTTTAAAGTAACCATCGTTACCATACTCAATGCCACTCTTATATATGCATTTATATGTACCACCAAATGCCATTAACTATCTTAACAACAATTTCCATCATAAATCACATATATATAAATATATATACCAAATATATAATAAATATCATAGAACAATATATCCACACCTGAAAACAGTAGTTTAGTTGTTAATGCCAATGGCATTAACAATCCAACAATTTCCATCAGTCATCCCTTATTAAATAAGCCAAGGTAGTTCTAATAATAACTGAATACTATACAAAATGTACATCATGTATCTTTAAATCTCGGTGGCTATACCTAGTTAAGGTTCAAAGCTCTATAAGGAATGGTTGATGTGTCCCTTAAGGAAAACCTTAAACTTCTTGAACCTATAAAGACGATCATAAGGTAATTATATATATCTTCATCATATTCATTTCTATAGCAATATTTAAGATGCAATATACTAAGTAACCGAGCACTAATAGCCCTGGTATTTGAGCCTCCAACTTAAATTAATCACTGTAGTCAACCACTCATATTATTTTGTACATGCAGGATGGTTTTGAATATCAGTAGGACAACTTACGTAGTCCATACGAAATAAGAACATGGAGATCCAACATAGCTTGCCTAAACTCACCACTCAAGGTTTGGCGACACTAATGAAACAACTGTCATTACACAGTTTGTTGTCATAACCATTAAAGAAGGGTGGATTCAGTTCCATAATAAATACAATAGAATCCCATCAAGGAATACTAACCCAGACCATTGTGCATATACTCCCCCAAACCGGATCGGGGTTCGAACCAATTGCTCGCTAGAGCAAGGTTAACAAAAACCCATGTAAATTTGCTCAACATACCCATAAACGGAATGGAGAACCCGTATTTACTTTTATTCTATTAACCACCTACCTTACACAAGCTGAGAGGTGACTTGGGCAGGTACAAACTATCAAATTCTATTCATCACGGTGCTCATGAGACAATGATGACAGTTATAGCCTTGGAATTAATTCCCTAGATTTGTATAGGAGTACAACAAAAGTCTATGATACTGTTAAGCCACGGTTAAACAAAATGCGACCAGATGGTTTATGAAATCCTGAAATAAATCATAGTGAATCTAGGAATACACGTTTTTTACCATCATAAAACCCCTCGAATATAAATGGGTTATTCCATCAAATACAAATCACATGAAAGTCCAAGAAGCACTGGTATCTTTTCAAACCCACATACAAGCTCCACAACAAGCCATCGATTTGCTCATACAAAAGCAACTGACAATTTCCTAACATTTTAACCAGACACAGACAAATCCAAGCCGTCCACCATTAACATTTGGCACTTTTATTGATATAACAAGAAATTTCAAGGGAAAAGGAGAGGTTTCCCAGCAAGGCGACTAAACCCATAATAGATCTTCAAGGCAACATTTACCCAGAAAGATATTTCTCAGAAAAGTACGCATCCACAACAACCCAAAAAACCCAAAACCAGAGGATAATCAAGGAACAACCAGCAAAGAAAACAAGTGATTGTACACAATCCACAAATCCCACTCAAAAAGCCAATTCAGGAAAGAGAAACGATTCATTTCAAGAGATTGTTGAAGCTCAACAATTATTGAGATGGGTAGCTTATCATGCCTGTTATACACTTCCAAACTTGTTGCATACGCCTACAGGGCCCATGATACAACTACAACTGACAACCTTTCTCTTTCTTTTTGCTTGCTGGATGCCCATTCTTTGTTCATGGCCACGTTTTGGCACAGGAAGGGTATGCGGCAAGGGCATGGGGAGCTCAAAACCTACGAATTGCATTTGCTTGGGAGTTTCAATGCCATTTTCACAAACTCTAGTCTACAATTCTCCACAAATGCTCACGCGGCCAGTCTTGGCGTTTCATTCAAACAAAGTATATGCCAAAGCATGTCATAATTAAAACAATAAAGAAGGCAAGTGGCCGACAACCCCACACACCCACTTGCCAGCAATAAACAATATTCACCAAGGAATTCAATGCTGGAAGGAATAAAACAAGTGCGCCCAACAAGAAAATTAATGAAAGAGGTGCCTTCCAGAGTGGGCAAGGTTGGTGGTTGGATCAAATAAATTCACCATTAAATTTGGCAATCCCCTCCTAAGGATTGGCGGCACCAAAAAAAAGTCTTGACCCCACCTTCCCACACACGCCAAGCTTAACCACAGTTGCTAAAAGGGTTAAGTCTTATGCTAGGTCAATGCATCCTTAGTTAGGTTTAAAGTTAGTTTTAGAGATAATATCTTTTTAATAAATCATCATCATAGTTTAGCTGGATGATTAAATAATTTAAACTTAGCTTAAATAATATTAGGTACCTTTTAAAATACGCCCTAAACACCTTTGGAAAGGTTTTCAACATTCCTTTAGAGCTATTACACCAAAGCATCATTACACAACCTATTTAAATCAAGAACACGATTATCCTTCAAAACAATATTCATAAAAGATGCTACAAAACCTCTCAACAACTAACAATAGCATTTACAATGGCACTAGGAGAAAAGGTAAGATGGAAAGAAAAGACATTAAATTAACTTCACAACAAGATAATAATCACCTAATGATGGGGAGAGGGAGTGAGAATGGAGGTAGGAGAAAACTAATGTTGTGAGTAGAATATCATATGCCCACACACATTAATTATAAATTTCATTCACATTCATTTAGAATTAGAAGAAAAACAAATCCGCGGGAGAAGCTATAATACCGAATGAAACTCATTGGTTACAAATTACCAATCAATACCTCAATCAAAGAGGCAAAAATTCCTTCTTTTATTATTAAATCTTGAGCAAAGTTTGTACATATCTTGAGAATGGAAGAAATTTGAGAGAGAAAGAAGATAGAATAAATACGGCATTTTTTGTATTTTCCAGGTACAGAGCACTCTGGTCTTTTTCAAAATTAACTGCCCCCCCTTTGGAATGGCTCTAAGGAGCCATTATATTCTTCGCAAGAAACCATTACAACTTCACAAATCCTCAACACCTTTTCAAATTCCTCTGCCTTGAAGAAAATGCTCATGGCGGGTTAAAAACTAGATCTTGCAAAGTAACTATTACATTTGATTTGTCAGTTTGAATATAGACCCTTTGATTTGCTCCTCTAACTCTAAAACTGGGCCATCCACGTGGCAGCAAGGGATTGGAGCGGTTACGGGGGAAGCCTTTTGCATTTTGTGTTTTTTTGTGAGACTTGGAAATTTGGAACAAATTGGCCCATAGCCCCCCTTTGACTTTTCAACATAGACATGTGGCACGATCTTATTGGAAATGGGATGGCGGCCCTTTTCTCAACATTTTAACCTTTTTTGGAAAAAAGGCTTAAAAATTCAAATTCCTCTGCCGGCCCGCTGCTCCCTTTGAATGCTTGACACGTGGCATCTTCTAATTGGAAATGAGGTTGTGGCTCTTTTCTAAACATTTTAACCCTTTTTTGGAAAAAGGCTCAAAAACACAAATTCCTCCGTCAACCCGCTCGTCCACTTTGACTTTTCAACGATGGGCTTTTCCTTTGACTTTTTCCCTACGACTTCTTCTCTAAATTTTTCCTATTAAATCATGATCAGGGCTGCGTGTCACTTTTTAACTTTTCACCTTTTTTGTAAAGAGGCTCAAAAACACATTTTCCCCCGATGGCCCACTCATCCACTTTGACTTTTCAACAATGGGCTTCACCTCTCCAATGACTCTGACCACGTGGCGATCTAGAAATGATTTGGTAATTGCCCCTTTTCTGCCCCACCTTTAGAATTACGTCGTTGCGCCACGTGGAGCCATCCGCTGAGACTTCCATACTTAGCCGATTTTACCTTCATTTTGTACCTAGGACACGTGGAAATCCTGTACTTAATTGAAGACTGTCCCTTGGACCCTACCCCTGGAGTTACGTCGTTGCAACACGTGGCTACTTCCGCTGGATTTTTAAGTATGACCCGAACCGCATCCAATCAAAGAGACCCACATATCACTCAGGGATGTTGAGGCAAAATTTGACAAGGAAAGAAATGCCCATCGTTCCCAACTCTAGGAAAAATACACAGAGGAAGAGAACTTCATCATTTTGAGTCCAATTTTTGAATTTCCTTCGTGAGCCAGAGGCATGGAGGTGAAACAATGATTTGATGACCCAGGTAATAGAACAAGTGAATAATTTTGATCACAAAGTAGATTGCAAAGAGGATATTCCGTGCACAGACTGAGAAATGAAGGATTTCTAAAAACGAGCAAAACAAAGTTTTAAACAGCTCTAGGGCACGAATTTTGCTAATTTCTTGAATCTCTAACTTGGCTTAAACACCAACGAAGGGCATGAGCTCAAAAATTTTCTGAGAAATAATGGAAGGAGGAAACCCACAAGCCAAAACACACACAACAAAAAGAACCAAACAAAACAAGACCAAAACCACACAACAGAAAAGGGAAACACACCAGGAATTTGGATATGAAAATGCAGAGTAGTTTTTGGGAGACAATAGCTCCAAATTTGAAATTCCTTGTTTTGGTCTTCTTGTCGAAAATTTTCTTCACTTTCAATTAATGCTCTTTAATTCTATCCACCACTTGGCATCTGCTTTCTTCCAACTTTTCCAGGAAGAGGGTCCTCTTATCAATGGAGTCTTTGTATTGACCGTCTTCTATTTCTTGCAGCAACTTGAGAGCTGACATCTCAATTGTGAGGGGAATTTCTGCCTCAACTCCATACAACATTTGGAAAGGTGACATACCTATTTCCTTCTTAGGAGTGATCCTATCGGCCCACAATGCATCATATAACTTCTTGTGCCAGTTCCTTTGATTCTCATCTACCAGATTGCGAACAATGGTCACAATGTTCTTGTTGTTTGACTCAGCTTGCCCATTTCCCTATGGGTAGTAGTCAGAAGAGTGGGATAGGGAATTCCAAATCCATAACAAAAATTTGTGAGCTCCTTGGAAGAGAAATAAGTGGCATTGTCTACAAAAAAATTCTGTGGTATTCCAAAATGAACAATGATATTCTCCTTGATGAATTTGCAGACTGTTTCAAAGCTGGCTTGCTTGATCGGCATGGCTTCCACCCATTTAGTGAAGTAATCCATTGCAGTGATTTCATAGGTATGCCCTGCACTAGAATGGGGATTCATAACACCAATAAAATCTTACCCCCATTTTTGAAATGGTTCTTCAATCACCACAGGCCTGAGTTGCAATGCAGCTAGTTGTGGCTTTCCAACAAATTGTTGGCATGCTTTGCATTTGGAAACCCAATCCTAAGTGTCTGTAAATATGGAGGGCCAATAATATCTCTCTCTGAGGATCTTATGTGTGGTGACCATTGCTAAGAAATTTCCACCAAAAGCCTGATCATGATATGCCCTGAGAAACGTTTCTTGTTGCTCCTTATCTACACACCTGAGGAAACAACCATCTAGGCCTCTCTTGTAAAGTGCATGATTCCAGATAACAAACTTGGCTGCCTTTAGCTTGAGTGTCCTTATTTCTTTGTAATCAAGATGAGGAGGGAGTTCTCCATAAGTGAGGTAGTAAGCAATTTCAGTATACCACTCATCAGTAGTGGTGACAAATAGTGCATGTGGACTGTCTCCTGAATAGGTTGAGAAAACACCATCTTTTTCTCCCTACTAAGCTTCATCTTCAGCAAGTGAGAGCTTCATCTTCAGCAATCAACTTGCACAAACCATTTCCTCTTACCAGATTAGAGGTTCTAATCTCCAAGTCATACTCTTGGGTCTTTGTAATCCAACTTCCTCTCTTAGTCTCAGGATCTTGTTGAGTTAAAATGGACTTGATTGCACTTTCAGGGACCATCACCATTATATGGGAATTGAGAATGTATAATCTAAAAATTTTAACAGCTTGGACCACTGCGTAGGCATGTTTCTCCAATTGTTGTACTTTAGCTCATGATTTTTCAAAGTACATCTCATGAAAGCAATGGGTGCTTCCAAAACCTTCATCATTTTTTTGATCAAGGACAATAGAGAGTGTATGTTTTGATGCATAGAAATACTTGATGAACTCCTTGTTGAAATCTGGAGATAAAAAGAGTTGGAGCTTTGGCAATGGATTTCTTGATCTCCTCAAATGTTTTTTTTTCCTTTCTTATTCCACTTGAAACTTGCTTGAGGCTTCATCATGGAAGTTATATGCTTAGTCAGTTCAGAAAATTCAAGCACAAATGATTAAGGAATTTTACCTTTCCAAAAATTACTTGTATAATTCAGATCATGAGTAGAAATATAACACCAAATAACACAATATTCCAGAATAATGATCTCAATATGCAATTAGAATAGCTTCGCCACTTCGAGGGGGAAACCTCCAAACCATACAATAAGACTCAAATACTCCAAATGATGATGAAATACTACTACCTAAAATCCCCTATATATACTATTCATATGTTATGGCCATCACCAAGGCCAACCTACTAAGCATGAGAAAGTATAAATGATATAATAAAATGATATGGTAAGCCACAAGTCAGCTACTCATATCCTAATACAAGCAATAGGTTAAGGGCGTAGCATGCCCTTCCCCTTCAAAGCAACATTGTCCCCAATGTTGAGAAGCTCTGGGTGTTGCTGCAGGAATGTCATATCTTCCCATGTTGCATCTTCATTGTCCATATTCTTCCACTTGATCAGGTACTCAGTAATAACCCGTGTCCTCAATCTTTTAGTGTGTGTTTGAAGGATGCATTCAGGTTCCAAGATGACTCTCCCCTCCTCATCGAGCTCAGGTAACACTGTTTGGGCTGATACTCTCTGTCCAATTACTTTCTTCAGGCAAGAAACATGAAAGACTGGATGTATTTTGGTTGATTGTGGAAGTTCTAATTTGTATGCTACAGTACCAATCTTCTGCAATACTTGATAGGGGCCATAATACTTCGGTGAAAGTTTGTTATCCTTTTGTTGTTGTTTCAAATACATTTGCTTATATGGTTGTAACCACACAAAAACCCAATCACCGACTTCAAAATGCTTTCTGTGTGATGTTGATCAGCCTGTTGCTTCATGCGGTTTTGTGTCATGACCAAGTTCTCCTTGAGACTAGAGAGGACCTCTTGTTGATACTGAATGTGTTCTTCTACTGCTCTAACCCACGGTTGTCCTCTCAATGATGATGTGATGGATGGTGGATGGTACCCATAGAGTGCCAAAAAAGGAGACATTTTAGATGAAGTATGGAAGGAAGTGTTATACCACCATTCTGCAAGTGGTAACCATTGGACCCATCTTGCTTGTTTATCTGACGTAAAGCAACATTAGAGATATCCCTCCAAACATTTATTTACAACTTCTATTTTCCCATCAGACTGGGGATGATAAGAAGAGCTACGAGCTAACTGAGTACCCAAACATGAGAATAAATCAGTCCAAAAATTACTAGTAAATATAGGGTCTCGATCACTTACTATAATCTTTGGTGTCCCATGAAGCTTCTAAACTATGTCCATGAAGGCTGTTGCTACCGTGCTTGCAGCAAATGGGTGTGCCAAGGCACAAAAATGAGCATATTTGGTGAGTCTATCCACCACAACCATGATGACATTTTTTCCTTCAGATTTAGGCAATCCTGTGATAAAGTCCATGGAAACCTCTTCCCACCACTAGCTAGGAATAGATAGAGGTTGTAGAAGACCTGGGGATCAACTTATTTCACCCTTATTTTGCTGACAAACCATGCATTCTGCCACAAATTTTTGGACATCCCCTTTGAGCCCTTCCCAGAAGAAATCTTGTTTGACTCGATGATAAGTCTTCAAGAATCCAGAGTGCCCCCCTACTGGAGAAGAGTGAAGCTCAGATAGAATCCTATTTTTAAGAGTGGAGTTCTTACATAGGTATAATCTATCTTTATACCATAAAGCATCCCCTTTCAATACAAAATTTTCAGACACGCTTGGATCATTCTGGAGATGATGAATGAGGTTTTGTGTGGTTGGGTCATTTCTCCATTGGACCTTGCCTCATCTATCCAATCTTCCTGTAATATGGATATGGCACATAACAAGGCTGCAGTTGATTCATCTTTCCGCGACAAAGCATCCACAACTACATTCTCCTTCCCTTTCTTATAGATAATCTCAAAATCATATCCCAACATCTTGGAGACCCATTTTTGTTGTTCTTCAGATGATAAACGCTGCTCCAAGAAGTATTTCAGACTATCATGATCTGTCTTCACTTTAAAGTGTCTTCCTATGAGATATGGTCTCCATTGCTTTACTGCATGAAGTATGGCTAGCATTTCCTTCTCATAAGTCAGCTTGGAAAGATTCTTACCTTTGAATTGATGGCTCAAAAAGGTAATAGGATGGCCTTCTTGCATGAGAACTACCCCCATACCCACCCCTGATGCATCACATTCAACAATGAATGTTTTGGAAAAATCTGGAGTAGCCAAGACTGGAGTGGTGCACATGGCCTCCTTTAGTTGCTCAAATGCTTTGGTTGCATCCTCACTCCAATGGAAGGAGTCCTTATTTAATAAAGTTGTGAGAGGTGCAGATATGCTTCCATAATGCCTTATGAATCTTCGGTAATAACCTGTAAGCCCCAAAAATCCTCGTAGATTCTTTAGGGTTTTTGGAACCTTCCACTCCATCATGGCTTTGATCTTATTAGGATCCACTTTAACCCCTTCATGAGAGACAATGTGACCCAAATATTCAACCTCCTTGAGTCCAAAAGAACACTTAGAGGGCTTTGCATAAAGTTGATGTTGCTCAAGGGTTTCCAAAACCTTATTTACATGATGCAAATGTTCCTCCCATGTTTTGCTATAAATTAATATATCATCAAAAAACACTAAGACAAACTTCTGCATGAATGACTTAAAAATAGAATTCATCAAACTTTGAAATGTAGAAGGTACATTTGTGAGTCCAAAAGGCATTACCAGGAATTCATAATGGCCTTCATGTGTCCGAAAGGCAGTTTTATGAACATCCTCATCCTTGATTCTGATTTGGTGGTATCCCGAACAAAGATCAAGCTTTGTAAAATAAACAGCACCATGCAACTCATCAAGCAAATCATCAATTACAGGAATAGGAAACTTATCTTTGATTGTGTACTTATTAAGTTCCCTATAATCAGGACACATGTGCCACATGTCATCTTTCTTCCATACCATCACTACTGGAGAAGAATAAGCACTCTAACTATGACGTATGATTCCTGATTCCAACATCTCTTGTACAATATTCTCAATTTCACTCTTTTGCACATATGGGTACCTATAAGGTCTGATGTTAGGTGGTTGACTTCCTGGTAATAATTGAATAGCATGATCATGATATCTATTTGGAGGTAATCCCTTTGGTATATTTTCAAATACAACAGAGTGTGCATCCAACACTGCTTGCATATCTGATGGTATAATGTCCTTAGAATGATGAGCCTCCAATGAAAAGAGTTGTGCCACAAATCCCTCTGCACCCTTTTTTAGCATTTTGTGCATCTGATGAGAACTTACTATTTGTGGAGACTTTTCTCTTAAGCCTCTTAGCTCAAAAGTCCTTCCTTCAGAGTGAAATCGCATGAACAAGTCTTGGAAGTTCATCTCAATGGTTCCCAAAGTGGTAAGCCATTGAACCCCTAACACAATGTCTGCTCCTCCCATAGAAATGGCATACATGGGACTATTTAGTATGTAATCTCCCATGGCAAGCTTAATGCTATGGCATTTTCCAGAACAAGTAACAGTACCTCCATCAGCAATCATTACTTGACATTCAGGAGCTGGATAAATGAAGCAGTTTAGGCGCACTGCTAACTTATGATTGATAAAGTTGTGAGTACTTCCTGAATCAATCAACACTGTGACCCTCTATTTTTTTAGGAATCCAACCACCTTTAGGGTTTGGGGGGTGCTAATACCTGAAATTGCATGGCATGAGATTGTTGGCTGAGGATCTCCTGACTCCTCCTCTGGCTCAACCAAGACCTCTGACTCTGAATCTTCATCCTTCTCTTCATCTTCACTAGGCCCATCAATGTAGAACAACTTCTTTTCAGCACATTTATGTCCTGGTCCAAATTTACTGTCACAGTTAAAACATAAACCTTTTTCTCTTTTTTCTTCAATTTTTTGAGGTGTCAATCTAACTGGTCGAGGGAGTGCTGGGGCCAAGGTGTTGCGATCTCTGGTATAAGTGAAATGTTGTCTCCTACTTGAAACAAATTTCTCCTCTACCCTTCTTGCCATAATCATCGAATCAGAAACCTTATGAGGATTAAACATACACACCTCATGCTCAATGTGATCCTTAAGACCCCCAAGAAATAGGTCATTCAGATTCTCTTCAGTAATATTTTCCACCCACAGAGAAAGGTTTTGGAAGTGATGAATGTAATCCTTAACAGATCCTGTCTGTCTCAACTTTGCTAATTGGCTGAAGTAATTATCTGACACACTAGAACTATAGTGTAATTGCAACTCTTCAGTGAACATTGTCCATGTAACATTGAGACCACTCTTCTGCCTTTGAGCACATAACCATCGATACCAGATGAATTGGTCAGGTTCGAGATACAAAGCTGCCATGGTCACCTTTTGTCCTGGTGGAATCTGATGTAGTTCAAAGAAATTCTCCATTTGGTTGATCCAATTGAGTGGATCCTTTCCATCAAACTTACGCATCTCCACTTTTGGAAACATAGTACGGGCCTGCAGAGTGCTCGTATTTGGATTGTGCACACTCGAAGATCCACTCTGGCTCATGTGTCTATTATGTTGACCTGAGGATCCACCTTGATTGACATAAGTATGATTACCCATCATATGCATACTAAATTTTTGCATGAAATCCTCCAATATTTGTCCAATCCTATCCACATCTTCTTTGCTGGCCACCTGAGATTCGAGGTCTCTCAGGTTAAACTCAAGTTGGCTTACTTTATGGTCTGTCGAAGTAAACCCTAACCCTGAGGAATCTGTAGTTATATCTTCTGTCTCCAACTCCTCAACTACTATCTCATCCTTTTCTGGTGTTTTACCCGGAGTGATGGGATTCTTTTTTCCTCTTGTGGAAGGCCCCACCATGATGCCCCAAAATAGTAGGATGTAGGGATCACAGTCAAATTTTAGGGTTTCATATTTCAATACGAATTTGGCCAAATATAAAAAAACTTAAAGAACAAACCCCAAATAATTTTTTTTTGCTTTCCGAAAATGTAACGAATTTGAAAAAATTCCACAATTTGCACCCTAGGGAGTGATTTTATGAAAAACCCTAAATTTGTAATAACTTTTGCAAAATAAATCAAAAAAGTCTGAAATTTTCAGGGAACCTTACTTGAAATGTTTCTCAACTCTGGTAAAAATATCTCCCACCAATTCACTTTGGTTCGCAATATATGGCGGAAACAAAAAAATTAGGGTTTTTGCCCTAATTTTGGCCCAGATCGCAGCTCTGATACCACTTGTAATGAAATTACTTGTATAATTCAGATCATGAGTAGAAATATAACACCAAATAACACAATATTCCAGAATAATGATCTCAATATGCAATTAGAATAGCTTCGCCACTTCGAGGGGGCAACCTCCAAACCATACAATAAGACTCAAATGCTCCAAATGATGATGAACTACTACCTACAATCCCCTATATATACTATTCATATGTTATGGCCATCACCAAGGCTGACCTACTAAGCATGAGAAAGTATAAATGATATAATAAAATGATATGGTAAGCCACAAGTCGGCTACTCATATCCTAATACAAGCAATAGAGAGAGCATTTCAGATCCAGTGACTACTTGCAAGATATGATCCATGATTAGAAGAGGGTAGTTATCTTTGAGAGATGCCTAATTCATATTTTGGAAGTCTACATAAATCCTTATTTCCTCATTCTTCTTCCTTACTAGCACAATGTTAGCCACCCATGTTGAATGATGGATTGGGAAGATGATTCTAGCATTGAGTATCTTTGTCACCTCTTCTTTGATACCATCGTCAATATTTGGATTATAGGGCCTTTGTTTTTTCCTAAATGGCTTACTCCTTGTTTCAAAGGAATGGAGTGATGCATTTCCTTTGACTGAAAATATTTGAGTTCATCATAGGAGTAGGTGAGGACATCTAAAAAAAATATTGTTGTTTAGGCAACAAAAATTCTCTTCTCTTCTGGTGAGCAGCATTTACCAATGTTAATCATCCTTGGATTCTCTGCAGTGCCAATGTTTTCTTGATCAAAATTAGATGGACACTGAGAAGATTACTTTTCTTTCTCTTGGATGAACTTTTCATGCTTGTCAAAGAGGTCTTCCAAAGAAACTAGGCCTTTGGGATTTTGTTTCCTTTCAGTTTGATTACTCCCTCTTCATCAATTCCCTCAATTCCTTCCTTCTCTATCTCTTGGGGACTGATTCACGGTGTAGATTTTCACTTCCTTCAAAGAAAAGATTATTGAAGTTATCCATTTGTTCTAAGAAGGCTAGGATCTGATTGTCATCATTGAAGACCTGCCAATGATTTTGCATTGTCTGGTACACTGGGTTTGAACACAATCTCAATGGTCACATTATCCTTTCCAAAAGAAGGATGGGGTGTCACTAAGGAAGCTGACACTGCTATAGAATCAGCATTTTCATTCTACTCCCTAGGGATAGCTTCAATGGAGAATGCATCAAAGGATTCAATGCAGTCCCACACTCTGTTTCTATAGTGCTTGAGTCTAGGGTTTTTCACCTAATGATATTGCTAGAGGACCTACTTTACCCACAACCTCTTGCATCACATTTACATTTCAAATTCTTGATTCCTATGTCCTCTTCTGCATTCATGCCTAAGAGAAATGTTTCATACTCTGTTGTATTATTTGTATTGTCAAATTGCAGCTATTGTAGGCAAAAGGATGTACCTCATTGGAGGGAGAGTATAATACTACACCAGCTCCTGAACCTTTCTGGAATGACTGTTATAAACTCCATTGTCCAGATTCGGTCTTCTTCTTCCTCCATGAGAAGTTATAGGTCATCTTCCTTCTGTGATGTAAGGAGTAATTTCCAAGCCCATAATCTTGAAAAAGGATTTATTAACTCTTGGATCATCATTACCTTTACTATGAACTTCATTTTTATGACTGGTAAGCAGCTTCTTAATTTCACCTTTCACTGGGATAGTTGCAAATGACCAATCCATTTTTATTTATTTCCCCACCTAGATCTCTGCAAAAACTTCTACTCAACAGCATACCAAAAGATGTTGGGATGTTTGCCACCAAATAGTTAGGAGTATCTTCTTGTCAGGGTAATTAGCTAGTGCGACATGAGCATCCTTAATCCTTCCTACCAATGGAACTTGTTTGGATTCCATTGAGTAGCATGTGCCATTTACCTAGTCAAAGTGAGGCAAAGAGCATTTGTAACTTTTGTTAGCATCACATTATCTGAGGCTGCAAAAAATTATAATGCAATTGTTCAGCTGGAAACCTTTGATGAGTAAGAAGGACAGGTAAAAAGGCTCAACTCGTGGTTTGGTGGTGGAGGCAATGAGGGCTAGCATGTTTTTTGGGAAGATGGTGTGGATGGTGTGGGAAGTAAGCCTTTAGAATTAGAGATGGGGGAAGTAGAGTTAGTTACCCCACCCAAACTTGCCTTGATGAATCTGTCAAATTGGGATGGGATGTGTTTGTAGGTATTCAATTTCAGAAAGCTGGACTCCCCTTTGGTTTTGCTAGCATTCTCTACAAAATCAAATGGAGTTATGGTAGACGAGGAAGATGTTCCAGCAGTGGGAGAGAGGAATTAAATGACAATTTTTTTGTTACTTTTGGTGTTGGGTTGTCCTTTTCAAATGTAGCAATTGTCTTGGAAGGAGATGGGGGATTTAGCCTTTGATTGAAATTTAGATGTTCTTTTTGCAGAACCAGCATTTAGAAGAGATTGCTCTTAATAGCTTTGTTGGTTTGGAGAAGAATCAGATTAACTTACTTTGGTACAGCAGTGTGATCCTTGACAACTTGTGAATCTGATTTCTCTCTAGCCAATCCATGGAAGGTGGTAATGGTGATCCCCTGCAGATGATGATCTTTTTTGGTTGGAGGCTTTGAAGAGCTATCTTCTTTGTTATTCCTACTCTCAGTGCAACTGCTGAGGCTGAAACAACAACCATTCTTGGAGGATTGTACACAAATGAAAAATCACATGAAAAACTTGGAGCTAAATTATTGTGTATTTTCAACCATCATCCTCATCATCAATGTATGTGTTCAATTAAGGCCATTGTGCATGCCAACCTCTTCAATTTCAAGATATTTTTTCATAGTCATCCATGATTTCTTCTTCAGTTTCCCTCCTCAATGTCGCAATGTTCCTTCTTGATGATTCCCTAGTGGTCATTAGATGGCATTGAACTGGTGGTGCTTCAAGAGAAAGCCTACAAAGGAGGTGGATTATTCTTGGTCTATCAGGAGGATTTGGTCTCCTTGGAGCATTCCTCATTTGATTTGTGACAGGCTGCTTCTTCAAAGCAAAGCTAGGTCATTTGCCATTTTTTTGGTAACATTGGATCAGTGGTGGTGACTGAATTTGAACTCTAGCCTTTTTGTTTCCCATTTTGGTCCTTTCACTTTTACCAAAAAGAATTAGATCATCATCAGTCTCAATTGAAAAGTCTTGAACATCCCTCAATGTTCTTGGTTGGAAGACTCTTTGAGGAAGAAACCAACTTCTGATGACAAAAAAAATGATGAAGAACCTTTCAAGTTGTTTTCAGGGGGGACACATCTTCTGGGATTCCTTCTTGTCAACCTATTATACCTTGACTTACTAAACAAAATCTCTCACTAATTTAAAGGTCTATCCTTCTTCATCTGAACCAATTAGACCAACAATCCTGACCCCCCTTAATATTTGTGCTCTTGATCTATGCACTTCAAATAACTTCTTCTAATCTCCCAACATGTGACAGATCTTGGGGGCAACATGTAGAACCATTCAGTAGCTTTTCTGGAGTGACTCCATACAAGAGCTAACTCCTGAAAACATCTTCATCTTCAACTCCCAACACTCCACAAGCAAGTGATGATGTTACTACATTGTTCTTCGGGGAGCTGAGAACCATCCCCTTTGAATTTTGGGAAGCTTTTTTTCTTGAGCCTATTAGGAGCTCATGGAAAAGTGGTTGTGGAAGACCAAGTGGACCCCACAGTATTTCTTCCCCATGGTACATTAGGCCTGCATTCCTCATGATCATGATCACCCATTCTATTCTTGTCTGTTTTTCTATCCTCCAATAGTCTTGCTAAGGCTGCTTCTACTGTGCTCATTTTTTTTGCTTCAATTTGGAGTCTTCTCTATTCTTCAAGTTGAGCCTTATCTCCTCTTAGCAACTGCCTCTCTTTCAGTCTTCAAATGTGGGATCAATTTTTCCTCCTTCGGCCTCAATTTTCCGGTGTATCTTCTATTCAATCCAACTTGAAAGTTTATGCTTCTCTTCTCTGGGGTGCTGGAATGTTTCTCTACCTTTCTAAGAATTCGAATGGCTGTTCCTCTTCTAGGGTCCAGAATCCTTATGGAAATGAAGTATTGATTCGACACTTTGGGGCTAATCTATTACAAATAACTTCTCTCAATAGCTCAGAAGCAATGTCTTCTTGGATGTGAAGATTAAATCAGGTCTCTCTGTAGAGGATTTCCCAGAATAGCCATGATTTACCAATCCATGTATTTGTGTGATTATTTTTTGAAATCTCAGAAACAACTTATTCCAGAATCGTTTTTTTTTATGACCCTGAGGTCATTTTTAGGTGCATATGCTGCAAAAAGTCATTTGTCCCACGCGTGGGCAACAAACTAAATGTTTTGGTGAGAAAATTTGTCTTGTGGAAAACTTGGGTGGGTTTCAAGCCAACACTATGTATCTAAGTCCCTCTACTTGAATGGTCCTGTAGCTTCCATATGTGCATTTATGAAAAAGTGGACTTAATGTGGCCTTTCGAGCGACATGAGATCCAACAGGGGCACGCTCACTGACCCTTTGCAAAGCTAGAAATTTATCACTATAGAAGAGAAGAACTTTTTCTGAGAATGGGGAAAGGGAGTGAGAATGAGGTAGGAAAACTAATGTTGTGAGTAGAATATATTAGATGCCCACACACATAATTAATAATTTCATTTACAAATCAGCATTTATAATATTAGAATAAAATCAAATCCATAAGAAGAACTACAAGACCGAATGAAATTCAAGGAGTCAAGTCATTGGTGCAAGTACTAAGGAAATCAATCCCTCAATCAAAAAGGAAAAAATTCCTTCTTTTTTTGAATATTGAAAGAAAAGTAGAGTTTGTAACAGAGATCTGAGAATAGAAGAACATTCTAAGGAGAAGGGAAAATAGCCATATAAGTTTGGTTTTTTTTGTCTTTTCCAGGTAAGATATCAGCACTCTGTCTTTTTGTGAAATCAATCGCCAACCCTTGGAATGGTCGAAAGAACACATTATATCTTTCTTAAACAAGAACTATTAAAACAACTTCACAATCCTCCAAGCCTTTTCAAATTTCTCTAAAGGTCTGTGAAGCAAAATGCTCATGGGTTTCTTAGAAAACTAGATATTTTCAAAGCAACCTATTACATTTGATTTTCAAACAATGAGCAGTTTAAATATAGATCAGTTTGAGTTGCTCCTCTAACTCTGTTCCAAATTGTTCCATCCACGTGACAAGAAAATTGGAATGTTATGTGGAAGCCTTTGGCTATTTTGTGATTTTTTGTGAATTTGGAAATTTGGAACAAATTGCCCTGTCCACGCCCCCCGCTTTGACGAATCACTTAGACACGTGGCACGTTCTTAGATTGAAAATGGGATCGTGGTCCCTAAGTCTCAAAATTTTAACCTTTTTGAAGAAAAATCCTCAAAAACTCAATTCCTTTCGTAACATGTCCACTGCTCCCACTTTGAATTTTCAACATTTTCACCTTTGATGTTTTTCCCTAAGTGGGCCTCAACTTAAAACTTTTACCTTTATAGCCTGATCGGGGCTCCAAGTCATTTTTTAACTTTTTTTCATTGACCCTTTTTTACAAAGAGCTCAAACAACACAAACTTTTTCCAAACCTGCTTTCTCTAATTTGACTAAAATGTCACACCGTTCTGGTCATAGATGGGGTCGTGGCTCTTTTCTAAGCATTTTGAAACTTTTTTTGGAAATCAAGGATCCAAAAACTCAATTTTCCACAAGCCCACTACTTCAATTTGGCTTTCGACCACATGGCATCCTCTGATTGGTTGCTATGGGGATTATGGGAATCGTTTGAACTTTTGAATCACTTTTTAACCTTTTTTTAGAACAAGGAGGCTAAAAAAATTGAAGTTCTCTACTAGCCTACTGCCCTCATGCTTTTGAATTATTTTTCAGGCTGATTTGGCGCTTTTCGGGTCCCAAGTGTCCCTCGTGAACTTGTGCATCCTGACAAAAACTTCCACTTTTTCACAACCATCAGTAACGGAAAATGAAGATGTAAAAAAAATGATTTCAGAGCTTTCTTCAGGGAATAGAAGTGGTCCCTCATGAACTTGTGTAGCCTGGGACGAACCTAACTTTCTTCTTTTTCCACAATCGGTAATTTTCAGCTTGTTTGGATCCAAGGTCCCTTGTGAACTTGTGCAGGCCTGTTGACAAAACCTTCCACTTTTTCTACATATGAACCAACATGGCGGCAACCGTGGGGGCAAATTTACCATTTTTCCAAAAGTGACCACAAATTATTTACCAGGTTCACCTTAATCCTTTTATCCCATTCCTCAAAATCTAATAGATCTGACAACATACCTGCCATTCCATTGGTGCCAAATTTGATGACAAAATACACCCGTCATCCCACTGTGGGAAAATACAAATAAACGGAGAAGAGAACCTCATCATTTTTGAGTCCAATGATTTTCAAATTTCCTTTGCGAACCAAAGGCAATTGGAGGTTAAAAAAATAATTTTGATGACCTATAGCCATAGCAAACTAAAGAACAATTTTGATCAAATGGAAGTTGTAAAGAGGATTTTACGTGCATAGAACTGTGCAATTTAGGATGTATAAAACAAGAAAAATAGAGGTTTAAATAAGCTCTAGGGAACGCATTTTGCTAATTTCTTGAATCTCTAACTTGGCTTAAACACCAATGAAGGGAATGAGCATTCAAAAAATTAATTTGGATATGAACAACATAGAGTATTTTTCAGGGAAAACAGGTTGTAATTCATTGCTGCAAAGTCGAATTACCAATGAACATGGGTAGTGTCCCAACTAGGGGTGAAATAGCTTGCCACCTAAAGCAATATTACTAGTTTGAATTGCTTCCATTAATTCACTCTTGTTTGGGATAATTAACTCTTTGTAAATAATTTTATCTCAGGTTGACATTCATCAAATTTGTATCTTGTGATTTTTTCTAGATTACTAGTGATTTCAGAAGTTAACCGGAAAAATTGATGACATGGTTTTCATCTTTAGTGCCCTAGTTTTACTTCGAATTTCCTTGAAAAATGAATGATAAAATGGGGGTATCTTAGTTCTTACCAATTTCTAGTGAATATCCATGCCAATTTGACTTTGGTTTGAATGCTCCTCTTCAATCTTTGGTTCTCTATTCATGCTCTGCGATCTGATTTCACGTTATTCCTCAAGGAATTCTGCTAACAATGGCATCCATATCTCACAAATTTGGATAGAAAAACATCTCAATGCATTTGAAGACATACAAATTATTACTCCTTAATTTTGTGCAAAAACACACATTGATGGCAGAATTCATTAATGTGTTGCATCATGGCCATCGATTTCTCCTTTCCCAATTTTAAATATGAGTCCTCCACATGGAAAATCCTTATGAAACTGTGTTGGTCTCTGGGGAAACGTTTTGCACCTCTTTCCTCATGTTTTAACACATACATATTGAGCTATTTGACTTGATTTCCCACCCTTGACTACCATCTTGAGTTTGACACGTGGTTGCATTCCAATGGTGATGGAGCTGCGGGCCATATTTTGAATATTTGTTCTCGTTCCATTTGAACTCAAAGTTACAATTTCCTCTGATGACCTGCTTCCCCCACTCTTTGCATAAAAAAATTTCCATGTGTCCCCCTTCATGGGTCTCGGGATCTTCTTTGCACTGTTTTATATTTTATCACCTTATAGTTAAGAAGATATCAATACCAAACCCTGACCTCCCATGTTAAACCAAATTGTGACACATTACTTCATTCTTGGGGCAGAGTTAATTTCAATTTTTGCATTTTTTGACTCGCGAATATTCGAAGGAAAATACCATCGGGCCTTGGGGATAAGTTAGAATTTTTTTAATATTATACTATTGTTGAAAATTTGTAATTTAAACGTAAAAAAAACCGTCCATACTGTAACCAACTAGATAATGAACTGATATCATCGGGTGATAGAACCAAACATGAAATTTACAACATGACCAGGGATCATGGTATACAAAGGCATTTTTCATGATTTAATAAAGCCAATTCAGATTAATTTTTTTGCATGGATCTATTCAAGAACAACATGTCTAACATGATCCTTGACTAAAAAAGAGGGAAAATAACCTAAACATGGGATTTTCAAATGAAATTTAACATGACTTTAACATTTGAACTCATATTTTAACATGGACAAACCAAAATCATAAAAATTTTCTGAAGGTGTGTTTCAAGATAGAAGGGGTGAGATCATTTTGAGCACTAACACTATGAACATGAAGATAATTAATTTGAATTGATTTGATATGGGAAAAATAACAATATGATCTTATGTAGACACAAATTCATGCACTTGGGTACATTTCTAGGTCCTAATCAAATACTAATATTTATATGATTCCTAAGCAAGAAAAACTAGTCTTTTGCCTCTTTTATGTCTTTCTTGTTTCCTCTTTGGTCTTGCACACCCCACAACACAGTATAATTTTCATTTCTTTATATTTATTAACTCTTGAAACCAGTGCCCAACTAGGATGATAGCGCCTAACCTCTTTAGGTGCTGTCATCCCCTCTGGGTACCCCTGACCTCTTTGTATCTTACTCGCCCCTTTTGGGCTTCTTTTATATTTTTAGCATCTTGGTTTCTTATGGGCCAACCTTTTAGTTGTTAATTATGAAAATCAAACAAGGGAATCATATAAATAAAAATCTATGTGACCATAATAAAGGACCAAACTCTAAGCATCTATTATCACTACCTAAGTTTGCATCCAAAGGAATTCTAAGAGCATCAATGCATCTATCTAAAATTCACTTAAAGGACAAGGGACTGCATTTTTCTGCTTACACGCATAGGAGGGGAAGTTCATTTTTCCATACACATATCTATCTACACTACTGCATCTAGCTATTGCTCGTCATTCAAGTTCATCTTGCACAAGAGCTTCCTAAGAAATGATTCTACACACATGCACATATAACCACATGGAGTTTGAGATGTAGTGTAGTTCTCAGTTGTAAGTTCACTCTATCAGGTGACCATTGAGGTTAGGCTGACTCTCCATTTGTATCTTTTTATTTTTAGGATTTGATGTGTTTTGGAGTTTTTCAAGAGATTATTTGTTTTGTAGGTTACATGAAAATTTTGTAGATATCAAATGATATACATGTGACCAACTACAAAGGTTAGTGAACACCTTGGGACACAGAAAAATTACAGTTCAATATTTTTCATAGTCATAGGTGCCTACCAGTAGGTCTCTAAAGCTTAGGCACCCCAGTCATGTTCCAAGCACCCTAGTCCAAGATAATCCGATAATTATAGGATTTTGTTATTCGGTTGAGACAATATCCTCCTCATGTTTATTGGTTTTCTAGTTTGGCATACTTTGGGATTAAGAGAAATATCAATTAAGTATTTTATCCTCTCTCTTTTACCTAGGGTTTCCAATTTACTTTGCTTATTACTTGTGTTAGATATTTTCATTATTTTTTATCATTACACACGACTCTGCAATATTTAGGGTTTAACATATGAAGTCCATTTTTGTTAAATCATTTGGTGAACCCACATTCGAATACTCTTAGATCCTCATTTTTTGTCTTTCATGGCTCTTAAAGATCGTTAAGTCCCCTTATATCAATTAATTCAAATGCACCAATCTTACAAATATGCTCTCCAAAAATATGTACACTCTATTTTCCTCCCTCTTGATACACCACCTTCTCAAGTCAGTGTTATCTTCGATCTTTTTTCTCATGAATCTCTTGGTCCTAATTCTCATCAATCTATTTACAAATCCATTCAATATTTACATGCTTTATTCCAAGATAAATTTTAGGCCATGGAATCCATGATTACATCTCTTAAATCTGAAATCCAAAATCTTTAGGACACTTCTCAGGCTCATGCCATTTCTTCTCATCCTCATTCTATGTTTTATACATGTGATCATATAAGTGAACCTCAAGTATTACCATTACCGAAACCTCTCAAGTTTGATACCAATAATGAGAAAAAAAATATTCTTCCGCAGTACCTCACGCATCAACTAATCAACTTTCCATTTCCTCATTGTTATGCTCCTTATTGGATTACAAAATATCAAGGTAGTCTATATTGATATTACCATCAAATCAATGGACATAATGACAATGACTTTTATGATCTACACGAAAAAATTGGACACCTTAGGAATTATGATCATATCTCATTTGCTACACAATATTTTGTTACATGCCCATATTCAAAAGCTATATCCAAATGGACTCCAAAATATGATTCATCTATGTCCAATGAGCATCGTGCCATAAATTCTACTATTCCTTCTTTGGTCACTCAAGTGCCACATATGCAACCTGATCCAACTAAGAAATCACTTCTCAAAATTAGTCAAACTCCTCCTCTACTCAAGTTTGTTAGGACATTTCCAAGTATAACTAAGCAACCGCCTCCAAAAATCTATTGACCTTCTTCTCCTATCAAGTCTTCTGCAGTGTCATCAATTCCACATAAGCTATAAAAAATAATTTTTGTCAAATAAACTAATCCTTATACTGATGACTAAGACACATATAAAATTTCACCACCATGGCATGGTCCTACTATTGCTTCTTCCTGTAGAAACCCCTAAATTACACACTTGTTCCCAATGCTATCCCAGTACATCATGTTATTCACCAATTTATTAATTGATTAAATCGAGTAATTAATACACCTTGCACCATTTGGATTAATTAAATTAATCCATAATATGCCTTTAGCTAAGTTAATTATTATTTATTAATTAAATTATTAATTAATTAAGTGTGTGCACTTCCTAGTCAACTGCTACTCACATCCTCAATCAACAACCACTTGGACTCCACATCCTCATCCTAATCAACTATAATTCTAGAATCCTTGAAAGGTGGGGGAAATTAAATTACATGTACAACCACCTTTCCAGATGAAACTTATGGTAATAAAATCCATGATTACCCCTAAATGTCTTGGAACTGTTGCGACCTCCTCAAATGCTATTTTTAGCATGCAAATTCACTTGCTTGTAACCAAATTTAAATTACTTATGCATCTATAACATTTGGAGGACAGTCAATATCACCGAAAAATTATTCATTTGAAAGGTTATACAGCTTTAAAATGTCTCACAACCTACTTGAGGTTGCTTGAAAAGGTTAAGGAGTTTTGTAGTTACTGTTTGTCTCCATTTTTTGTGTTTTTCCATAGTATAAATTTTTGCCAGTGGGACTACGTCCCTCTTCATTTGTTTTTGTGTTTCATTGTTCTTTAGGTGTTTCATTTATTTTATTGCATTTTTTTCGAACTCACTTTTTAATTGGTGTAACTTTTAGCGTGTTTACAAGACTTTCAGAGAAGCAGAAAATCATTATTTTTGTTTTGAGCAATTTTTCTGCTTCTCTAACCTTCTAACAGTTGTTTGTAATTATTTTGAAGTGAAGGAATTAGTTTAATAATTTGAAATATTAGAAAAAATTCCTTTTTGTGGGAGGTTTTTTTTTCTCATTTCTAGTTTTGCAATAGCCAAGTTTCTTGTTCAAATTATGGGTTGTTCATTTTTTTGTTTCTTTTGTGTTTCTGATTTCCATTTACCTGGACACACACAAAAACTAATAATTATATTTTATTTAAAATAAAAAAATATTTTATGACGATAAACAAAAAACTATATTTAGATTATTTTTTCAAAAAATTTCTAAAACCAATTTTTTTTTTTTAAAATGGTATCCAAAATTCACCCCTCAAGGTAATTATGATAACATGCATCAAATTATTCAGTCCCAAGCAAGTAGATTGATTCAAGGTAAAAATCATGTTTCTTTGGGGTCCCCTAGGCTTCTCTCTAACTCTCCCATCCAAGAAGAAATCCCAGAGCGAGTTAGAGAAAATGGTGAAAAAGCTGCAAAAAATAAGGTTGGGCAGGAAAAAATTTTGAAAATTTCGGGTCTGAAGGGTAGTCCAGGCCGTACTGGGACAGTTCGTCGTACCAAGCTTGGGGCCAAAAAATAAAGAAAATCAGCTCCAAGTCAGACATTTTTGTCCCAAGTGGTCCGCGGGACAATCTGGGACATCGGGACGCGTGGGACGTGAAAAGCCGAAATGGCCAAAAGCAAGGAAGAAAAATCACCTAAGTCTTGTTTCGCGCAGTTTGGGACATCTGGGCCAAAGGTACGTGTGGGACGCAAATCGGCCGATTTTCTGATAGATAGTCCATTTCAGGCGGTTCGGAGATATTTGTCCCAGGTAGTCCGGGACAGTTGGGACAAAAGTACGTCAGGGACGCGTGGGACGCGAAAAGGCGAGAAGGCGAGCAAACAGGAACTTTTGAAGCCCGACATCGGCCGAAGCAGGAGATTTTCGTTTGGGACATCTGGGCCAAAAGTATGTGAGCTGAGATGCATGGGACGTGCCAAGTGTCGATAAGTCTGTAAAAGAGACAAGGAAGCCCGCGGGTGAATCGGAAGTTCTGTCACCACGTGTCTTCACCATCCGGGACCCAGCGGAGCGAGGGAAAAATTAGAAAGACCCACGGACAATCAAAACAGTTTTGTCCGAAAGTCCAAAGGGTGAGTTTTGGCCCGTTGCCCCCGCCAGCGAAGTGGAAGGTTTTCATGGTGACCCGAAATCAGGGCCTGACACGTGTCAATGAAGCCAAGTGGCGAATTTTTCCAGCATGAAAAAGGAGAAAGGAAAGCCCATTGCATGGAGGAGAGAGAATTTCTCAGCCAATCAGCACCCAGACATGTCATCCAAAGAGCGTGGTAAAAATTTCAAAATTTTTTCCCGCCGATCCGTTTTGGGCCTGTTTTTGCCCTAAATCTTCAAATGGCCATAACTTTCGATCTAGAGCTTATATTTTCATGTTCTTTATATCAATGGAAAGATGTTGAAATTATCTACTTTATTACAGGGTCAATCTTGCATTTTGGTTCAGTTTGGAGAGAGAAAATTGAAAGAAATGCCTCTGGCACGTGGTAATGGCCAGAAATGACGTTTCAACAACCAATTTTAATGCAAAATCGCATTCTTCTTTAGCATGGCCACTTTTAAGTTTGCATAGGGTTCTCACCTACCGCCAGTAATGAGATGAATTTTAATGCAACCTAGAGGTGGTTGGGGTAGATTTGGATTTCACTTTTCTCTGTTTTCTCTCTCCTGGGCTCGACCCATGCAATTGTAAAAGCTAGGGGCTTCATTTTTAAGGGTGTTGGACATTCTTGTTTTGCCCCTGCCCTTCTTTCTCTTTGGTCTCCCAGGGTTGAATTTGTGGAGTTCAAACCTCCTCATTTAAAATTGTAATGCAACCTTGCCTCTTGGCATTTTACTAGTGTAATGATGTTCTGTGCAATCTTCTGGAGCAAGTAAAAAACATGTCTTGTGGATGCATTCTCAACCCTTGCTTTGTGTTCATTTGCATCCTCCTGATCTTTTCACTGCAAATTTTGTTATCTGTGCATGATCTTGCATTTTTACACATTTTAAATGGTCCTTGTGTTGTATTGGTCCATCATCAGTCCCATTTTGATAGATGTTCTTCATTTTCCTTCTCTGGTGCATCACTGTTGTTAGTTTAGGCTTTATTTTTATGCATTTCTCTCTCTCTCTATGTCTCCTTGACAAGTTAGATTAGATTTTGAGTAAACTTGCTCTGCATCTTTTTTCGTGTGCATCTGGTAACAGTTTAGGAATAGGAACCAGCCTTCTCTAGAGATTCCTTTCTCATTTTTGCAAGTCCACACTTGGAGAAAGGATTCAATGTTGTGAAATCACACTAGATGCTAGTATGATCAACCTAGAAATCTGATCAACATCCAGGGGTGCTGTGATTTTGCACTAAAAGTTACATTAATCGTTTTCTTTATACTATGTAGGCACATGACGTGAAGGGTCAAAACCAGTATGTGATTTGATGGGTGGAAGGGTAGTTGCTCCAATTTTTAATATTTTTTCTAAAATGGCAGAGTAAGGTTATCCTATGGGAGTATATTTTCATTGCTCCTTGAATTGAAAATATTGAATATGAGAAAGGTTGGAAGAAGGTTTTGATTGGTTAGATGGATGAGACGGTCTGGCCTTTAAATTGACTGCATTTGCAAATCCTTTTGTTTTAGAATAAGTATTTTGGGGTTTAGAATAATATGAATTATCATTTAATTTAAATGTAGTGTCATTGTTACGCAATTATATATTCTTCTCTTCAATGGCATGGATCTCCAGTTTCTGAACCATATTGAATGGCTCATCAAATTTGAAGAATGTTTGGACTTGTAGATTTTGCGAGATGTGTCTAGAACAGGATCCATAAACCAGTGACTTCCTAACCTCTATAGAAGGAGATGAATTAGTAGTACCTACATTTGAATGGAATTTAGTTATAGTAGAAGGGGTTGTAGCTACAAATAAGGGAATAATAGCTATAACTGAAGGATCTGTAGTAGGAACTCTTTGATCTTACAGTCTAGATTATCTTCTTCCTCTGAGAATTTTTCTTCTTCTACATCTAGAGTGCTCCAATTCTTAGGAATCACTGTTTCTGTGAGGAGCCTGTATTTTCTTGTGTGGGGGAAGGTAGCATGGAGATGGCCCAGTGTTCTACAATTTTGAAATCTGAAATCAATATTTTCATAGTCTAAAATCTATGGATAGCTAGTGTCATGCATTTAGGATCATCATGTCTAACAATCCCTTGCTGAGATTGACTTCAACGTAGATTCTAACAAAAGTATACAGACCACTCTGTACCTCTGAACATCGACCTTGATGAACCACCTAAGGATTTTTCCAATATCCTTCTAGAAAAGAAGTAAAATAGAGGGGTAAATTTGGAAATCTCACCCCATACTAGTACTCACATATGCAAAAGGTATTCGGGTTGAAATCTAGAAACCATGGGGCAGTGAAAAGTCCTGCCAAACCCTAAAACCAAGGGCCCTCATCCAGGGATCTCTGATAATCATATTGTTCGTTGAGATAGATAATAAAGAAACCCCCGAGAACAAAGGAAATATTTACAATTTTCTATCCAGGAAGTTTGAATCCACTCAACCACTACATTTGATGATGGCTAGACACCATTAAATCTATAAATTAGGGATTTTGCATTAATTTCTTGCAATAGATTTTTAATATTCCTCGTCCTTGATTTCTAGGATCAAGGTATTAGAGGCTTGCTCAATGATATAATCAGGGGAGGGAGAGGAGGGGAAGATAAGGATTTTGAGTATGAGGCATTTTTAAATAGTGCCTCCTTGAAAGAGAAAAGTTATGATTTTTTTGGTCCCTCCCAAAATAAAACTAGTCACAAAAACTAAGGGAGTCTTTGGCTATCCCATAGGAGAATAGAGGTAGATTATCCCCAAGAAGTTTCCCTAAAAAAATAAGGCCAAAAGAACCAAGCTTATAGCCTAATTTTTACGAAAGAGTAAATTTCAAATCCATCCCATTAGAAATCAATGGAGTTGTAGGGACAAATTATTACTGACAAGAGTATGAAAAAAAATATAGAGCTGCTCTACATTGTCAGCAAGCGGCTAGGGAACAACTATGTTAAGACATTAAACACAACATATTGAGTACCTCAAGACTCCTACAATTGTTTTTGGTAAAACCTATCCTCCAGAATGTGGGTCCCCCAGTAAATCTCATAATAAGCAGTGAGCTTAATGATGGCCTTTTTTTTTTTTGTGCAGTGATAGGTATGAATCAAAATAGATTCCCACAACGACCATAGGTTTTAACATTTTGAGTCTTCCAATGCCCCTTTGTCCTTGGTATCTAACCCAAAATGAAATCCATCCCCCACTCGTATCCGCTGATGACCCACACTAGCACCTCCTAGATCAGATCCAGTACTACCATGAGGAGAGGAAATTAAATTTGGGCTCACAGAATTTTGTTTAGACTTTGCAGCCAAGCTCTCCTTCATGATTTCATGGAATCTAAGTGATTATTCTTGATACATTATTCTCTATTAGGCCTGAAGCTATCAACAATACAATGATCAATTGCATCGATTCATATGAGTGTGTGCTCTATTACGCTTCTTGTCGCTATCAACTATCAACTATCCTCTTTCTCATATCTCATATCTAGTTCCCAAATCTTATGGGTTTGTCAAGCTTCTAGTTACAGTTTGGGTATCTCACCATGTTTGGGTCTTCATTGTGGAACCTTCAATCAAAGGTTGTGACATGATCTTTTCCCGTCCTTATCTCTATTCCACTTAAGCTATCATTTTTCATGAACCATTTGTGTCTCAAATTCATTCATAACAAGTAATTCATCACCATCCAAGGTGTTTTTCCATGCACACCATGGTCAAAAACCTCCTCTTGAGGTTTCCATTGCACTCGCTAAGCATCTAGGTCCTTGGAAACTCTCAAATCCAAAGTGCAATATGATCTTATCTCTCCTAGTTTCACAAACAGCCTACTCAATCTCATTAGTCCACTATTCCATTTCATCATCCTAGGTGCACACCACCACCTCTATCTCCTTCACATAGGTATACATCACCTACGCAGTCTCCTTCACATAGGTGTAAATTACCTTCTTGGTCTCTTTCATAAAGTGTGCATGCCACCTCCTCAGTCTCATTCACATAGGTGCACATCACCACCTCCTCGGTCTCCTTCTTCACATAGGTGCACATCACATTCATGGTCTCCTTCAAATAGGTGTTCATTACCTCTTTGGTCTCGCCCAAATATGTCTTAGTCACTGATACAATCACTTGTCTCCTACATTGCCAATCTTAGAGGATGGCCACATGCCTTTATCTCTGAGAACATCAAGTGGAGGACCCTTACTCTTCACTTTTTTTAGATAACATACTCCATCGTCATACACTCAGGGGACATCACTTACACTTACTCCCCCACTTGGAGTTATCACTTGTCCCACATTTTGACTATTATGCTCCATGCTTCACATTTAATATTTCTCATACATATTACATAGCTTGATATTCAACTTGTATCATCACTACCCTATGACGTTTTCTTGTGCTAAGGTTCACACTTGACTATTGAGGACTCATTATATCCATGAACCTCACATCATACACATGACACATTCACACTTTGTGCATTCACAACACTCTCTCTAGAATTTTATCCTCACACATCATACTAAACTATGACACACTCTAGTTCCATGGTTCATACTCGACTACTGAGGGTCTAAATCTGAAATGAACCTCACCACATTCACAATCTTACGCTATAAGATTCATTGATCTATCTATATAGTGCACATTTCAACCATTTCATGATGATGCACTCTTGTTCTATGGTTCATTATTGACTGTCGAGGGGAATTTAATAAATGAACCTCATCTCATACATATTCATCCACATACACTTAGGGGGCATGCTTCTCTTATCACAATCCACATTGAAAATCACTCCATCTCACTCATTCAAAACATGTTACATATCTTGGTTGCATCTATTTTTTTTTTCTTATACTTGTTACATGTACACTTAAATTCACATGCTAGAAAAATACTTAGTATGTCATTATCCTTTCTATATACACATGTATGTTCATTTGTTCTCTAGTTGTGAATGTATAATTTACACAAATATTTACACGCAACATTTGGATGCTTGACACTATAACCTCTTACAAGTCCCAATGAGGCTCATAGGGGAATTTATTTTCATAGTAACTACAACATTTTCTTTGCATGAACTATTTGCCACCATGGTTTTTTGTTTCTCTACTTGATACTATTTTCCATTGTTTTCCATTATATGCCATTATTTGTAGGCTATGCCCTATGTATTTATTATTCATTATTGTATGCTTTTGGCCAATTTTGTCCTAACTGTCTTGTGACATTGTGAGTGATGTCCCATGTTTTGAAACCAAATTTTCATGGTTTTACCTTGTATGCAACTTTGTTTATTACATTGTTTATTTATGAAATGTTTTCTATCTTTTTATACTAACACATGATCTAGCCACTTAATTTGCATGTGCCATAATTTCTACATACACATTCCCTCCCCCATGTAGGGACACATTTCAGTTCAATATAAAGTCCTCTCTTTGGGCCGCATAATCCTAGTGGCATCACACATGCCCCAAATGAGGGGGGAATACATTAGGTGAATCAGTCACCCCATAAAGTATCTCATAGATTATGCACCAGCTTTGCATAGTACAAGAACATAATAGAGTTATAGATATAGAAAACCTAAATATTAACTTGGGTTCTCAATTTAACACAGACGCTAGTGCAAAATATAGACACTAGCACTTGGGCATCCTGGCCTTTCTTGGGTACCTATGGACCATGGGGTAGTTAGAGTTACATTCTCATATCACACAAAATTTTAAGTAATTCACAGAGTGGTTTTTCTTGGTACATGCACAATCTTCCTTTAACCATAATGCATTATATCACCTTTTTCTACTTGGATCGAACAAGATCAAACATAGAACACAGTAGGTTCACACCATCTACAATGGTGTATAAATTCAAGAAGCAGTCAAGGATGGAGAATAAAACTATACATTTCTCCCAACACTCTTATTCCGTGGCATTGAGATCACTTGAAAAAATCTCTCTTCTACAATAGTTAAGGACACTTTCTATCCTTTTCAACTCATCATGGATCAGGTGCCATGTTCCTTTTAGTACGTTTTTCACATTTTTTACATACTTTTATGTACTTTTATAGAGTTTTCAGAATAATACATGACTTTAAATAATCTTTCCTCTATTCTCTGCATGTCTATCCAAACTTGGTCAACAAGAAGTATCCCTTCATCAAGAAAAAATAACATGTACAACATGTAATAACATATACACTTCATCCCTAGGGTCACTTCCTCTTCTTTAACTTCCATGCTTTAGTTTTTTATCACCCCACATTTTTCTTGTCTCTCTTCTCTCTCGGCATGTTTTCACCATCGATCTACATGGTTAGTAAGTACACATCTATTATCTACTTCATGTTATCGATTATTAACTCATAAACATAAAGTGGGGAGAAATTGTAGATACAAAATCACGTATTTTCAGTACATTTCTATAATTTTTGGTAATTTATAACTAAAAGGTTGACCCATAAGACAAATGATATGCCTAAAAGATAAATGAGGCCCAAAGAGGTGAGTAAGATAAAAATAGGTCGGGGTTCTTAGAGGGAATGAGGGTGCCTGAGCAATGGCATTTTGGCTGGGTGCTGGTGTCCAGAGGTAAGAAAGATAAAGTAATGAAGATCAGATTGGGATATGGGGTGTGCAATAAGACCAAGAGGAAACCATATAAATACAAAAAAGAGGCCAAAGATAGATGTCAATTACTAGTTTTCTCGCCTAGGAATCATATAAATACAAAGCTATGTGACCATAATAAGGGACCAATATCTAAGAATCTACTATCATCACCTAAGGTTGCATCTAAAATCATTCTAAGAGCATCAAGAAATCCATCTAGCTTCATTAAAGGGACAAGGGACTACATTTTCGACATACACACATAGGAGGAGAAGTTAATTTTTGCATTCTCACATCTATCTACATTGATACATCTAGCTATTTTTCACTATCACGTGCATATTACATAAGAGATTCCTAGGGCATGATACTACACACACAAAAAAAACTACATAGAGTCTGAGATGTATTGCAGCACATGGTCTAAAGTTCACTCTATCGGGTGACCTCCAGGGTTATTTTGAATCCCCATTTGCATATTTTTATTTTTAGGATTTGATCTGTTTTAGGGTTTTGCAAGATATCATTTTTTTTGCATGTTACAGAAAAACTTTGCGATAATCCAATGACATACATGAAAAAAACTACAAAGGTTAGTGACATTGGTACGACACTAGAAAGATTAGAAATCTAAGGTTCTTCATAGACACATGCACCCATGATTAGAATCTAGCGCCTAAGATCCCTTGATCCAGTTTGGGTTCCCTATTCCAGACATATTTGAAATTTGCATAATTTATCATGCATGGTTGTGACAGTTTCCTCCTCATGTTCATCAATTCTTTAGTCTGGAACACTTGGATATTAATTACAAAATTAGAAAATTCTTCTATTCCCTCTGTTGCACCTATGCTTTTATGTTTATTATCTTATTTTCTTGTGTCATATATATTCCATCAGTTTCCTAATTGTAGTTTACATATGTTTCTTTGTAAGTAGGGTTTAATAAAACTCTATTTTTTAAAAATTAGATTGATTGATTTACCAAGTAATTAAATAGAACAACAATATGAACTATCAAGCTTGTTGGTGGATGATTTTTGAAGGAAAGACCATTGATTTATAGCTGAGGAAGGAGAATCCTTAAGCTAATATTTGATTGAGTTGATTTAGAGATAACTAAACATGAATGAGTTGTTTAGTTGAGTTTCCAAATTGATTGAGGAGTTGAACTGTTATTCTAAATTTTCATGGATGAATCATTTTTGAGTTGATAAGGGGTTTTACATCGTTTTGACTATTAATTTCATATCCTCAGTTTTATCAACCCAAAAAGTGTCATGAATGATTTGATTTTGGAAGTATGTGAACTAATTTTGGATTGCCATAACTTGGGAGATATAATTATTTAACTCAAATGCATGATTTGAGTTAATTTAAACATATCCTCTTGATTTTAATTATGATTTTTTTCTTTAATCATGAATTTTAGTCAACTTGAGTTGAGGAGGTGGATATGATATGGATAAGAAATGAGTATATTTAATTTATTTAAATATGAAAGTGGCTATGTGAGGATTTAGTTTATTAATTTTATATTAAATTATCTAAGGGGGGTGATAAGGTGTAATATAATTAATTAAATTAATTCTAGAGAGGGACATTGTGTTTAATAAGATTTTAAATGGTTACAATGCATAGTTGTTATTTTGGGGTGTCTAAATTTTCCCCTCTTTAAATTTTTATTACAACGTAATAGCACTTTAAATATAGTAGAATAAAATAGTGGAAAAATGATAAACAAGCAAGAACTACCTATTTTTCCCCAGTAAGACATGTGGATGCACTAGCTAGTATGGATTACTACCAAGGAGAATGCCTCCTCAATGGGCTTGTGACAAAATAAAGAAGTGGACAACTTCTTGATAGTAATAAAGGGCGGAGAATGTTAGTTTGTAGGGTGTCAAGGCCAAAATTAGGATTTCAAACAAGAAAAAGAGGGTAAAAAAATCATTGGTCATTTTTTCTTCTATATTATTGATGATGGTAGATGATACATGATAGACATACAATGATGTTTTTGATTAGAAACAAATTGATATGATTTTTTTGAATGAGATACAAAAAATGCAATTAAGATATGCCTAGCATTGCTCATACCTTGAGATTCCATTCATATTTTGTAATTTGGTGTAACCTGCTTTGCTTTTGCAAAAAAGAGTAAACACCATGATTATTGAAAAACTATTACAAGCAATCCATATGTGTTTAAAAGCACACACACAAATTAAAAAAAAAAAAAAAAAACCCAATATACATTGTAAGATGATTACACAAAGGTTATATATGAACCAAGATACTACCAAAATACTTATAATTGGTCAAAAAAATAAGAAAAAAATGTAAAAAAACCTAATATACATAGTAAGATGAATACACCAAAGTTATGAATAAACCAAGCTGATAAAAAAATTACCTGCAATTGGTCTATAATAGAAACAATAAAACACACATTTAAATAAAGACATTTAACTATACCCGTAATGTGTTCCACAATGAATATTAATCAAATTTTAATGCCCCTAAGAAAAGATACATGCAAGGAATTGGATTAGATGGAAGAGCATAGTTAATCAAATCCTAATGACACTCTTTCTAAATCTTTGTTGAAGATTGATACGAGATTAAATGGGTCCATTTTTAAAGAAAGGATACATGCGAAGAAGAGCATGAGAGACCAGATTTGCCCAAGGGATAATACACATGAGGGTTTGATTGTGTGATAATTGTATGATAATTTAAATAATCACTAGGATGGTAGTTGAAAGTTGGATATCATCACGTTTTTTGATAGTTGTTGAGATTTTTTGAATTTTTTAAAATGTTTTTGGATTTCGAATGTTTTTGGATTTTTACTTAGTAAGGGTGCACTATCTCAATCTATGTTAGAAAAATTTTAAACATTTAATTCATTTGGTAGAATTTAGATGATATAATGATAAGATGCTTGACTCTACCCTTAACTCCACATAGCTCGTAAGATGCGAGGGATCAACACCAAGATCCAAGAAGGATGTAAGACAAATGAGATAGTGACATGTAAATGAATATGATGGATGTAAATACATGAGGTTAATAATGGCCCATTTGGGAAAATGTGAATCATATTGAATTAAGATCGTTTGATCAATTCCAAGATGATTTCACGTTATAGGTTGTGACTAGAATTAGACCCATAGGTAGCATACTGATTGGAAATATTTGGTTAAAGAGATGGTTTTCTCTCTTAATGTGAGCAACTAAATTGATATTTGGGATTTTATATGATTAAAATTTTTGAAGGCTTTATATTTCTTAATTTTTTATTTATTTTTAAGTAACCCCCTACATTTTCCCCCATACCACTAGTAAGAGGTAAGAATTCAACACTGAAGATAAGACATAGGAAATTAAGGGTACATTTCTCTCTTCCCAGTCTCACGCTACATGTAAGAAACATGGGCTCTGCACCAAAGATAATGAAGGACAAAATTTGAACGATTTTGATTTTTTTGTATGTTTGATTGCTTTTTACTTGTTTGTGTATTGTGATTTCTGTGGAAAGACAATTTTCCCCCAAATCTCAGCCCCACATGACTAGGAGGATATAAGGACTCAACACCTTAGACTGAGATGGGTGGAAAAAAGACACATGTAAATAATTTTAGTGCTTTCTCTTAAGGAAAGAGCTTATTCAAAAGGAGGATTTTCCATCAGTAAGATTCTTGAAAATATTGTACATAAAAACATCTAGAATGGAAGAAAATAGAATAAGAATGAGATACATAATACCCTAGTGGAAAAATATTAACTTTCTTTTGTAGGTGAAGGGTGTGGATATTTGATAATGAATGAAACAATTAAAAAAATTATACAAGAGGCCTCCTCCAGTGTGAATATTACATGTGAAGTGTCGCGCCTCATTCAACTCAAGTTCCAAAATAGATAAAAAAGACAATTGTGATTTCATAATCCACTTAATAAAGGCAATAATAATGGTGTAATTTTTTAAATAAGTATATAAATTTAAAATGAGAGTTAATTTACCCATCCAAAATAATAATGAAGAGGCATTAAACCCCATTCACGAAACAAACAAGTGGGAATTAAAAAAATATCACGTCATGGTGATTGCATCGCAAATCTTTGCTACTGGGTAGAAAGTATGTAACACCACTTTCATGGGTTAGAATGATTTTTACGGTTAGCTCTTTAGTAAATTTTTATAATAATATTGCGAGGACGATAATGTTCAAATAAATATTTAGCAATAGAAATATTATGCTTAGAATGATAAGGTATAACTACTTAATTTTGACCAGATTAAAAACAATTATTTCAATAAGTATTAAATAAGGATGTTTACTGAATTCCATGAATTAAATCACAGTCATGAATCTAAAAGTGGAGGATTATTTAGTCCATTTAATTAATTAAATATCATCACATAACTAAGTCCATTTCCCATAAAATACATTTTAATTTAAAGTCCCATTACAAAGAGAAACTATAGGGCTTGAGTCATTTTCACATTAAATCATATCCCTTAGATTAACTCAAGCTTCAACATAGGATGGATTAACCCTAAAAATAAAAATGTGAGGATATATTTTAAACCTAACTCTATTATTTCATTTTTAATCTCTCCTCCATTCAAGTGCTCAAATTATTTTTTTTTTGTTTTAATTTTGTAGTTTAGTCATTTTTACACCCACCAAAGAACAAGGGAATCCCATGCACGTCGACCTATCACCCAGCAGGCGTTGGGCACTCACCCAAGGAATGTGCGGGTGCCGAGTCTCTCTTTTATTTGAGTTGAGTGGGAAAATATCATCTATGATCCAAAATTTAAAGAAAGTGAGTGGGAATGAGATATGAAAACATCATAGAGCTCAAAACAGCTCTAGACCATTGCAGTCATTACAGATAGAGATACTTTAACAAACTTAAAGAACTGAATCAAATAAAAATGAAAATGCATAGGGATTCATATTCATATTATAACATACATGAAAAATAACTATGAATAATCATGCATGAATCTGAACCAAGAAGAATCATATTCTAATAACTTGGTAACCTCATTACATTCATTAGATTTATTAAAAAACATCGTAGTATGACAGACGAAAGTCATACATCATAACTGGATCTACATTCCTTAGCTATCAAAGAGAAAATTTACAAACCCACACCCCTTGATGCATCCTTCTCCTATATTTTATCTACCCAACCCAATATAACTCTCCGTGTCATTTCTGTAGAGCTATGCTTTTATTTATCTCCCCCCTAATGCCTCTTGAATTTCCAAATATTCTTCCTAAGGCTTCATATCCATCGATAAGTGTCCAGATGTGGTCTTCCATGGGAGCATGCTACTCCAAGCTTGAGCTCTCCACTCCTTGCCATGATGGTCTTCTGGAAACCTCCATCGCATGGCATATTCCTTCCTAGGCTAACTTGTCACCAAGCTGGCACGTTATCCACTCCACATGCGTAGTTGGGTCACACTTTTGTCATGTCTTTCCTGATACACCAAATACAGCTAAGTCCCGAGACCTTGTTTTCTAGCACATAACACGGTCCTTCTAAAACCCTCCTAAAACCCTACCTTGCATGCCTTCTTCTTGCGAACCCACCCTTCAACTTAGGCCTTTCATGTTGATGCGCCTTTTTGTACTTAGCCAATATTTTAGGGACCCAACATCACCCCACACTTTACCTGTTCTCCACCCATGGGAACACTTCTTTTAAAGAAAGAATTACAATAGACCTAACACCTTGGAAAAATAATAAGGGAATGAAGAATTGGAAAAAAATGAAAGAATGGGGAAATTTTTCCATTATTGCAACAAGATAGGAAAATATCTTTATAAGTCGGCCTTCAATTATTCCAAGCATTGACTTCATTCTGCGCTGTCTAGCATAGGTCGCTGACTAGGGTGATTAATTCCTCAAAACCTAGTCCATTTCCTAGAGTTTTCAAAGTTTCAACCATTCCTTCCAATTCCTTGCCCACATCCTTAAGTGCATCCATCTTTCTTGTAATCTGTGGGTACAACTCCTTCAGTGGTTTTTAATTCCTCCAATTTTTCTTCACACATATCAACTCTAGAAACCCTAGTTCACAAAATCTCTTCCTTCTTCATATTCACAATGTAAACAATGAAGTTTCCAACCTTCTATTTATAGTTTTTCCCACTTTTTAACATTAAATTCTACCTTACCTACAACCATACTTCAACACTTAATGTAGATTTTTCAACAAATTATGAATTTATCACTTTCACTCACACACCCAATCCTACATAGATAATTCCCCAAACTTCTACCATGTAACCAATCCATCTTGATAGGAGACACTTGCACACGTGTCACCAGTGTCGAAGGTACTTTTGTCATGATTTTTTCTCTCACCTACCTTGTGTTTATTTTGCGCGTCTTCCTCTCTTATAAGTGGATCCACAATGTAGCCTTCCCCTGACACCAACCATAATTTTTCACCTTACCTTCCATGCACTTACTTTCCCAGGGCCATCCAACTAGGCTTTCCAATGCAATCCTTCTTGGCACTTCACACTTTGCAATTTCTTGCACCTTATTCTACCCCACACTGAAATGGTGCGCAATCCTCTACACATTTACAACCTTAAAAAATTAATGAGATTTCCAGCACCCAAAGTGCAATACAAAATAACAACAAGAAAGGGAAACACAAGAAAAGAAAAGAAAATGCACTAAAGGAAATCCTAAACTAACTGACAATACTGCCTTATTTAAAAACAACAAAAAGACTTATTTATAGTAGGGATTCAGCCTACTCCCATTGAAGTGTCCTGGTAATATTTTCCCATCCAGTGCTTGTAACTGGCATGTGCCTGAGTCAAGAATGTATGAGATGATGTAGGGACCTAACTAATGCAATTTTAACTTCCCAGGATGGTGCAAAAACTTTGAATCATATAGTAGCACTATCTGCCCAACCTCAAACTTTTTGTTCTTAATGGGACGATCATGTCATGCCTTTTGTTTTTGTTTTTCTGTCTTCTAGCTCCACCTAGAGAATGATCGTCTTTTGTCCAATTGCATTAACTTGTAAATTCTTTCCTCCAACACTTGTTCATCATCTAACCCTCTTGCACATGTTATATGCAGAGAGGGTAACATGAATTCAACTGGAAGGATAAGCTCCATGCCAAACACCAATTGAAATGGTGTGGCCTTATTCAACCTCTTGTAGGTTTTCCTATATGGCCAAAGAACGGATGATACTTTTTCATCCCAATCCTATCTATTAACATCATAGATTTTAGTCAACATGTTACTAAGTATTTTAATAAACACCTCAGTAGTTCCATTTTCTTGATGGTGATAGGGAGTAGTTTTGCAATGGGCCACCATGAATTTTGCTAGTAGAATCCTGACTGTTTCATTGAGTAAGTGCGTACCTATATCAGTTATCAAACTCAATTGACATCTATAACTGGTGGTTATGTTTTGCCATAAAAATCTAGCAGCTGTAGCCATTGTATAATCCTTTGTAGGTGCTACCTCTACCCACCTTTTCAAATAATCAGTGTAAGTGAGGATATATTGTGAACCTATCCTTTGGGCCGCTAGTGAGATTGGTTTGATAAAGTTGATAGCCCACTTCTCAAATGGTTCCACACTGGCTATTGGTCGTAAGGGCATTTCATCCCTTTTTATAGGTTTTCAAAGGTGTTGGCAATGGTCACAGGCCTTGCAAAACTCAATGTAGTCTTGATAAATGGTCTCCCACCAAAGCCCTATGAGTAGAATCTTCCATGCAATTGATTTTCCCCCATACTGTCCTCCTACAATCCCACCATGTGCTTCTTCCATAATTACAATCTTCTCATGTTCTAGCATGCATCGACACAGAACCTCATCACGAATCATTTTGTATAGATATCCACTAATTAGCATGTAGGGTGTAATGCGTATGGTCAACTTATTCTTATCTAAGGCCTTCATTCTGTTTGGCACCATACCCATTTTAAGGAATACCACAATGTCCTCCAAATCCAAGGGATGCGTGCCATAACCTAAACAATTGTGCTTCTGACATATTCTCCTTAATGTGTTGTGTGTCCTCTCTTGAATCAATCCTAGACAAATGATCACATCCAGAATTACATTTGCTTGGTTTGAAAACCACCGTGAACTCGAATTCTTAGAACAATAGTACCCACCAACATATGCATCCTTGTAGAATGGGATTTTTCACCAAGTATTTCAATGCCATATGGTCAGTGTAAAATATAAAAGGGGTTTCCAAAAAATACTGTTTGAATTTATGAAGCACGTAGATCATTGACAATGCCTTGCACTTAGTTGTAGTATAATTCTACGCCACTGGTGTCAACTTCCTGATTGCAAAGCACAAAGGATGATCAATAATCCCTTCACCAAGATGTGTAAGTAATGCTCTAATGGTGGTTCCTGTGGTATCCACATGAACATGGAAAGGCTTATCCTAAGAAGGGAAATGTAGGATGGGCGCAGTGAAAAGCCTATCCTTTAAAGTGTCAAATTCCTTTTGTTGCACCTCTCCCCAATGAAAGGCACCATTATTTCTAAGTAACTCTTCTAAAGGTGCGATGATCTTGGCATATCCCTTGATGAACTTCCTATAGTACCTCATATGCCCAAGAAATCCATGCACTGTAGTTTGACTAGTAGGCTCCCTCAATCCCACAATTACTGTAACTTTTGTGGGATTTAATAGTAGGCCTTCCTTACATATGATGTGTCCTAATAATGTTCCAAACAAGGTAGCAAAGACACATTTCCTAATATTGAGGAATATCCTCAACTGTCGACACCTTTCAAATATTAACCTTAAGTTGTCACAATGGTCCTTCACTAACCCATATACTATCCAATCATCTAGGTAGACTTGAAGAAATTTATGGATGAATTCCTGGAAAGCTTGTACCATAATGCGTGAGAACATAGCAGGCACATTATTCCACCCAAAAGGCATGACTGTATAGGAAAAAAATTCCCCACTCAGTGGCAAAATTTGTCTTCCTCTGGTCCTCCTTTACGATCCTTACCTAGTGATAGCCCAAAAATCCATCAATGAAAGAGTATACCTCGTGCCCCGCCATTCCCTCTAATATTTATTTACTGAATGGGGTTGGGAAAGGATCAATGATACACACTACATTCAGGTCCCTATAATAAAAAAAATCCTTATCCTTCCATCCTTTTTTATACTAATCACCAATTGACTTATCCATTATGATTCTTCAACAGCTTCAATAATATCTGATGCTATCATTTTATCTATTTCTTTCTTGACCTTCACACGTAGGTTAGGATTCATTCGGTATGGTATTTTCCAGACCGAGAACACACCCTCCTTCAACTTAATCCTCATTTCATCCAAGGAATGGTGGATGCCTTTGAGTTCATGATGCCCCTGCAGGAATAAATCCTCAAACTCACATAAAATATCAATGATCTTGGAGAATTCCTTCTCTAAACAATAGTCTTTGATAATAGCCTCTTTAAGCTCTTCTCTTGAGCCAGTGTTAACCTTCTTTGTCCTTAAAGGTTCATGATAGGCAAGTGCCCATTCATCAAAACTATCTAACACCTCGCGTGTCCTTACAAAATGGTCAACATCCAAGTTTTCTACTTCTTCTCCATCAATAGCATACACCATCTTCCCTTTTTATTTTCCATGCATGTGTGCTCAAACTATATTCTTCCTCAAACTGTGCCTCCAAGCCAGGTTTACCTAGGAAGTCTAGTAGCCTATCCTCTACCATGCCACTATCCCTAATGGTAAGGTGCTTGAAAACCTACAACGCCTTATCCACCAATGCTTTTGTACTCTAATACTTGAATGTTTGAATGAGATTAGCCACTAGCTCTTTCCAATTCCCTATCTAGTCATGTGTCTCAACATGAATGTACTATGTGTGCACACAACCTTGTAGGTTTGAATACAACATTTGAACCTATAATGAAGGTGGTAATGCTTCTGCGCTTCCCATCTAGGCTATCTCACATGCTTGGATATGGAAGGAAGAAGTATCTTTACCATGGTACTCTTTTATAGCCATGGGCACGTTGCTCTTGCAAAAACTTACAGAGAAGGAAATTCTCACCTCATGCCATTTCAAGAGGTTATCCTGATGTGTTTCCCACCATCACGCAACAATTCTGATTAGGACGTAACTCAAAATCCCTCTTCGTTCATTTTCCTCCTTCCACTGAGCTTCCATCTCCTGTAAAAAGACCTCAAGGAAGGCTCCTCCTGAGTACTTAGGTATCTCCTTTCCTCCTAGGCACCAGACTTTATGCACATTTTTCATCTTTATCACCGATTATCTTAAATGTTTCCCTATCAAATCATAGGTCCCATGCACGCAATTATCACATGATATAATGGTGGTGTCACTTAAGGAACTAGATAACTCCTTTTGTGGGATGGATTACCTCTGGATCCCTTATTGAGCACACATATATTCTATCCAGGACCTCTTCTCCCAAAGGTTCAGTATAGGGTGTTGATTTTCCATTAGCCAAGGGTATGATGACCCATTCCTCCTCATTTTCAAAGCTTATGTATCCCTTGTTGAACGGAAGATCTGCATTGTTCTTATAGCACCATGGGAGCCCAAGTAATGCTGGGAAATTATCTGCCTCAATGAGTGCCAACAATTTGAAAGTCCCTAGTAAACTTAGCTCCTTGAATGGTGATGGCTGCATCCTTTAAGACACCGATGGGCATTGCCTTCATTTTTTTCACCATATACAACACATTCAAAGATGGCTATAATGTAGGTCTTTCCATCTAATGCTATGTATCCAAGGTGAGAACATTGACCTCTATGCTTGTGTCAATGAGGATATTACTAAGGAGCCATCCATCCATTACTACATTCAACGTGATCTCCCTATCATAGTCAAGGTTGTGAGGGGGAAGGATTACATGTAAGACCCACCTCTCGTGCTCTTCTCCGATACATGGTACCTTCTCTCTCAACCATTCCCCTAGCAAGGGAATAATATTCTCTTGCCTTAGCATTTTACACACTTTCTTAAGCTCATTCAGGTCATCCTTTGGCACCTCGACCTTCCTTCTTTGATCCTCCCTCCTAGACTACTCCTTTAGTCACTAGATTTCTCCTTGTAAACTCTGAATGACATCCATGGTTTCTTGATATACCTCCTTCTGATGTGTAGGATCTAGGTACTTCCCATGTACCACTTCTTCCCTTGAAACTAGGTTCTTCTGGCTTGGTATTTCCCTTGCAGGCATGGCCTCTGCTCTTATTATTACCATAACAGGTTCCAAGCCTACATCACGTGTTACCCATGGCATCCATTATGTGTCAACCTTATTAATGCTTACTGTTGGTTTATCAAATGTACACCCATGTCTCAGATCTAGGAAGGGCCAAGGTGTTTGAGACCACAATGGAATAGTCCCCAAGTTGTGGGATCTTGCGAGCTTGGGAAGGATCTCTGAAGAAGGCTGGTTCCTCTATCTATTTCTACTGCTACTGGTACTCCTAGTGCTAAAAGGGGACACAAAGCTAAGAATGCCAAGGGACTAGGGAAAGAAGGATAACATGAAGTAAACTACACCAAAAGGCGATAGCACCATAAAAGATGGGTTAACACTATCTGTTTTCATGAGTGAGAATGATAGGGAATGCATGAAAGGAGGCTAGGCATGAGTAGCACAATGAAATATGCATTCACTAAATCATTCTCATGGAACACAACTAAATACGAAACTACAGGGGACTTGAAGTAGCACAACCAACACATAACGCAAAAGAAAAGGAAAGAAGAAGGAATGAAAACATGTTAGAATAGAGAATAGTCACAAAATGATGCTTCTATTACTTCCAGAAATGCACAGAGCTATTACAATGATGAAGGAGGCCGATATCCACATGCAAGAGCCATACATAGAGGTCTGTAACTCAAAATATAGAAAATATGGAGTCCTTGGTAGAATGCATAAGGATCCAGAATGTCCAACATAACAAATGAGCCTTGCTATTACATTTATAGATGAATCCATGGAGGAAGAAGGGAAAAGGAGGGAAAACCCAAATGTAAAACCTAACCACCCTAAAAGAAGCATTTAATGTCTGTAAATCCACTTTGAAATCTATGAAATATGCTTTCCCATGCCTATTTGACATGTTGAAGATGAATGAGCAAGGATCATACCAAATTGGGTGGTTAGAGCAATTAGATCTGCTCATTAATGTTCATAAAGACGTTTTCCCTTTTCTCACCTACTAAATCTGCCAGAATTTGAATTTTGAATTTTTGGCACTATAGCTGATGTTAGTAGCTCTCTGAAAAGTCTAGGCATGCACAAATCTGAGCTCTGTAGAAGAATATATGGCTTTAAGAAGATTCCATAGTTTCCGTTGCACGTAAAATACGTGGCGCGTGTGAATTGGCTGAAGTGGAAGCCAACTGTGCAATTTTTTTTTTCATTTTCAGCCACATGTCACCCACTAGTTTATTGCAAGGATTTGACACCCTATAGGTGTGCTTTGATAGGTAGTGTACAACACACTCGAGTAGGTCAGAAGATGACTTGGTATAGAAGGGTGCAGGAGAGTACATCGTCAAAGAAAGACTTGTGGGAGAGAAAGCAACAAGGGATGAAGGCCCTTGTCGCGTGACATGTATGGGTAAAATGAGGTAAATAGGTTTCCTCTAGAATGTATGGTCAAGTCCTCCACTATTATCCACCAGGTAATGGGCATTCAGGACATGAAGGGCCACCAGGATCCTCTAGACTGCACTAGGTCCACCAGGTCCTCGGGAAGCCCCTAGACCAGCTAGATCCACCTGTAATCAGGAAAATGGCCTGGAAGATGGTCATGCTAAGTGTTCCCAGCGTCCCACTAAGACTACATGCTGAAAGGGTGTGCACAAAGATATTGTGACCACTAGGGAATTGTGTGTCATGTGCCATCTCCTAGTATGCGCATACTCAAACCTTGCACTAACTTGCACCTGGAATGTATATGCAAGTTATCCTCTAAATCACCAGGAGAGTGGTTTGCGCATACCATAGATGTTCCAAATGATAAATTTCGGGGCCATCTTCCTGCTAGATGACAGAGATTAGTTACTCCTAGAGCATCTGATTGGGAATGGTGTATGTTGTGTAACAATGAAATCTGATCCCTATGACTCTAGAAGAACCTCCCCTGAAGCCACCAGAAGATTGGTTCTCAACTAGGTTCTGCTTCCTACAATTGTTGACGCCAATAGCTCTGCACTTTCTAGAAGTATACAAAAGAGACTCTCATTAGGAAGCACGTGGGAGGAAAGATTCTCTCTTGCAAACTTTTCAATGATGTGTGGATCAGCACTTGGAGGAATTGAAACTCATGTTCCACATCCTCTACATGGTGAACCTAACAAAACTCCTAATCCCAGGGTTTGACATCTATCCACTCATAAGAGTTAGCCATCTTTACATTTGGAACCTCATGTTTTCTAGTCCATTTCCAAAGTGCATTAGAATTTGGATGGCACCTTGAGTTTATCTCTTTCAGCATCCCATTTCCTTTTTAAGTCCACCAATGTCTGACCATCCTCCTCCACCCTAGACTTCCTCTCCCAGTGCTTAGAGACATTTCTTAGCCAGCCATGTTGAAAATGCTTCTAGACTCAAGCTTGATCATGACCAAGATCTTCATTGAGTTCTTCAAAGGAATAGAACCATGTAAACCATTTTGATTTCTCTCTAGTCTGATCCCTTAAAAACTCAAACTGCTAGTAACTTGCTAGTGAATTTAGTTCTACGTATCAAATGAAGGGCAGCCTACTTTCCATAGAAAAGCTTGTAATTGGTCAGCACTTCCTATTTTCTTTTTGACCAATGATCATACAACATGCATCTAGAGTGCATATCTACATCCTACATATGCCTTTGATAATCATCTTGGGTGACGTTCATTATGCACTTCATGATTCTGTAGTACCAGTTCTTGATTTGTTGATTCATATACTGAGAACCATTTCCCTGATAGTTCTAGTTGGGAAACAGGATTTCTAGAAGAATGCCTCATACAACTTATAGCCCAATAGGTTTTCTTTAGCTACCAAGTCTATGCCTGTATCGAACTCAGGTCCAGTAGCTAAATGGTTTGAGGAACGCAAAACCTTGTCCTTAATGCTCTTAAGAAATTCATGTTTCACTACCTCAGTTGTTTCCTTAAGTGTCATATAGCTCTTGTCCATCTGGTGCAGTCATCTATAGCTACCAAGATGCTATGTCATTTCTCAGCAACTTTGAAAAGAGGATCCCAACAGCAGAACCAAGATGTTGTCATTTTTATACCCCTTAGCATTAATAGGGTAAAATCCACATGGATTGCACCGGAGGGGAAGCACTTCCAATGGTCATCTTTGCACTCATCCAAGCCATGTACAATTGCTTGCAGTCTCTGACCCACCTATGTGCATCTACTTACAACGTAGGCCAATACATCATCTTCCATGATAGATAATCATTGTTGTAAAATAATAGAAAAGAACCGTGTCAACATTATGAGAACCAAGGATGAAATTATGCTAACATCAATGCAGTCCATAGAAGAGTTGATAGCATCGTAACAACACGCCATAGAAATGGTTCATACATAAAGAGAAGTTCATGAATCAAGGATTGTACATCATGGAACACATATATGATTCAACCTCAGATGTCTTATATTTGCATAATGATGCATACCAGTAATCACATTACATCCCTTAGAAAGTCATGTGATCAGGCCCTTCATATAATCAATGCAAAGCCAAGGTCTATATTATGTTCAGAAGTACTACTATGCCCAAGGTCATCACTACCAAGATGAATACATGACCCATCCCGCTAAATATACGTGCATCACTCATATATTTTCCTAATCCCAACCCATTGAACTACCTCTCATAAGATCTCTATAGAGGCCTTTATAGTCACTTTCCAGTACCTCCATGCTCTCTCAGGACGACTCCATGAATGCTCTTTGCTCACTAGATTTTTACTCTCATGATCCACCAGTCTCTACCACTCTAGATTGGGACTCTAATATCTTAACTATGTCCTATTGGTCCGCGAGCACTGATCTATATATAGCTTTTTGAGTACCTTCATTTTCATGCCTTCTAAGGTACCTAGATTGGCTTCCAAGTGATCTGCATGGCCCTCTAATTCGATCATGCCTACAACTTCTAGATGATGAAAGACAGTAAATCCACTCTATGCAATTGATTGTTCTTCATGTGTTAGGACAACTTCCATCGCATGCATCCCGTGCCATAATCATAAAGTATGAAATCCTTTTTGAATAATCTTATAGTCACTGAGTGCTGGTACACATATCCACTTTGCATTTCTAGATCTTGTTGACATGTTTCTCTGTCCTTGTTTCCTTGGATGCCAAATGATGGCTAAGTCCAAATCTTGATCTTAAGGGTGATGTGCACAATGTGTGTTCTGTACAAACCTTAGGGATAGAACACCTTCCCTACATAAATCTCTACCAAGCAAGGACTTTAAGGCCTTCTTGTGTGCCAATAGAGAAAGGGCTAGGATGGCTCAAATGTGCTCAGGATCAATCGCACATGCCTTCCTTGTACTCAACCAATATTTCGGGGCCCAACAGCTGACCCTACACCAGGCCACTAGGTTATACTTCTATTTCAATTTAATTTAGTCATGTTTCATTACTTTTCACTTTCGAATTCTATTTATCTCTGAATATTGATTTATTTTATCACAAATGAGCCATCAGTGATCCACGCTCAAAGGAAAAAAGAGATAGACAGTTAATGATCAACCCAGGTAAATCCCTCATGACCTCTCCAGTGACATCATCTTCTTTAAGGAAATATCTATGATGCATTTAAATAGGTGTTACCATTTCCTTTAGAGATACCTGGGCATTTTCAGTTATGCATATGTTCCCCACTCAAATTTTGAGTTTGCACACTTTGCCCTAATTTTCTATATCCATTTTTTCTCAAAAACATTTTATTTTCTCGAGTGGGTGATCTGCAATTCATTTATTTCCAGTTGAATCCTTTGAAAGTGCCAATTGTGATTATTTTTCCCTAATTTGAAACAAAATCCAAGTTCCCCCCCCTTCTGTGCCCTAATTTCTTCTTTCCCACGGGTTGTGTCATTTTTCCCATTGCCAAAACGTGCAAGAAACTTGTATTTGATCAAATTCCATTTATGTGCAAGTGAAATCCCAATCCCCTGGTCAAAATTAATGTAAAATCATGCTTCACTTGATTTAAAACCAAGAAATATACATTCCTTGTGAAAAAATCTGATTTCCAGGGCATCCTCTGCATTTTTACGTTTTTGACGGGTATACGGGTGTCACCTTCTCGTCAAATTTCTCTTTGCAACATATTGCTAATGTGGTAGGCTCCTATAGGCTGAGGATATGCAGGAAAATGTTATAACTTGTCACTTTTTAATTTTTGGCACAAGAAAATTTTTGTCGCAGCCCCGCATTGCTACAGTGAAGCGCCTACGTGGCACAATGTGATTGGCTGGAGGATCGGCAGTGGCGGAGGTCACTTAGAAATTTTTCCTTCATTTTTGCAAATTTCTCAAAATCAATTTTTTTCCCAAAGGCCCGCAATGAATTGGAAGGTGACACGTGGCACAGGAAGGTCAAGCGGGTGGAGGAAGGACTTGGAAAATTTTATTGTTTTTTTTGCCTCGGATGCTAAGGTAAAATTTTGACCCAAAGGCCCACCTCCAATAAGAAGTGGACACATGTCCAGGAAAGTCAGCATGGAGGGGCGGAGTTTGTGAAAATTTTGAAGTTTTTAACTTCAAAATATTAAAGTTAAAATTTGGCCCGAGAGCCCGCAACCAATTGGAGGAAGACACGTGTCTAGGAGGCAAGATGGAAGAAGGGGCCGAAGGAAAAATTTATGAATTTTTTCCTTTATGTTTGCAAGGTAAAAAATGAAAAATGGGCCCGCCTCCAATGAAAAGTGGACACGTGTCCAAGAAGGTCAAATGGAGAAGCGGGAACTTAGAAAAAATTGTTGTTTTTGGTCTCAAAGTTACAAAGGAAAATTTTTTCCTGAAGGCCCGTGTCCAATTGGAGGAGGACACGTGTCCAAAAGGAGGCGGAGGTTTGAAGCTCGGCGAAAATATTGAAAATCTTACAAATTTTGGCTAAATTTCTCAAAGTCAAAAATTGATCCATAGCCCCGACAGGAAAATTTGGAAGTGTGCCCCCACATCCAATCAGGGGGTGACACGTGGCACATTGCAAAGGGAAAAAAGGAGAGCGCGGGCCCGTAAAAGGTCGTAGTGTTTTCGGAGGTTTGAAGGCAGAACTTGGAGGGTCAGCTCCATAGCGAATAGGAGACTGCCACATGGCAGGGGAGAGAGCGGGTGTTCAGGCCCACGGAGTTTTTTGAGAAAATTTTCCTTTTCTCAAAATGGTGGCAAAATTCATCAAATTGGCCCACAGTTTTGGTAGGGCCCACATGTGGACACGTGGCGGGTCCAGGGGGCAAGCGGGGAAAATTTTCAAAATTTTCCAAAGGTCAAAAAGGGTTAAAAATGCATATTTTAAGATGGGGACCCACCCCAATCATGTTTGGACACATGTCCACCTTGTCCAAAGGGGAAAAAGGGGAATATCTTTGACACGTGGAGGGCTAACATTAAAAGTTGATTTTTAAATCAACAGTTGCTGTGCGTTTTCATTTCTTGCCGCCATTGGAGCTCCAGGAAGCTTGGAATTGTCATTTCTTCACCAAATCACATGAAATTTTATATGGTTTCACATCCCCTCAGCCTTCTAAATGCAATGGCATAATTTTTATGAGCTAATTCGGTGCCCTATGGTGTTTTTGATGAAATTTTTATTCAGGCCCATGTAAAAAATGTGAAAGGTGAAAATTAAAGTTGCAGAGGTGAAAAATGATGAAGTAAAAGGTGGAAAATGATTGCAAAAGCATGCTGGCATGTCTGAATGCCAAAAATGTGACCCTGGGATGGATAAGGATCCAAATTCATGTAATATTTTAAAATATTTGTGCATCCCTGGCATTTTACGAGTTGTTTTACAGTTTAATGTCATTTTCATGAAATGGATAAGGTTTCTTGTAACAAATTTGATCCCTAAGCATATTCTTTGCTTGGGATGCAAGGATCCAAGCTGGCATGAGGTATAAAATGTATTTTTCAAGCATTTGTAAAAGGGAGGAGACAGAAGAGAGAAAAAGACTCAGAATTTTCAAGCAAAAGGCTGGAAGAAATCCATTTCTCTGGAGAGAACCGCCTGAGAGCCAATTTTAATTCCATTTTGTATCAGATTTCATCATGTTGAGTTGGTTTCAGCTGTAAAGCCATCAACAGGCTCTGAGATTGTTCTTATAGCATTCCCCTGCTGATGTATTTGATCAGATTTTGGATTATGTGGTGTTATCTCTTGGAAAAATTTGCATATACTTATGTCTCAGAATGTTTTCAATTTGTGTTTCTTGCTCATGTTGCAATCTTGTGTTTAGGATCTCTTTGATCATACAGGGTCTCATTTCTTGTTGATGGTTTAATGGCATTTGCAATCTTATATTTAGAAGAGCTTTCATCTGATAGAAGATAAACAGATTTAAAATCATTTCACTGTCCTTGAATAATGAGACTGTTTGTAAACCTTTGGGTGCACCTTAGGTCATGATTAAATAGGGATTCCTGGATACTTTGTTGGTATTTTGCTTCAAGCTTTTGTGGCAGGTTATCAAAGGTTGTGTGGAAGAGTGTAGATCTGGGCCTCCATTTGTGCACATATCCTGGTTAAATGAGCATTTAAAACCCTTGGAAGCATCCCTATTGTGTAGGTATTGCAAATTTCCTACAAAGGTTTTCAAAGAAGTTGGTAATTCCCAGCTAGACTTGTCTAAGCATCTCCCACAAAATTTCATTCGAACTAACTCATCCTACCTATACTACCCCTGCATTTTCATTGTGTGTCAACAAAATAATACAATCCTTCCACAAAAATGCATAAAGCATATCAGGGTTTCATCATGTCTTTAGCAGTCCTAGCCTTGTTTTGAAAAGCATTTCCATCATTTGGTAGTGACAACTCCTTTGAGTTTGGATAATTGATAATTAATCATGTTCTCCAAGGCCATCTTCCTACTATGTGCAAAACACAAGGATATCTCCATTTCCTTTACCATACAAGGGCTGCAATATAGGTTCTCTTGCCTTGGTTGATAGGCACAACCTAAAACAGTGAGGGTTAGATCAAAACCCTTTTGAAGGTGCTATCCACTCCCCCAAATCTTGAATGCAAACAAGCAGATAGGTGTGCTCCCCAACTACAAATGACATACAAACCATCTATCTATCCTTGAGTGTCTTGTGCAAGTTCATGATGTTGTTCAAGTTATGAAGGAGATTAAATCTGGATACCAACACCTGAGTGGCACCATTGCCAGGGAATTTATTTGATTTCTTGGTGGTTTTGAAGTGTTTGAAAGGTTTGAGCATTTGTGTGATCAAGTATTTGAGCTGTTACATTCTTGAGATATCATTTCATACTTCAGATCTGCATGTTTTGGGTAAAAAAGATTTCAAGCTCAGCCTACTCTTCTCATTTACCAGCAGTTTATATAATTTGGATGCATTGTTTTTGGTTGAATTAAGAAGAAGATCTGATTTGTATACCCTTGCAAAGTTTTCAGTCATAGCATACATTTGAAAAAATATTTTAGTGCTTTCTTACACAACTAAGGTGGAAATCCTTAGTGGCGACTCCATGCTATTTGGATCTTGAAATACCAGTTGTCTTATACATCTCTGTCATTTGAAACTTGTTGTTTAAATCTGTCAAGCTGGAGGGAAGGAGATCCCTCTTCATCAAGGACTCTTCTAAGAAGTTTCTCACCAAATCAAGAAGCTCAGAACTAGAAGGAAGAAGAGTGTGGAAAGTGGTTGGTGATTTGGTTGCAAGAAAAGAATCCCCATAGTTGAATTTGAAGGAGAGCAGCCTGTTATTGAAGATTATAATTATTCTTCAAGTAGATCTAATTCAGAAAATTTTCTTGCTGATTTTCATTCTCCATCAGGTGAGGGACCTTCTTGTGTATTTAAAAAACTTTCTCCTAAATCTACTCCTGTGGTTTCTAAGTTTGCTAAAGTTTATCAAGAGAAAGAGCCTTTGGGGGGTTGTCATTTTAAAGATCACTCATCTATTCCAATCAGACCCATTACTACTCCTCACTAGCTTGTTTCACCTCCAAGATCACCCCCACCAAACAATATGGCTCAGCCTAGACCTCCATTTGTTGTTAACACCTTTGGTCCTATAAATTTTGGAGGAATGGATGGTTATCCAAATGTTGTCCCACAAGATGTGAGAAATAGGTTACCAAAATTCCAAGGTAACAATGCCATTACCGGTGATCAACATCTCAAACTATTTGATAATATGATGGAATATTTTGAGATAGAATTTGAGGATGTGTATATCAAGTTGTTTATCCATACACTTGAAGAAGATGCTAGGGATTGGTACAAGGCTCTACCTGATAACTCTATTGATTCATGGACTGAGATGAAAAATGCATTTAGGTTGCAATATGGTGACAGGACTGATCCTAGATTTCTTTTGTCTGAATTTGAAAATATCAAGAAGAACCTGAATGAGATAGTCCATGACTTCAATACAAGATTTAATAAAACATTGAGAAGGCTTCCTATCATTTTGAGGCCTTGTGATGAATCTTGCTTGATCAAATATGTAGATGCATTTGATAAAAAGGTAGCCTATTACTTGAGAGACAAAAATCCTACAAACTTGAGGCAAGCTTTCACCATGGCACTTCAAATTGAAAATAATATTAAAGCTATTGGTAAACCACTTAAGAGGGATGGTGTGAAGCTGATAAACCCTGAGAAGCCTCAAGCTAGCAAGGGTGCTGATTTAGAAGATGTTGTCAAGACTTTGGCAGGGGCTGTCAAAGAAATTTCTTACAAATTAGCCCGGGCTTGAGAAAGGAATTGGGAAAGATTCACAAGGACAACAAAGAACTCAAAACCATGATAGATTTGGAAATCATCCTAGGGGTGATCAAAGACAAGATGATAGAGGTAAAGGGCCTATTGGATCTGCAAATAGACAACCCCAAGCACGTGAAAATAGAGTGGTGCCTGACCCTCTAACTGCAAGAGTTGTTGTTTTCAAGAAATTTCTGATATGGATTGGTGTGATAGATGTTTTCTTCCTCATCCTCCATGTGAAATGGACCAGCAAGTTATTGAAGATGATAATGAGAATGAAATGGATGATGACATTTGTATGATGGGCAGCTCTTCAGGCTCACAACAAGCAGCAACATCAACAGATGTGATAAGTGCAAGGACTGTTGCAACCTTTTGGGATTGCATAAAGAGGGTACCATTTCTTTCTCTTCCTCACGCTCATGATGTAGATGTTGTTCAGGCCTTTGAAATTCCTAATAATTACTTTGAATATCTAATGGCTTTGATGATCAAGAAGTATGATGGTGGTGTTCCTTCGGAGGATGATAGACAATTGTTAATGAATGTTGTGGTTGGTCAAGAGAAAGAGTACAATACTAGAAGTAAAGTTGTTAGAGGAGCTGGTCCTCAAGCCAAGCCAAAGACACCCTTGCTCACAAGCATTCCCAAAGACAATCCTAGAAAAGAAACAATTGCCAAGAACCCTATTGTCCCATGCAAAAATATCAGTCCTCTTCATGCCCAGGCTGCCAAGAATACTTCTCCATCTGATGGAACCTTCTTGTTTCCCTTCCAATGTTGTTTTACCAAAGAATGTTCCATATGATATTGCCCAAGTATTGAGCCAAATTAAAGTGAGTGTTCCAATCATTGAATTTCTTAGAATTCCTGAGCATAAGAAGAGAGCATTTGAGTACTTGGGATTGAAAGAAGAAAAGATTACCCCAAGTACTAAATGTAAATGTTGTTGAGACTCCTCTTCAAAGCATTGCTGGCCTTGAACCACCACCACCAATGGAAGATCTTGGAGAGGCACCTGAAGTATATTTGGGGACATCCTTGGTTGATTCCCAATTGAATGTTGATCCATTTTTCACAACTTTTCTCATAAAAGATAGGTTGCTTCACAATTGCATGTTTGATTCTGGTGCATCATGTAATGTCATGCCTCTAGAAGTCATGAATGAGTTGGATATCAAAGTGATAGCAGCATATGGGAAATGTACAACCATGGATTCAAGGGAAGTGTCGGTTGTTGGTTGTGTGAAGGGTTTAGTAGTGCAACTTGCAGCCTATCCGGGTAAGAATTTAAAACTTGATGTTGTAATTGTTGATTGCCCTGCCAAATGGGGTATGCTTTTGTCAAGAAAATGGGCTGCAAGTGTTGGTGGTAGTGTTCAAATGGACATGTCTTTTTCCACCATTCCCATTGAGGGAAGCCTTGTCAAACTCTATGGTGAAAAGAAGATGTTACACTTGATTGAAGATCCCAACAATGCTTCTTATGAAGTGTTGTTTGCTGATGTGGATGTTGAAAACTTCATTGGTTTTGCTGATGGAAAAGAGAACAAGATGGATAAATCAGAATGCCTTGATATGATAGGTTCTCCTTGGACCTTGCTATTTGATGGAGCTTGCTCCAAATTTGAAATGGTGCTGGTGTAGTGTTTGCTTTCTCCTAGTTTGGAAGAGTTTCCTTTTTCCTTCAAACTTAACTTTGAATGCACTAACAATGTTGCTGAGTATGAGGCATTGTTTTTGGGATTAAGGATTGCATGGAAGTATGGAGTGAAGGATATTGTTGCCAAGGGGGATTCAGAGCTTGGTTGTCAAGCAAGTAAGAAAGTTATATGCTACAAAAAATCAGCGTATGAAACAATATAAGCATGTTGTTTGGGACTTGATTGAAATGTTTGATTCCTTTAACATTGTTTACCATGATAGAAGTCTTAATGCTGCTTTTGATAAGCTGGCTGTCCTTGGTTCTAGATTTGACAATTTCACCATTTCACCTTTTTGTGAATATAACATTGAAGTGCTAACAAGGCCAGCTGTCCCGGATAATGTGAAACATTGGCAGATTTTTGATAATGATGCCCAAGTGTTGAGATTCTTACAATGCCAAGGTGAGTTTTCTGGTCAGAACATTGATTGGGAACCAATGGTATGCATGAATGAAGGTAGAGAAACCTTGTTTGACAAGGATATTATCCAATTGAAAACAAATACCATTCCTAAAGGTCTTATTGCACTTGAGGCAAATTTTAACAATGTTGATTGCATCATAAATAGAAAGATGTCTGCTTCAAGGGATGTGGAAGAGCACAAATTGGGAACCAAGGATAAACCAAGGAAGATCTGGTTGGGCAGCCATCTCAGTAAAGAGGAAAAATAGTCCTATGCCCAACTTTTAAAGAAGTATCAAGACTGCCTTGCTTGGTCTTATTCAGAGCAAGCTGAAGGCATATAGAGAATATTTATTTCAGCATGAGATTCCTCTTGAGGCCAAGACTAAGCCATGTAGAAAAATACAAAGGCCTATCAATCCACTTATTTCTATGAATATGCAAGAAGAGTTGAAGAAATTGAGAGATGGTGGTATCATTCAGCCTACTAGATACTCATCTTGGGTGGCAAACCTTGTGCCAGTTAGAAAGAAGAATGGTGATATCAGACTTTGTGTGGATTTTAGGAATCTAAAAAAAGCATCTATGAAGGAAAATTACCCCTTGCCAAACATGGAGAATATGTTGCAGCTTGTAACAGGGTCAGAGATGCTTTCTACTTTGGATGGTTTCTCCAATACAATCAAGTAGTTGTCAAAGAATTAGAAAGACTTAAGACAACCTTCACTACTCCTTGGGGGACTTATGTTTTATGTAAGGATGCCTTTTGGATTGATGAATGTTGGTGCTACTTTTAAAAGGGAAATGGATGTTGCCTTTGTCTGGTTATATCAATGAGTTTATTGGAGTCTACCAAGATGATGTGACTATTTTTTTAAGGCAGCGAGGAGACCATTTGCAACACCTAGAGAAAATGATGATAAGATGTAGAGATTATGGCATTCTCTTAATCCAAATAAATTTCATTTTGGTGTGTAAAAGTCCAAGTTGATTTGAAATATTATGTCTAAGGAAGGTGTTATGATAGACCCTGAGAGAGTAGAAGTAATCAGCAAGGTGCCTATCCCAAGAACCAAGAAAGGTATCCAATCTTTCTTTGGCCAAATCAATTTTATTAGAAGGTTTGTTTCCAATTTTGTTGAGCTAACTCTTCCAATCACAAGAATGCTAAGAAAGGATCAAGTTATCAAGTGGGAGGAGGTTTTCATTCAAGCTTTTGAAGGAATAAAGGATGCACTTAAGCATGCACCTGTTTTGGCAGCTCTAAACTATAAGAGGCCTTTCCAAATCTTTTATTTTGCCTTTGAATTCACTATTGCTTAAATTTTGTTGCAAAAGGATGAGAATGGAGCTGAGAGGCCTATTTACTTCTTTAGCAAGGCTTTACAAGTAGCTGAGTTGAAGTATACAATCATGGAAAAAAAGCATTTGCATTAGTAAAAGCAACAAAGATTTTTAGGCCCTATATATTGAGTTCAAAAGTTGTTGCTTATGTTCCCCACACCATGGTTAAGGACATCTTATCAGACATGGAGATATCAAGCAAGAGATGTAGATGGGTCAACAAATTACAAGAATATGATATGGATATCCAAACAACAAAGTTGGTAATTAGGTTTGGGTCTTATATCAAGCTCGTGGATGAGAGCGAATTTACAAAATGTAGAAGTTAATCAACTTGGAGGAAGAAAGGGCCCAGATCTTCTTGATGAAATTGATGAGTTCTGAACTGGTACAAAGATGTGATTTTCTACCTTAGGAACCTATGATTGTTCTAGTCACTTGGTATAAAAATAGAAAAAGGGCCCTCAAGTAGAATTCTCAAAAATATATCATAACAGACCTTGGGCTGGCATTGGAAGAACCATTGAAGGTATCCTCTTGAAATGCATAACTGAAGATGAAGCTCCCAAGTTGATTGCTGATTTCCATGGGGGAGTTTGTGCAGGACCAATTTTCTAGGAGAGTGACAGCACATAATATTTTAAGAGCTGGGTTATTGGTGGCCTACTCTTTTTAAAGATGCAACCCAGCCTGGTTAGAAAGATGTGACAGTTAAACGTTTCTCTAGAAGACTATGAAAGCTTCAGGCTCCCTGTAATTTGCAGCCTATATCAATTGAAGCTCCTTTCAAACAATGGGGAATGGAATTCATTGGTGATATTTCATTATTTTAGATCTGGTCACAAACTTGGATCCTATAAGCAACTGATTATTTTACAAAATGGGTTAAGGCAATTCCATCTAGAAAAACATAACACACCAAGTGGTAATGGATATTCATTAAGGAATCATAGTCATATGTAGTATAATGGAAAATTCCAGTTGAGCATTGTATCTTTAATAATAAGCCAGGTGTTTTATGTTACCTGTATTATTTGATGGTAATGTGTTTCTGAATATGGGATAAGATCTGACTTATTCTTCAAACTTGTAATCCACATACATGTATGTTGGACAAGCTGAGTCAAGCAACAAGAATTTGCTCAAGATTCATGGTATGAACAGAAAATAATAGTAAATCAGGACATAAGATTTCCTAACAGTGGGATTATTCTAATCTAAGTAATTTATAGTTTGGGCATTCATAGACCATAACTCCTAAAAGAGCAACTAGTTAAGAACCCGTTTGTATTTAATGTATGATACCCTAATATCTCAAATACCCTTACAGGAGAGAAGAATCCACTTTTTAGTTTTCCTAATAGTTGGAAAAATACATGACGAAGATGTGGAGACATGTGGAATCAAGGTAGATCCGAGATTAGAGATGCTTTATTATGCATTCTGCAACTAGAAACTAAGAAGGGGAGCCTCTCAGTGCAAATGCACTGTTGCAGGGGCAGAGAGACTAGATTTGTACAGTCTTGGCCTAGGTTTGATATTGTAGGTCAACCCTTTGGAGCCTTAAGGGTATTGAGAAATTCTAGTGTGATTTACTTTCTGGGAAATGAGTAGGCATTGTATGTCACACTTTTGTTGATGTGTAATTCACAGATACCCTATGGATTATTTGTAACTCGGTATGCCATTGATACTGTCAGTGTGATTGGAGAATAGCATGGACCATAATTTTCCCAAGGAGTATGGGACTTTGCAATCGGGCTGGAGATTGCTCTAGATAAAGGATGGTTCTTTTTACTCTATTCTGATACATACATTCAAATTATAGAGGATCTATCCTAAAATCTACTCTAACTTGCCAAGGTATGCATGAAGGTTTAAAATAGTGCAAGATATTAAACCTATTCTACAGGAGCTTGATGAACGAAAGGAATTATTAATAACTTTCCTTGCATGGTTTGCCCTTTTGTCCTTGGCAACCAAGATTTTGGTTTAGAGGATGAACATCAGACAGTTTTGGTGAATCAGTTTCTGGTATTTTGGGGCAACTCTGCATTTTTGACTCCTTGCCCAATGGATTTCTGACTATCAAGATTGTTAGGAAATAAGGGATAAAATATGCGGAATAATCCCTTACATAATCGCAACAGTAGAAATTAATATGCAGAAAATTATTACAAATCTCAAATAAAAGTGCATAGAATAAAATAACACAACACAGAGAGACAAGTATTTAATGTGGTTCACCCAATTTTGGCTACGTCCACCAAGAATCACCTGCTCATATTTTATTACAAGCCTCCACTCTCTCAATACAATACCTAGATCCGTTTGGAGCTACGCTCAAAAAACTCTACAGAATTCACAGCTGAATTCAAAACACATATGTAATACATTTGCTTGTACATCTATCATATGCATAAGACCATATAAATAGACAACTGCTTAAGCAATTTTACAAAATCGTGGGTATCAAAACCATGGGAAAAACCCATCCCATAAACCTATGGGTCAAAAATCTAGCCCATATGAGAAAATCACATTTCCTGATATTTTGGGTGCAATTTTTTGAGGCCAAAAAATTTACGCCTAAAAGGATACATGAAAAGTGTACAGTACTCTTATTGTACAGTCTTCAACACTTTCACACATGAGAACAGGCTCCACGACCTAACAGACAAGAGTGAAGTGATTTTTCTCCATAGTTTCCTTACGGTCAGGGATCCAACAAGGGCACTCCCCTTGCCCTGCAGAAAATCTTGTAATATCTTGTTAGGGAAGACTTTGTCTGAAGAGCGGGAAAGGATTGTGAGAACAGACGTAGGAGAACTAATGTTACAAGTAGAAAATCATATTCTTGCACACCCTAGTTATAAGTTTCATCACATGCACTAAATTAATAGGAAACAACTCTATAAGTAGCAATAAGACCAAATAGAATTCATGATCACTAAGTATAAAGAAATCTCTTAGTTTAACAAACTTAGAAACTCCTTCTTTTTGAATTAATTGCTAAAAAAACTATACATAGTGGAGAAATGGAATAATTTGGCTATCTCCTTTGTTCTCTTAATGCTCTCTTAAGTATACAAAATCAATCACCAACCCTTTAAAATGGGAATGGACTCACAATTTATAGGAAGAAAATGACTCTTCACATACACCCCAATGACACTTTGTATGTCTTGACATGACTTATAACATTAAGGTGGCTTATTACATTAGAAACATTAAGTCCATTTTTATAGCATAAAGGTGACTTATTACATTGGAAACATTAATACATGCAAAAAAGTGCAAACCTAATGCAAAATTAGAATATTAAGGAGAGAGAGAGAGAGAGGAAGAGAGAAGAAAGATGGAAGAATGATGTCAATGATGAAAGATTCCACCTCTAATAAAACCCATTGATCCTTCCAGATGACTCAATGAAACACTCCAATGTGATGAACTCTAAATCTTTGAAATCTGTCCACATCGAGAAACTTTCTCTGGATGACATATGAACACCATGAACTAAGTGTTTAAAAACATTGTGGAATGACTCATTCGGTGGCCATGAGTATCACTCATGAAGATCCTCCTCTAAGGGACTGGAGCCTTAGAACAAATGTTTTCCTGACTCCCTACAATGTTGTCGCACTGCTCAGCTGATTTGGACATGATCCTAATGAATCATCTTATGAATGATTTTACAGTGTCAACTACGAATACTACCTCCTGTAAACCAATTGAAGCATGAAATGAGTATCAAAATAAATTATTGACATCCTCATTGTCACCTAATCTGTATTGTATAATGATAGAGACTACACTTTTTTCCATCTCTTACTCAGAAGTGAAAGGTTGCGTCGCCAGCTTCTTCTCTGTCCATTTATGCTTCATGATTTCTTCAGAAAAAGAAACTTACTATTTTTAGTAAGTATGAAAAAATCAGCTTCCTCGAACCTCAAATGGATGTTGCAACTCATATTTCCATTCTCCTTGTGTTAATTATGAAAATTGCATTTTTGATATGGGTTTTTTATTCTTATTGTGCCGGTGGAAATATCTCTTTGATTCAACTGCCAGTTAAATGGGAAATCGAGTTTTTTTCTTCATTGGGCTGAAAAGAGAAATCCTTCGCTGTGAGTGTTTTGTGCTATGGAAGGAGGATTTGAATATTATTTTTTGAAGATTTTGTAGAGATGAACAAATAGAAAAAAAAAATTTCTTTTTCATATACTTGTTTGCAATATTTCTTCAAATCTGAATTTCATGACAATGGAGATTTTCACTGTTTCTTCTCTTTGTTCTTCGCTTCTTCTTCCTAGTTTAATCAAATATTATTCTGTGACTTGTATAATGTCATGTAGTGGAGGATAATGTTGTAGTGGTGGATCTGGTTTGAGTATCATTAATGGTGGGGTGTGATGAGAATTTGTAGAGCAAGTTGCAGAGCAAGTTGTAAAGCAAGTTGTACACAAAGAAGTTAGAAGTTAGATGTGGGAAGTAGGAGGTATTTTAAAATTTTAAAATAAAATTCAGTAGGTATGAGGCAAATTTTCATGTCCCTCATGTACCTTAAGCATTAAAGGATGAGAGGGACATCAATTTTCATGTAGGGCCTCATGATTACAAGTGGAGGAGATCTAAGGGCTCATTATTTGAGCAAAAAGGTAGCTGTAAAGCACTAAGGGGCTGGACGCTGGTCATATGAGGAACCTTGATGCTTCCTAGGGGTTGGGTGAATTTTCTTGTCCCTGATGTCCCCTAGAAAAAAGAGACATGAGGGACATAAAATTTCACGCCACGCCAAAATGCACCACTTGTCAAGATCTGAGTGAGCGACGGAATTAGCCTAACAAGCAACTGGGAGCTGAACTGGCAGTCCGAGAGGTCGAATGAGGATCTAGAGGGATTTTAGGGGTTGGGAAATTTTAATATACCTCATGTACCTTTTATTGAGGGATTTATGGGACAAGAAATTATGCCAAGCTCCTAGAGCTGACACGTGTCCTGTTCAAAATTTGGCTAACTCTCGAACTCACTCCTAGAGGGCAACTTGAAATGGAAATAACTTGAGCTCCCAATGGACTGGTTTGATGAAATTTTATATCATATTTACTTAAAATGTCCTTCTAAATCCAATGGTAGGTTTCTTAGGTCTTGATTCCTCTAACTAATTCTTGAAAAATTAGATTTCTGATCTGGTCCTCAACCTATGCATGAGAAAAACTACTTGCAAACCTATTGCAAAATTTTTTTTATGAAAAATATAATTTCACTATGTTGTAGGGATTGGAGTTACCTTTCCAAAGATGTATTTTTTTTCTCTTAAATCCATCCAAATCTCTCAAAATCACTTCCCAAATCGCAGCAACTCTTTTGACCTTGTGGACTGCTCAAACATGTGAACCCTAATTTTGATGAAACTGCCCCCCAACTTCTCCAAATATTTCCTGAATCTTTCTAAATCAATTCAATGATATTCCTAAGCCTTTGAGTCACATCTATGTCTGGTTTGCATTATCTCTTCTTCTGCATGGGATTTCTCCAGTCCTAGGAAGGCTAGTGGTAGCCCCTCCCATAGCTGCCCAAAGTTTGCATTTTTCAATGGACTCCTAAAATCACCTAGGAGTTTTGAATTTACTTTCCTAAATCACCTAGGGTACTAAGTTAACATCAACTGGGAGGTCACTAGACTGACTGGGTAGACATGGGGTGCCTCAGAATGATAAAACATGAAACGTTTGGCACAAGGGTATCGTTGTTATGCTTGGAAATTGTCAATTTCCTTTTTGCACATTTACATGACAACAATACATAATAAGGAAACTATTGTTATGGTTTACAAACAATTAATACATTCAAAGTGATATAAAAGTAGGGATAGAGTTCTCACTTATATTTAATACTAATTATTGAGATGATTTGTATCTAAAATTGGGCCAAATAGGATATGACATGGTTGCATTTTTTTTCTCTAAAATGGAATTTTGATTCTCACTCAACAGTGGTGTCACATTTAGACATTATCTTATGGAGGTTCTATCCTATTTCAACCTCTTGTCTATGAGTTTTTTTCACTTATTGTTTTATTTAATTCATTTTTATATTTCCTTAGATACTTTGTACACTTTCACTTCTTCCATAACCCTCATGCATTCACTATAATGATCAAAAGTGTCTAACAAGTTTCATCATTCCTAATCAAGTGAATGAACTACTAATTAAAGAACCTAGAAACTCAGAAATGATGGAGGATTTATAGTACCTCTAACATAATGCGATGGATGAATGGGCACAAAGTGATTATGAGTCCTTGCTACTATAAGATGGTAACTTGAGAAAAAAGGAAAACTAATATGGAAATGAATTAGATAGGATATGTTGGACAAAGGAAAATGGATAAGCATCGGAAGTTTGCAGTAGTTCATGTGCATGTGGAAGGACCACAGAAGAAATGCATTGAAGGATATACCGAGTGAGTGTGTTGAAAGGACAGGGTTTTGCATGTGGAACATGGAAGGAGATGGGAGCATGGACTAGGAATAGAAAGGCACGGGACCTAGTGCATTTTTGGCATATGGAGTGAAATATTGAGTTGGAGTATATGATACGCAAGGAGGAGTAAGCCATCAAGAAGAGTTTATTTTTTATTAAAGGACTTGTAGTTCAATCATATGTATAGATATAATAATAGGATTAGAACTAGAATTAACTATAAGTAATCTATTATTAGTTGAAGCTTGTATGCTTCATAGTTTTTTTTGTAGCGACACATGGCTATTATTATCATACAACCTATTTTGAGAATGCATGGGTGATGAAGGGAAACTTCGCCACCCCTACATATATGTATTTATTTTATGGTTTAGATAATGTGAGTAAATCATGTGTAAGGTTATGTTGTTGGTTTATGAGCGCTCTTGAGTTATGACAGTCATATGTATGTATTCAAATATTGTGGATTAATATAATGGATCTTTATGGCTGTATATTGATTGTGGATGTCTTTGTTACTAGTAATTAAATGGTGAATCTGATCTTAGTGGTTATGTGAACTGTTTGTTTACTCATTTATGTGTGTTTCCAAATTGAGCTCATGGATCTAGTTCTTATGATTATGGAATATATGAACATGTTTGCTAACTCCTTGAAAAAGTTGACATAAAAGAGGGACTTGGTACCTTCACATGCTTTGGGTGAGCACTCATATATGTCTAGGTGATTTGCTAGCATGTATAGGGTTTGAGGAAATATTTTCAAGTTGTTGTGAGGATGATGCACATTGATGGCTTATTGGTTGAATCTTGTGACCATTGAATATTGGGTTATTGACAGACAAGATCAGTTTACTCAATATATGGTTCTAGACCTGATTTCAATGCCTACAAGTGGGTTGAGGAACACCGTTATCGTGAGCTTTATGAGTTGTTCTTTAGTTTCTTCCCTATAGATTATACAAGTGTTTTTTCTCGTAAACATCGACAAGAAGATGGTATTATAGATCAAGGGTTTGGATGCAGGAAGAATGTCACACCTTTTTTGACATAGATGAACATTGGATGCGTGTTGTATATCATTGGTGGGCTGGTATTGTGAACAATTATACTCAGGAGTATGTGGTTTCCATGTATTCTTGCCTAGAAGTTGAATAATTTGAGTTTCTACGTTATCTCAAAGGATCTTACCTCCACATTATTACTTTAGAAATTAAGATCTTTATGGTAATGTTAAATTTAGAACACCTCTCGATTGCTATCTAAACTCACCACCACACACGAGGACAGGAGCAGGTGTGGTAAAATATGACAGAACTTGCGGCAGAGAGATAAACAGAAGAAAGGTGGCTTAAGTATAATGAAGCACGAGAGAGGGAAATAGAAAAAAAACTTGATATTGAGGAGTTTTTGGAGTTGGAGAGGATGATTTCTCATGAAGTATTTGAGGCTCATGTAGAAGATGTGGAGTTGGAGCATCAGGCTCTCCCCAAATCAGGAAAGTGCAGTAGGAAAACCCTATTGGCTTTAGATGAGAGTGTTTTTCGAAGAAATTATAAGGACCATGGGTGTACATCTGATCCCACCTAGTGACCTTTCCCTTGCTCTTGGTATTCAAGATCCTGAAATAGTTATTGATAAGAAAGCTATTGTTGGTGATAGGGTAGAAACATGTAGGTTTCATTTCCCGTTGAGTGCAGGAGATGCAGATGGCACATACATCTATGGTGGAATAAACATAATCTTTGTTGTTTGGAGTTCCATTTGGAGGAATATTATATGACGCATCATCTGCACAGATCTTAGATGTGGAGAACATTGGTAATACGTCTTGGAGTGGCATAACTTCATACATTTTGGGAGTTCAATATAGCACAACAATTAGAATGTAAAGTAGCTCATCCTCTAGTCCAATGCCTGCTACAAAAGGTGGATTTAGAGGATCTAGAGGCTTGAGATCTAGTGAATCTAGTGGTTCTCGAGGTGGAGGAAATATTGCAGGTAATACAAGTTCTAGTTTAGGTAGGCATGGTCCTCACCAGCCACAAAAATTCATTTACAAGATCTCCTTTTTCCTTCCATAGTATAGGGGCATTGAGAATGTAGCAGTGCATGTTCATATGTGCTAAATTCTATGGTGCCCTAAATCAATCATAACTCCCAAATGAAAGGCAAGCCAGTTTTCTACTACTTTGCAAGGGCGCGTGCATAGTTGGTATAGGAAGTATGATCTGAACTAGACCGTTGTGGATTACAACTTGTTTGTGCTAGGTTTTAACCTCACCCATTTCGGACAAGAATTTTTTCAGTTTTCATGGTTTGAAATAATCTGTCTTCCTGCGTGGATGCATGAAGGTTTATATTTATCATGTTTTTGTCGTTAAACCCTTCTCTATGGGCATGAATTACATTGATCTCTGTGTTGGTTGTAGTTTCTCTTTCCGTGTATACCTATTGGTTGTTTGGGTTGTAGATGAAGGGTTTTCCCCTTCTTTTATTTGTATGATCATGTATTTTTGTTATTTTTTTCCCAGCATCTACAGACATGTGGTCGTCTTTAATTGGATGCAGCATGGTGGGTCTATTTGGTGAACTTGTCACTTTTGTTACATTTGTAAAAAATGCCAAATTGGTCCCGTGGCTCCGATAATTTATAATTGTCTATTCAAAAATATGAAGTAACGAAGAAATTTTTTACTTTGACCCTAAAGATGTACACGTGTCATAAGATGAGAGGTTACGGGAAGGCGGGGCCCTTTTAAAAAATTTAGGCATTATGGTGAAAGGTGTAAAAGTGTAAAAGGAATACCTAAAGCCCACAAATGGACATGTGGCTGTTTTTAAGTTAAAAGTGGGGAGACGGGTCGTCAGAGGACTTTGTAACTTTTAGCGTTGTTTGAAAAAAGGAGTAAGGTATAAAAGTGAAGTGCAACCCCGAAAGTTCCCAGATAAAGCCACGTGCTGAGTCTACATCAAAGACGGGAGGGTGAGTCACCGAAGGTATTTTGGAAATTTCATATTTGTTTTGAAAAGGTAAAATGGTGTAAAAATGAGCCACGACTTCGTCAACAACCTAGGAAAACCACGTGTTAAATCTATATTGAAAGCGGGTGGACGGTCCCGAATGTTTAAAAGCACACAATTCCTCTAAGTGGCATAAAATGCAAAACACCCCCCAGGCCCTCCTCAAGTAAGATCTTTTCCATGTGTACGACCCAATTTATAAATTCCAAAAAATAGAGTTAACGGATGTAAAGTAATGCTTTTAATTCTACCACCATTAATGATCCTATTGTAAACAAAGGACCTTGGGGGATGCAAATATATTCATATTTTAATGCTAATTTGATGATCTCTCATCATTTTATCTGTGAAGTGCTTTTGAAATATTGTGGGGCTCAATTTGTGAACCAGAAAAGTGTGACATTTTTTGTCTTGAATCGGAATTGCTCAGGCACCTGAAAAAACCAGTAAGAGTTTGAAACTTCTATGTTTTGTGTTTGGTTCCATCAAAAAATCGGTGGAAGTAAAGTTAGGTTTTTTAAAAGAAAACTATTCCATTTTCTTTCTTGGGTATGTCGGGGGTCACAAGTGACCTCGAAAGGATAATAGATATAGACTAGATGAATGTCAACTTGAATGATTTTCGTCAACGATTGAGTAATGCCCACATGAGTGAATCCTTGAAGGCAATTCACAATAGCTTTATTTCCTTGGTGGGTGCTATTCCACTTTTTTTCCAATGCCCAAAGTAAGTGTGGTATTGCGTGATGAATTATGACTCTGAGAAGAGAGAAGTATTAGATGGGAGTGGGGATGCAGTGTTCACATTAACACCAGCAACCATAAAGGTAATTCTAAAATTACTTGTAATTGCAAACCCTATTACTATTGGTATCAAAATTTCCTCGGAGGATTATGAAGTAAAAAAGAAGGAATTTACAAAGATGAAAAACACAAAATGGCTCCTTACAAATAGAAAGGAATCTTCCAAAATCCCCAAAAGACTAGTTAGGGCTCAATTCATTGAAGAGGTTAAAGATATCATAGTGCTCCTGAGTCGAATGGCTGGTTTGGAGACTACAAATGAATTTAAAGAATGGATGTCCACCTACATAAGGATTATCTTGGAAATAAAGGGAGATATTTGTCATGCTACTTTCATTTCTGATGCAATTCATGGTCATATGGCCACCATGACAG
>JAHRHJ020002062.1:0-15047 GCA_019776745.2 Taxus chinensis | reverse complement strand
GGAGGGGCACAGGTTAGGTCAAGCAAATGGACGAGTATTTAGGTCCCTACCGGGCGTGCCACTTTTATCTCGACACATCTTGTGTTCGGTGAGAGCCAGTGAGCCACCAACAGGAGGAACTCTTTCTCATCAACACTGACTAGCAGCCTAGCTGAAAGTGTAATCCACGACCCCACCCGAGTGTTGTTCCATTCTAGGTGGCCTTATGTCCTGGTTAGGGGGTCTTGCACAAAAATTCGTCCATATCAAATGTCCCAAGCGCAGATCTCTGATTCGAGATCCCTCGCTGTGTATGAGTCAGAATCCGGAATGTTGCATAGGTATACATGAATCCTGGTTCTGTCAATTTTCTTTGCCTTTGACTTGGTTGGCTTTTTTTCTTGACGAGACAGTTGAGCTCAGATGGATTTGGGGGTGTGGTCTGCACGGAAATCATGGAGGTCCACCACAGAAGATCAGGCAACCGGCCAGTAGGACTGGAAAAAGCTTACAAAAGAAGAATTAGTAGTAATTATAGGCTTAGTGTGCAAGCAAGTTCCCAGCATGCGGCGAGGCTGAAAAGGGTTGGCAAACTTTGGGGATGTCAACTGCAAAAAAGGTGTGCGCTATTGTTATAAGAGAAATTTACGCCAAATGGTTAGGCGGGGTGAACTTTGGGGAGTGTTGAACAGATGTTTTTAGTAACCCGAAGAAGGTGCAGGGGCATGGTTTACTAACGCATCAACAGGACTGTTGATGTCAAGATTCATGCACTTAGTGCCTAGGGAAATTTCTTTTGAAGTGGCAATGCAAAGATGTGGGTAATGAGGTTGAAGGTGCCCAAGGTGAATTACAAAGATGTTTTAAGGAGATTAGGTCGGCAAAGAAAACCACTTGGCAACGGATTTGGAGGATGCAACAGGCAGGTTGATGTTGGTCAGCTATGCACCGGGCACCCTTACACCATATTCTAAGTGTTTAATTAGTGTGTGGGTTTGATTTGTGCATGCGAGGATAGTGGCGCAAGGCGCGACTATGAGGATGCAACATTCTGAACAAGTGTGCCGAAGCTTTAAGGATTTCTTTTGGGCAAAAGGGCGAAGAGTTCTTCTACCTCTTTTTGGTTGTTTTTTAAATAGTAAAGAGAGTGTTGCAACAATAATTGGGCAGGGAACGTGGTTTTAGGTTTACCTTAGAGGTGGGGACCTTCCAGATTTGCAATTTGGACGGGGAGCAAAGTGGGTTTTCATATGGTTTATCTTTGTTCGGGTTCTTCATTTTAGATTTATCCTTTTGTTTAGAACGACCATAAACCTAATAATAACCAAGAAACCAATCACAACAATAACGAAGAGTGATAAATCCATCCTACCACCCCGTTTATAAGGACTAAGGTGACTTGGGGTCCAAAAACTGAAAACCGACACGTGGCATTACAGGAAAGAACACGCAGAGGAATACTTGCACAATTGGCAATTCCATGAAAATGACAAGTGTTTATGCGCCTATTATATATAAAAAAATTGCATTAATTACCCACAAAGGGAGGTGGGGGTGCGGGTACTACAGAGTGTCGACACGTGTTTGTATGCACATGTGCAACAAGTTTGTTTTAGCGTCGACAGAAAATGACTAGCACCCTCAAGGAGCTCATATTCTATGGCTCAACATGAGAATTTCAGCACCGAAAGGGGAAGAGGGGGCACAAGGAAAGTGGGGGCAACCACAGAAGTTGTTAGTGCCAAGTAAAGGTAACTTAGGCCAGTGGAGAGTGTGACATGCAAGGCGTCGTGCCTTAGCGCACATTTAACGGGCACGGTTTTGATGAATGTTGCCATGATATTTCTGCAACAAAGGGACGCTACTGTCATGCGTGTTGACATGTCGGTTTGGGCTCCAACGGATTTCTCTAAGGGGGTGGCACAGTTCTTTGTTCGACACAACATTGCTTGCGCCCATTCAAGGGGGAAAAATGACTAAGTTCTTTAAAACTTGATTTTTTGAAGGTTTTAAGGCCATTTTGAATTTTGTCATCTCTTCAGGGGACCACAAGGAAGTTTTGGTAGTTATCTGCAAAAGTGCCCTTTCAAGTGTACAGATCACAGTAAACGGTTTTCAATGTGCATCTTCTGTCCTTTGAACATAATTTATTTCTTTCCCCCCTTTTTTGGGGTTAATATGCAAAAGTGAATGTCAACAACTGGATGTGAGTCATTGGAAAAAAGGTTTTCAATCTTCATACCATTTGGGGAACAGGCAGGTGAGTACGTTGCGTTGTGGGGGGACAGACTCCAACTTTAATTGGGACGATATCTCATTCGGCTCCTGAAGACAGAACGACTGTAATATGATGGGGCCTCAGGTACCAGAAATCGTCTGGAACTAGTTGCACAGGAAAGGGTGGTGGGGTGGATGTTCAAAGTGGGTGTTCGTTGCACAACATTAGCTCTTCTCATGCTACTCCAGAGAGCATCCAAAGAAGGAAACTCTATGAACAAACAAGTCAAGGACCGTGGAGGGGGTGACCCATGATCATGAAATAAAAATGCACCCTCCAATGTTTTTTCTTCCCATTGAACTTGGATGAATTTCACCCTGTCAAAAAACCATCGAATGCCGCCCTGGCTTCACTTCATCGAATGGGGCCTGTGTCAAGGAATTGATTTAAATATCACACCTTCCATTACATGTTCCCAATCCTTTTCAAAGCAGATAAAATACACACACCACTTCCGTGATGATCCACAATGTGATCGTCCATAATCCTAGCCGGCCAAACATCCTCCTCATGTGGAAACACCCTCTTCTTCCCATACCTTTTGCTCACCCTCACTTTTGGCCTTCCTTCTCGCCACCTCTACAACCACACAACACCCCAATTCTACGAAACAATATTTCCCTTATAGCAACACATGCTCCTCCGTGAAGAACAACCACTTAGGATTCACTGTGTCCTCCCAGATCCTCCTATACGAGAAACATCCTCACCCCTCTCTGAACCGCAATGACAGTTCACACAAAAGGATAGATTTATATTTCATAATATAAAAAAATGGCTCTTATGTTTGGATAATAGTCAGGCCATATAAAATAAAAGCTACATGTAGGATCCCACATTTGTACTTGTTAATAGATTGATTAGAAAATAAAGGACACCGGTTTTCATCTTGGCACAATTGGACAATGTAATCCAACCTTTTGTCCTAAAATATTTGACTAGGTTGACGAAATATTGAAGCACGAGTCCATCCTATTGTGTAAGTTATCCATACATGAGGGTGGTCATATAAATAATGATTGGAAACTATTACTTTTCCCACAAAGATATTTTGTAAATAGCAGTCTTGAGCTAGTCAAAGGCCTTTGCAATCGTCGTCACATTCATGTTAATCTCCAAATGGTTAAACACTCATGGGGCAATCTTTAATCTGCTTCTCAAAGCTTATAAACATAGAGTTTAGAACCTCCTTAAGATATTTTATGCTCTAAATCTACAAGTTGTGTCACAGAATATTAACAAGGAAGTTGATTAGATGGTCGTGTGTAGTTCATAGTTCTCTCCTGCTGAGGACTTTGTAAAAGGAAAAAATTAACATGTCAAGATGGTGATTAGATCATACATTCCTGATAAAAACATCAGCTAGCAAGTGTTTTATAGTGATGCATAAATCATCTAGTTCATTCAACATGAAGTTGATTTCTCATCGAGAATGCAATATAACTTGCACAAAAGCTATGGTGTCTAAGTGATTCAATTGAAATTGAATAATTTTCCTAAAGGTCTAGTTACCTTAGAGAAAAATTTTAGCCATGATGATGAGTTCAAGGGTGAAAAAAAAGTATGTACACACCGCACAGGAAGACTGTGTCCCAATCAGAATTCCACACGGAAGGGAAATTCTACTCAATAAATATTGTAGACATGATGAAAACTATGCTTTCATATCTCTCTACAAAAAATATAGTGATATCATTTAATGGGAATATGAAGACCTCAAAGGTTTTGATCCAAGTGTTGGTTAACACTTCATTGACCTTGATCTTGGTATCAAGCTCGTCAGAAAAAAAGTAGCAACCATTCAACCCAAAGATAAAACCACTAATGAGAAAGGAGTTGTCCAAAATCATTTAGGAAAAGATTATTTTTACCATCAATTACTCTACCTGGGTCACAAATATAGTTCCAGTGTGCAAAAATAATAGTGAAATTAGACTCAGCGTTGATTTTAGATATTTGAACAAGGCATCCCTCAAGGATCATTATCATTTTCCTTCTATGGAGCAGATATTGTAGACCATTGCTGATGCACAAAGGTTCTCAATGTTGGATGGGTACTCAAGATTCAATCAGATCCTATCCAAGGAAGAGGATCAATTCAAGACAGTGTTTACAACTAAGTGGGGAACATACACATATCAAAAGATGACTTTTGGTCTGTGAAACATAGGTGCAATGTTTCAGCAGGCCCTGGATATTACCTTCAAAGGTTACATTAATGAGTTCATATTGGTTTTCCTGGATGAAATTATAGTATTCTCAAAGTAAAGTGCAGATCACATGGTGCACTAGGAGAAAATATTTGAGAGATGTAAAGAGTTTTGGGTGTCTCTTAACCCCAAGAAGTGTAATTTTTTAGTGGCACAGGGAAAGCTCTTGGGCCATGTAGTTTTAAAGGATGGCATCATAGTTGATCCCATGTGCATTTATGCCATCTTGGATCTTTCCCCTCTAGCATACAAAAAATCCTTATAGTACTTCCTTGGTAAGATAAAAAAATTTAGGTGTTTCCTAACTTTGTAGGACTGGTTTGGCCCATCACCTTGATGATCAAGAAGGACATAGCCTTCAGATGGTCAATAGAAGGAAGAGAAAGCTTCAACAAAATAAAGCAATAGATTGCTTGCGTACCAACACTCATCAACCCAGATTACTCCAAGTATGTTATACTTTATTCTTATGATGATGATGCAAATGTTGTTGTTGTCCTCGCACAAGAAAATGAATAAGGACTAGAACAATGAGTGGCTTTCTTCAGTCAGACACTAAAGTATTATGAATTGAAATATAGTCACACAGAGAAATGGGTATTTTCCATCATGTGCATTCCAAGAAGATTAAGAGAATTCTCTCCAAAAACCACATAAAGGTGTTAGTCTCCCAATCCTCTAGAGACTTCATCGTGGGAGTAGAAATCAATGAGAAGAGAACAAGATGGGTGACAAAAATCATGGAGTTTGATGTGACAATTAAAACCACAAAGCCGGGTAAGAAGGTAGCACACTCTATAAGAAGATTGTAAAGGATGCAAAGAATGACCCTAAGACTTCATTATTTCTAGATTAATATCTCCCACACATAGAACTCGAACAAAATGTTGATCCTAGAACACACGGCTAGATGAAGGACATGATCACATTCCTTTCCAAGGGTACATATCCTCCTAGTTTAAACAAAGAAAAGAGAAGAAATATGAGGTTACAATCTATTCCTTATGTTTTTTTTATGGTCTTCTCTTCAAGAAGAATCTTGATGGTGTGCTGTTAAGGTGTATCGATGGTGCACAAACTAAATAGTGTTAGTAAAATTTCACGATGGATTCTTTGGTGGACACTTTTCTGCCAAGACTAAAAATGAAAATCATAATGGCCGGTATCTTTTAGCCTACCTTGTTTGCAGATGAAAACAAGTGGGTCAAAAAATGAAATGAATACACTTTATTTACAAAAAAGAAGAAAAATGCAGAGCTTCCCCTTTGACCAATCTAAGTAGATCATCGTTTTACGCAATGGGGTCTTGACTTCATACGCATGATCAATCCACCTTCAAGTGTTGGACATAGATGAGTGCTGACAACTACAGACTACTTTACTAGATGGAAAAGAGGCTATCACACTCAAGGAATCAACCGAGTCGATCATCCTTGACTTTATTGAAGGTATAGTCACAAGTTTTGGAATTCCTCAAACCATTATCTCTTTGATAATGCAAAATATTTCTTTGGCACTAAAATCATTGATTGGGCTCTAAATCTGGGCATATATCTGAAGACTTATTCCAACTATTACCCTCAAGGAAATGGTCTGGCAGAGTCAACAAACAAAAACCTGATCAAGATGATGGATGTGCACAATTAACATCAGCCAAAAATAGTGGTATACAAAGGTCGTGCATGTGCTATAGCTAGATAGAATCATAGTTAAATAAGTAGTAAAAACTTTTCCTTACAAGCTTGTTTATGGAAATGATGCTACCCTTCCTTTGATGTTAGGGTTGAACTAATTTAAGATTTCCCAATAGCTGGAGTTTGAAGGCACAGACTAGAGAGAAATAAAAATGGAAGAGATGGTTAATCTTGAAGAATCAAGGAACTCTTCCATGATCAAGCTAGAACAACATCAATAAGCAACAAATAAATGGTTTTGACATAAATTTTAGGCCTCAATATTTCAAATTTGGGGACTTGGTTTTGAAATGGGACGCTGACGGATCTAAACCAAGGTACCATTCAAAGTTTTATACACTTTGGAGTGGCCCATATATCATCATTTCTTGCAAGGAGGCTAACTCTTTTGAATTAAATCATCTTGATGGAGGTGTCTTACAAATCTAATAAATGGGATCTATCTCAAACCCTTCCATTAAGTCTACCAAATTATTTTGTATATATTAGATTAGTTTCCATTCCTCTAAGTGCATTGTGTGCAAATTGTTTGTTTATACATAAATTCTTTCTTCTCACACATTTTTTGTGTGCACTATTCTTTTGCTTCCAGGGTGTTGGTCTTCTTTCAGTAGTTTACAGGATTTAGAGAAGAGCTATGAAACAAATCAAGGGACTCTAAAAGGTAGTTATTCAAATCTAAAAAAAAGAACTCCATGATTACATAGCATACTCCATTCCCAATGGATTCTCTAGGATACTGATATCCTTCATCTAACAGGCAGATGGCCCCAAAATTTACCAAAACTGTTATCCAAATAACCATCCTAGTTATTTGGACAACTTACATACATATTTTGGCATAGAGATCTTCATTGCAAGTGGCGATGAACCTCAGTTGTCTACTTGGCACATGTCACTTGATCATTATTTCCTCATGTTTCCTTACGTTCTCCCCTTCTCCCCTTTCCTTTTCCTTTTCTTCCTTGTTTCCATCTTCCCCTTCTGTGCATTTCTTCACCTTCCATGCTTGCCTTGGTATTTGCTTCCAAAATTTGGCTAAGTACGTGGCATCCCCACACTCCCTTTCCTCCACATGCATTGAAATTACACTCGCCTTCCTTCCATTATCTTCCCACGCCTCATTCTTCCATGTGGATACTTTTGCACCCTCCTCAATTCCATTTCGTACCACGTCATTCTCTGATACATTTGAGTATGCCACACGCAACCTATCAAAATATGTCAGCAAGGAGTCAAACCTTTACAAAAAATTAATGAGTGATACATTGGTAGAAAACGATAAGAATATTTACACAGTTGGTCATCCTTTCATCCAATCCACATGTGCCGTGTGTATTTCATGCACTAACAAATTTGACAATTTTCTAAGACCGATATCTTTTTCTACAGAGCTCTAATCGACACACACCTAGTCTCAATTGATATCTTATGATGTAGGCTATAGTTCTCAATATTCAAATTCAAATTTTTGGTAGATCTCATAGATGAGAAATGGTAAAAAAAATATATAGGAATTAATGAGTAGATCTGATTGCTCTAACCACCTGACTTGATCTGATCTGCCCTCTTTCCTTCTCCAACATGCCAAAAAAACATGGGGAAGTGCATTTGATAGATTTATAGGTGGATTTGTAGGAATTGAATGCTTCTTATTGATGGTTGTATTTCAAATTCGGGTTTTTCCTCCTTCTCTTCTTCTTCCATCAATTCATCTATACATGTAAGATATGGTCTCATTGTTAATGTTGGATACTTTGGGCCCTTATGCATTTTTCAAACAACTTCATATTTCTATATTCTGAGTCGCAGAGCTCTATATATGGCTCATGCATGTGGATATCAGCCTCTTTCACCATTGTAACAGATTATACATCCTTGGGAGTAATAAATCATCGTTTTGTGGTTATTCTCTTCCTTAGCGTGTTTATATTCTTCTTTTTTACCTTCCTTTTACTTTGTATTCTTACTGTGTCATTTTACATCCCTTGCATCACTATTTTTTTCATTGTGGGTAAGTGCAAGAAGTTGATGGACAAATATAGGGTCATCCGTGGACGTCATATTGCAAAAAAAGTGAAATCTCAACTTGTAGGGATTATTAGCTATACATGCACTCTAAATTAGAAAAAATTATATGAATATGAATCGTAGCATTCGGAATCTAGTTTCTAAAATACTAATTTTTGTAAAAAACGGACAAGTTTAGCTATATTAAACACTTAAAATTATATGACTTTTTTTTTTTTTTTTTTAAAACTTATAAGATTGTAGTCCATTTGCCCGCATTTTGGATGACCAAATCTTGTTTTTTTTTTTTTTCCTTTAGTGAAACGTTAGATGTAGTTGTCTATCTTGGGATGGATTTTATTTTGTATTTTTTTTAGGAATATTTTTTTTTTTTATGATTTTTTCCGTGAAAGTGGTCTGAAAATATTTAGAAAATGGAACGCTTTCCGTGCCCGCCATAACTATATCAAAAAATATCGAAATCGGTTTTTTTTTTTAAGGTGTATAGAATTTTTCCACACTTGGGATGGTATAAGTTTTATCATATTTTGATAATCGAAACAAAAGTTACAGTCTTAAATGTAGACATGAACATTCACGGGAAAAAAATGTCTTAAAGACCTATTGTTAGTAAGAAATTATAAAATGATATTTATCTTATTCCATTCACTTTAAAAAAAATATTTCTACAAAGCTAAGAGTCTACCCTACGTGATGGCACCATTTTTGTGAAATGTTTTCAGTTTTTTAGCATGGTTCAAATCTTTGGAAGAGAAGATTTGAGGTTTTTTTACCTTTTGCACTTCATAATGACCTTCCATAGCTTTGGTTGGGGAAAAAAAAATATTTTCTGAGGCTTAGGTTCGGCAGATAGATCCGTGATCGCGGTTTTTTTAACAATACTGCGCTCGTGATTTGTATAAAGTGTGCTCGCGGTTTATAACGCGCGCTCGTGGTTTATAAATCATATTTACACACATCCCAATGTCTGAATTACCATTTGATTTTTACTCTCTGACTTTACCATATGAATTACTGCAAAATTCTATCTTTTTCCAGACACGTTTTTCTTATCACTGAAAGCAAAATATCATGGGAGACAAAAAACAAAGTCAAAAAAGGAAGTCATTAAGTAAAAAAACACCAAACGAATTAGAGGCCAACAAAATTGAAAATGCTGAGCTAATGCGGAAACTTCGTGAATCTAGAAGAGGTTCATCTTCAATCCCAACTACTGTAAACAATGAAAGACTAGGTAATGTTTCTACTGTCAATGTTGAAGTTGAATTAAATACTCATGATGAAGACGTTTTTACTGTCAATGTTGAAGAAGAATTAAATACGCATGATGTAGAAATATGTTGAAATTGAAGGAGACAATGAAATGTGAATAAAGAAATTCATGTTGAAACTATAGACAAGCAAAATTTGATAAAAACACCTCCTAGGATTTTACATAAGAAACCTAATTTTTTTTTATTGAAATTGATGAAAATATTTTGAAACCAATGTCTGGAAAACTTTCTGAACGACAAATCAGAAGAAAAGCCATTGAAATTTGGGATGATCATTTTGAAATTTTAAATGATTCCCAAAGATGTCAGTTGTTGGTTAGTTTGATGAAATTGATTAAAATGAGACCTACATTAAACACCTTAGGATTGACAACATCTAATATACGTGGTCAAACCTCTACAATTGTTGAAAACCTTAATGATGCATATCACACTGTTGGTGTCAAGAGACGCACTAGGGATAGTAATATTGTGCGTCGTGTACTTGCTACTAGTGTTGTAAGTGAATCAATAAAAAATAATGTTTGATTATGCAAACAAGTCAAATGTTGCAAGTTAATTGAAAAACTCTAATGAAAAGCAATTGAAAGAGCGTAATATCCTTCAATCACTCAATAATGTCAATTTTTGGGCATTTTCTGCTAGAGCACCGCGTAAGGACAAAAATAATTCTGATGCTATAAGAGAAGTTGTTATTAAATTTTGGCATGATAACACTAGAGTTTCACCTAATACAAGAGATGTTATAAAACGGAGAGTTGGTTCTACTAATCGTGAATCACATCCAAAGCATTTCTTAGATATGACTCAAACTCAATTTTTTCGTAAGTTTGAACAAGAGAATCTAGAAATTAAAATTATTCAACGTTTTTTTGAAATGTTGAAACCATTCTATGTGAAAATCAACCATGCTCGCACCACTTGTTGTTGTAGGCAACATGTTGAATTTGTGATGCATTATGCTAAATTTTTATGTATTCGTTCTATTTTTCATTCTGAAACTATGTTATCTGAATGTGGTGTTCAAGTTCCACCAATATCTTCTAGGGATTTCATTCCTACTATATTTTGTGAAAAAGAAGTTGGACAATTTTTTAATAGTCAGGATTGTTTAGATGGAAGTTGTAGTACATGCGGCGGATTACCTAAATTGGAAAGTTACATCCATGAGAAAATTGAAGGTACAATATGACATAATTTAGTTGAATTTGATAAATATAAATCAGTTGCATACCATTTGAAAGATGGAAAAGAGTCGAAACGGTGTGAGCTAGTTATAGAACAAATGCCCATTTTTCAATTTATGAGAAAATTTAAGGATAAAATTGTTTATGAGTATGCGAGGCATACACATAAAGCTCGATGGTTAGATGAAAAATTCAAGCTATGCAAAGACACATTTCCTATTGGTACTATTGTTTCATTGGTCGATTTTGCAGAGAATTACACATTGCAACCACAAATGGAGGTTTAATCGCAATATTACAACTCAGTACAAGTTGCCATTTTTGTGCATATAGCATTTCTACGTTCTCCTAACAATACAGAGAATGATCAAAATTTTTTAAGAGAGTACCACTTTTATATTCAGTGATGTTATCGTACTCCTTTTCTGAATTTGTGCAAGAGTGTTTTCCAGTATTTTATAGACATTGTCTGATAGGGACCTCTAATTTCAAACAAAATTAATATGGTCAGGAGTAATTTGCATGTCTTAGTTTAAGAAGGCACAAGTTTTAAGGATGAGCAGAATGCATGTCAAGATGGGTGTGCAACATATTTGGATTTCATAGGAGGACATGAAAAGGGAGAGCATGATGGTGCAGGGGCAGTGTGTGAAAAGAGCTCTTGTAAGAGAGAGTTGAAGTACAAAGATGGTGCTAAATACAAAGAGCCAAAGAGCATTTAGGGGAATGGTTTGTACTGACAACATGGCCAGAGGTTCTCAAGAAAAATCAACAATTTGACAGATATTTTTGGTTGCTAGAGTGAAAAACATCTTGACTAACTACAGGATTGGTATGACACTCACTGGGTTCCAGTGATATGCACTCAATGTTGTAGCGCAGGAAGCTACTTCGTGGGCATATGGACAAGAAGTTGACATGTTTTTGTGCAAATTTGCTAATCAAATTGTCACTGCTGAGTGTGTGATCACAAGAAGACGAAAGATGGGTGGAAGGAGGAGTGTATAGGCATCTAACTCTGCTTCCTAGTTATCAACTCCACAAGCATTAAAATTTGTTCTATAGATGAGTACAATCATCCAAGGGACTTGAGCAAAAATTTTGATTTGGTTTGCCAGCAACAAGGGTGTTTATGCGTATTATCGTAATTTTTGTAGTGAGTATGTCCATGAATTTTCATATGCAATTTAAATTTGAGTTGTTACAACATTGGTTATTTTTTTGTAGGATTGGTTTGCATAATTGCCGACAAAAGACAATAAAGAAAGAACAAACTATTTCTATGCTCATTGCATCAAGGAAAGAAGAAGTTGACTTTCATATTATAGGATGGCAAAGAGATTGAGGATCTACAGGGTTAGTGGTATTACTGGAACTTGCTTCGACGGTTTCCATTAAAAAAACTCTTCTGTTTGGGTGGTTGGGAACTTTGAGACACCACAGGAAAATACTTTATAATAATCTAGTTTTAGCAACAAATATTCATGTATAGCTATCGAGGAAGGCCTAATAACAAGATTCTTTGGAAGGTTTCGAGAGTCAGATCATGAAGCACTCTTGTCGGATATTAAAGAGTAGATAGATCTGATCCTGATGGTTCATTGGAGGAATTTAACAATGCCATTTCTGGTATACTGTTAGATTTCTTTTCAATATATATATATATTATATTAATATATATATATATATATATATTATCATTTTTTAGTTTAAAGATCTAGATTTAAGTTTGAATATCTTTTCTGTTCACTTTGTGTCTTTTTGTGTCCCTGTCTCTCGCCGTCTCTGGTTTTTTGCTTTGCCACATTCCCTTTCTTCTTTGCCTCCCCTTTTCTGTTTCGTTCGTTTGGTGCCAGAAAGCGTCCACCTTCACATGGTTGGCACTGTTAGTAAGAATTTTTAAATTCTCGAAGCTAAGAGAAGCTTTCATTGTTTGAAAAAGTTTTAAATTGTTTAAAAAGTCAAGTAATTTTGAAAAGTGTTGGTAACTTTTGAAAACGTTGTAAATTTTGAAACTGTTGTACCCTTTTGAACACCTGTCCCTATTTGCACACAGTTGTCCCTTTTGACAAATGACGTCACTCTCGGTGTCCCAGACTTCCGAGTAGTCACCATCGAAATTTGCACATATTTTTGGTCGCAGCTCTTAGGGACCCGCCACTAACAAAGTAGCCCAAAGCAACGCCCCTTTCCCTCACCAAAACCCGCCCTCCTCAGTGTTCATCACCTGGCCACCCGAACGTGCCGGTCTAGTCGGGGGGGGGGTTCAGTGCCGACTGGACCCACCGTTTGCAAAATATAGCATTTGACAAAACCTACACTGGCGCCACTGACTATTTCATTCAACACGTTTACAACAGTAAGACATCGAGAGCACTGAAATGAGAGAAACCTAAGAGAGACTATTGTATAGGGCCCATATGTTAAGGTGCCCATCTTTAGATTAGGCCGCTCTAGGTGCCGAACGGAGTCTGAGTAGGTCCCACCCGTCGAAGTTGAACAATATGTTGGTCTCAGGCTCTTAAGTGACTACGCCCGAACGAAGTAGCCGGGAAGCAACGACCCTTTCATGCACCAAAACACCACCTCCTCTAGCGTTCACCTAGCTACCCGGACATACTGACACAGTCGGTTTGGTGTCATGACCCACCATTTGCAAAATATAGCGTTTGACAACCTTACACTAGCTCCAACTGCACTATTTCACGCGTTTGCAAACAGTAGGATAGCGAGAGCACCGAAATGAGAAGGAAAAAACCTAGACGAGAGGATATTGTTAGAGTAATCTGTATGCCTGAGGTTTTGGATCAGAAGAGGACTCTCTAGGTGCCATGGATTCTGAGTAGTAACCACTCGAACTGAACAATATTTGGTATCAGGGGCTCTTAGGGACTACGCCCCAGAACGAAGTAGCCACGGGAGTAACGCCCTTTAACGCACTGAAACACCACCTTAATCGAGTGTCAACTGGCCACCCAGACGTTCCGGTTTGTAGTTGGTTGGTTAGGCACACAACCCACCGTTTGCAAAATATAGCGTTTGAAACCTACACTGGCTCAAACGCACATTTCACGCGTTTGCAAAACAGTAGGAAAAAAGAGAGACGCACAACCCAAATGAGAAGGAAAAAAAACTGATGAGGCTATTTTAGAGGGTCCATAGGAGGTACTGGATCAAACGAAGGCCTCTCTAGGTGCCACGGAGTATGAGTTGTCACCCGTCGAAAAAAAAAGTTGAAACGATATTTTGTCTCAGGATTTTAAGGGACTACACCGAACGAAGTCGCCGGGGGAAGCAACGACCCTTTCGCGCACTTGAAACACAAATCCTATAGTGTGAACTCCTGGCCCACCCGGATGTACCGGGGTAGTCAAATTGGTTTGCCGAACGAAAACCACCGTTTGAAAATCTAGAGTTTTTGACAACCTTACTGGCTCCAAATGCACTAGTTACACGCGTTTACAATTAGTAAGGACCGCGGAGAGCCACCGAAAATGAAGAAGGAAAAAAATGATAGAGGATATTGAGAGAGGTCATTATGCCAAGGTTTGATCAAACGAGGCCTAAGTGGTGCCCTGGAGTAGGAGTAGTAACCCGTCAAAATTTAACGATATTTTGATCTCAAGGCTCTAAGGGATACGCTCCCGACACGAAAAGTAGCCGGAAGGAAGCAACGCCCTTTCGCGCACCGAAACAGACACCTCCTATAGCATTCATCTAGCCACCTAGAATTCAGTTCAGGCGGTGGGTTGCCACGACCCACCGTTGCCAAAATTGCGTTTGACACACCTTACACTAGCTCCAACTGCCACTATTCGCGGCTGTTTACAAACAGTAGGATAGCTGAGAGCACGAAATGAGAGGAAAAAAAAAACCGAGAGAGTATATGTTGTATAGGGTCCATACACCAAGTATCGGATAGATGAGGCGCCCTCCTCTCTAGGTTCCACGGAGGCCTAAGTAGTCACCCGTGAAGTTGAACGATATTTTGGTTCGGGGCTCTTAAAAGGACTAAGCTCCGAAGACTTTTTTCTTTCAGACTTTAAAAAGTAGCCGGAAGCAACGAACCTTTCGCGCACCAAAACACCACCTTCTCTAGCAATTACTAGACACCCAGACAGTTGGCATAGTAGTTTGGTTGCACGACCCACCGTTGTAACATATAGCGTTTGACAACCTTACACTGGCTCAATTGAACTAGTTCGGCGTTACAAACAAGATGAGAACACGCGGGAGCCGACATTGGGAAGGAAAAAACTGGAGAAGGCTATTGTATAGGGTCACTATGTGAATTTCTAGAATAGAAAAAGGGCGATCTCTAAGGTGCAACGGGGTAAAGTAGTCACCATCAAAGTTTGAACGATTCAACGTTCGCAGCCTCGTCACGGGCTCTT
>JAHRHJ020002061.1:0-15063 GCA_019776745.2 Taxus chinensis | reverse complement strand
ATATATATAAGCTAAACTATTCATGATAAGTTCAATACTTTTAGGTGTGGGAATTCATTAGATTTTTTACGCATTGTGGTTAAAACTTGGGGTTGGAATTTACCCTCGACCCTTTGTTATGGTTTGGTTGGTAATATAGCTTATGTACGATACATGTAGAACCTGTTGGTACCCGGATTTAATCTTCTTCAAAGGCCGAGCAGCATCATGGATTTTGACAAGACACTCAGAGGCAGATAGATGATTATGTATGTTGTTTTGTAGTCGGGGAAGCGATCTATCTGACTTTTTAGCACTCAGGCTTTGACAGAAGTGGGTAGCACCCTAAAAGGATGTGATCTTATCCTAACTATTTTAGGTTGTTCCTTTCAACCAAAGGTAAGATAACTGATTTTGTAACCTCTGTTATTGAAGAATGCTGGTAAATCCTTCTTGTGTACAAATTTTATAGAGAAGACCTTGGGAAAATATGATCAACACCCCAAATCTGACTCTCACGAGTTGCCACTTCTAGAATAAGGAGATATTTTCAACACAAAGCTAAGGTTACTGAAGACATTTGGAATCTTGATCTGTTCTGCATACTTAAGCAAATGGATTTTGTTCTTTTGTGGATATACAGAGCAAAACAGGGATAGTTCAGGGTAGGATTGGTTATTGAATAATTTTTGGTGGGAGATCAACAAGATAGATTGGACTTTACCAGATCCTTGAGAAACTTCACAACAAATGCAGAACTCAATAACATAAGGCTTCAAAATAGTTAAAACATTCCTTCAACCAGAAGGTGTGCATCAATGGAGGTCCAGACATGCACTTTTTCACACAATCTTTGAGATTCTAGCACAAAGGCTCGAGTTAGAAGACCCAATAAAACATCAAAATCTAAGATCAGTCACACCTGAGGTACACCCAGAGGCTTACAAACAATCTCTGTCAACAAATGAAAGAAAAATGATTTTAAATCGTTTATTTCATTCCCAAATGAAAGCTCTTCTGAAAAATGAAATTGTGGATGCCACTAAACTATCACAAGGATTGAGATCTGTGTGATTCAAAGAGATTTTGATACAAGATTGCAATAGGAACAAGAAAAATTACTTGCAGACATTCTGAAAGTGAAATAAACACAAAATTTGCCAGAGATTTAACACGGATTAACTCAAAGTTTATCGGAGTCATCAGTAGGGGAGAGTTATTTAAACAATCTCAGAGCCCTGTTGATGGCTATACACTCATAACCAACTCAACATGAATGAAAATCTAACACATAGGAAGTTGACCTGGTTTCTCAGGAATTTTTCTAAGAGGATGATCTTTTCTCAAAATTTTCTCATGAAAATGAACTCCCGACCTTTTGCAAGAGTAATCTCATTGCATTTATAATACACCCTTTACATCAGTGCAATGTTTGCCGTAAATAACTCATCTTTTTATTTTTAATTGCATATGAGCAATTAAAAATTCTTGAAAGCACTCCAGGTGAATGCAAATTCAATGAAGGGGTTTTAGTTTAACTTCAACTGGAAGATTGGGAGAACATGCAAAAGTTCTTGGAAGGAATTATCCATGCACTGACTTCTTCATGGGCTGCATTCGAAACAAGAGGATGAAGCCTTTGTAATTATGGATCTGGATCTGAATCTGGATCTAGATCTAAACCTGGAAGCTATGCATGATTATGTTGATCTTTTCATTCATCATGCTTTGCCATGGCTAGAGCAATCTTTGTCTAATTAACTCTTTTTATTTTTATTCAACCAAAATTCTTTACAATTGGTGCAGATCTGGGAATTTCTGCAGATTTGGAAGATATATTCAATGTATTGGACATTGATCTAAGCTCCCTTTTCTCTTATATAAGCACATGTAATGAATACCTACAATTAATTCAGACAAAGACGGATTCCAGAGCATGAACACTTGATTTTAATCATAAAAAATCTGCATATAAAGTCTACTGCCCTAAAATTTGAGGTTCTGTTTGTATGCAAAGCAAGCATGAATTTTGTCAACTTCACCTATGCACATGTACCACTATGTAGACAATTAATTAGACTTAAATCAAGCTCCTTCAAACATAGGCGCCAAACTTTGAAGCTTTTAAGCAGTGAAAACACCTTCCTCTGAGCAAAATTCCTCCTCCTTTGGGCGCCAAAGTTGCCAGGGCTGCACTTCTTTGCTAAAGAATTAATAACTCCATCAATATGGCAGCCCATGCTTATATAACCTTCATCATTGTATACTTAATAATCACCTCTCCTATTCCTGGCAATTAATTAATTAATAAACATGCTTTTCTCTTCAATTTGGGCGCATATTTTGTGCATGCTCATGGCTGCCACTAAATAAATTAAATTTATTTAATTTTAGAATTCTATGTTGATTTTTCCTCATGCTTGGGTGCCAATTTTGGGAATAGAAGAGTAATTAATACTTTAAAAATTATTATTCTTCCTCTAGGTGGGTCGCACTTTTTTGACATGGCTGATTTCTAGTTTTAAAAGTAAATTTCTAAAGGGATTATTCACGCTGCACCGCAGCTCCAAAAATCCCATGATCCACTTAAGTTGTTTGACTTTCATAATGAGATTTTTTACCCTACAAGACAAGTAAGAAATTCCCATCAATGTCTTAAGTGATTTTCTTTTATTTTACAATGGGAATTTTCACCATGCAAGGCAGGTAAGAAATTTCCGCCTGTCTGCTGCTTCTAATTTTCCCATCATGACTTAAGTGAGTTTGCTCCCATGGGAAAAAGTACCCTACCTGGCAGATACAAAATTCCCATCTACCTGCTGCTACCAAAAATCCCATTGTAGCTTAAAACTTTCCTTTCCCAAAAATGTGACTTGCCCAGAAGAGGCCTTTTCTGTGCACGACTTCATCTTTTTAGAAAGAACCAAACCTCATGTGGTAAATTCCTTCTGGCATGACATATGTAGATGATCTCTAGATACTCCAAGTAAGAAAACATACTAAACCAGCAAAAAAATTGACCTAGGGGAAGTTCACAGAGAAAAAAATGATAAAAATAACAAAAACGCAAAACATTGCCAGAAGTCACAGATAAAACCCAGGATTCATTCCAGGTGGAAACCCTACTGTTATATGGGAATATTGACATGTAAGACCTCAACAGGGTTAAACCGGAGCACAATTTACTATTTAGTCCCAGTTTCATAAAATCATGCACTTTAGACACTATTTAGTCCCAGTTTCATACTACTATTTAGAAGGCTTTTAAGTGAATAAAGTACTAATCAACCCCCATCTTTTGGCCATATTCTTTTATTTTCTTTCATCATTCCTGACCTCTTACACCCACATCCCCAGTCATTTTTCATCTAGTTATTGCTCGCTACTTCATAAAGTGCGTGTGGCACAAGAGCACCTAGAGCAAATGATGCACACACACACCAAAATTACATTTGGGTCCGAAATGTAGTGCAACGCTCAGTTAGTAAGCCCACTGTTGTGACAGCTGGGGTCAACCCAACCCATTCATTTTCATTCTTCTTTTTTGGGGGTTTTTGATACTTCTTATGGTCTCTTACAAGTCTTTCGATCATCTTATATTATCAGTGACATCTGGTGCAGTGCACCGAATTTGATGCGACACACAGAGAGGGTTTCAAACCATCTACCAAACCTGTAAAACTCAGTTCCAGACCTTTTACATAGACCAGGGTGTCCATTTTGTAGACCAGAGCACCCATAGGCACCCCAGTCCTTCTCTAGGCGCCTCAGTCTAGAGAATCAATCCAAATCCACCCTTTTTGAGACCTCTGCACAGTCATTCCTGCTTCCAAATTATCTTGTTCACTTTGCAACACAGTTCAGATCTGCCTCTGAATCAGCTAAGTCACTTCCATACTTCTCTTGCATACTATGGTTTCTACTTTTATTAGGTTAGTTGCTTGGGTTATTCTTCGTACTTATTTATTACATTCATTTATTGTATTTACATGTCGTTCTAGATTAGATTAACTACATATCCCCTTATTTTAGTTAATCATTAGTGTCAAAATTTGAGCAAGAGATCCCTATATAAACACAACATATACACTATTCTAAGGGTGGACTATCTACTATCAAGGGCTAGTTATCTACTAAGGCAAGGGACTTCATTTGGGCATCATTGCATCACACATTGCATAGGAAAGGTTGTATTCATTTTATTCCATCCACCATTTTCATTTTACATCTATCTATTGCCCCCTATTTGTGTGTCATTGGCACTAGGGTACCCTAGGCACATAATTACACACACAAACACACAAAACTACATTGGGTCTAGAATGTAGTGCAACACTTAGTTGCAAGTCCACCATCATGGCAGCTAAGGTCAGTCTGACCCCTTCATATGCATCTTTCTTTTTTAGGGATTTGATGCTTTGTATGGAGTTTTGCAGGTAGATCTTCATTACAGGTTTATGGCGACACCAACGAGGTTACTACGACAATCACGCAACAAAGATTGAGACATTGTGAAGATCTAACGACACTTCTAGATCCAGGTCCTGAGTTGTTTTATAGACTTGAGCACCCATACTACAGACTATGGCGCCTACAGGTGCCCTGATCTTCTTCTAGGGGCCCCAATCTAGTCAAATATTCATCTACTACAATTTCCTGGGTTGTACCGTCATACTCTGTTTCGTTCGCACATCATCTTATTCGGTCCTGAACTTCATAGAGGTAATTCATATTTAGGTTAGTACCTTATCCCTCCTATTTCAATTATTTAATTTCATTTAAATATCAAATAAAATTTCTTAGCATTCATATTTTAGTTCATATAAGTTATTTCATTGTTGTTACTAGTTTAGATTAACTTAGAATAGAGAATTTTCATATTTTAGTTAATCATTTTGGTGAACCCGACGTCTTTCACGCTTAGGATCCTCATTTTCCCTCTATCACGGGTCAAGCTTCTTTATCTGATTTATTTCCAAGATACCCTAATTCTCAGGATTTTTGCAAAAATCCTTAGACAACATGTATTATGATGACAATACGCCGCCACACGAACTAAGTCCTATGCACGCCTATCTATTTAATGACCGTAGTGAGTCTCCATCTAATCAGCCCCTATTGGACTCAATTTAAGCTTTACTTTCTTTGTTTAAGACAACTTCATGGCTATGGAATCCACGATCACATCTCTCAAATATAAAATCCAATAGCTTAAGGACGCTTCTCAAGATCATGTTTGTTCTCCCTCTACATATTATCTTCAATCTATGTCCACTACATGTCATATAGTTGAACACAAGTCATGTCATTTCCTAAGCCTCTAATATTTTAGCGTAATACTAAGCAACATGACATTCTTACTGCGCTCCTTAGTCGTCAATTGATCACTTTACTACCTACTCATTACTATCCTCCTTATAGTCTAACAAAGTATTGTGGTCGTCCATATTGTAATTATCATCGAATCAATGGACATAATGACATTGATTGTTATGCTTTACAACGTAGAGTCAAACATGTTGAGTGTCAAGGGTTCATCTCATTCACTACCCAACATCATACTACATCTCAATGGGATCCTAAGTCAGCTCCTACATCTAATGAGCATCGCCATACTACTTCTCATGCACCTTCTTCAGATAGTCAAGAGTCGCTTAAACAACCATCTACGACATCACCAAGTCAACATCAACACCAACCTCTCAAAATTAGTTCACTACCTCCTCCTACTCCGTCATCTACAACATTACCAAATCAAAACAAGTCCTCACTTATTAAGTTTTTCTCTAAATCACGTCCTCTTACTAAGTCGTCTATTGTATTGCCAATTCAAACTACGCAACATCCTCTTAAGGATGATCTCACTCCTCCTTCCTCAAAGGTATTTACAACATCATTAGGCCATACTCTGCAACCACCTCCTAAAGTTAAGCTTGTTATTCCAACATCCGTTATAGACCCTACATATGTTGATGATTGGGACCCCACTGAAGCTTATTATGATGATGAACCATTAAATGGTCACACTACTCTATCACCTCCATGTCCCATCAGTTTTGTTAAGGAAACTACTCCTTATATTGATCCACTTAGTGTCTTTTGACTAGACTTCCATCACATACACACTTGGGGGCATAACATTCACACTCCCCCCATTCTAGCATACTTACATAATACTACATCACACTCTTCACATTTATGCATACATCATCGTAGTGTCATCTCATATCTCATCTTTGCATTCCCATACATCAATCTCTTAACATACACATACTCATTTGTACTTTAGTGTCGTCATTACCTGATGAAAAACTCTTGTGCTTCAGTTTACACTTGACTGTTGAGGGCTTACTACACATGAACCCAACACACTACACTATAGACACCACACATTGTGTTTCACACATTCTACATTCAATCTTTGCATGTCTATACATCATACTAGTCTTCATCATACTCATCTAGCATTGCATCCTACATATTATACGCTCTTAGGCACATTACACATATTGCATTCACTACTATACACTACATATGCATCACATGATCATCTATTATCATCACGCATACTACATCATCTTTCTACGTGTTGCATTCACTACCCTATGATGCACTTTAGTTCCTCGGTCCATACTTGACTACTGATGGTTTAAAAATCAAATGGATCTTACATTTATCACATGTTTCTCATTCGACCTTTCATCACGCGACATCTCTAGGATAGTGACACACACTATAGGCTAAATCATCACTTACTCTATCATCTTGTAGTGGTATAATCTTTAGGCTACATCACCACTCCCTACTATTCATCTTGTAGTGACATACACTATAGGCTACCTCGTCACTCCTATCATCTTGTATCGATATACGCTTTAGGGATAAATTATCACTCATACATTTATTTGTCTTGATATACGCTTAGGCTATAAAGTTCAGGCACATCTTTTCTATATGTCGCATATCATCATCACTACGCATACATACTCATCACAACGCACTAGACACAACACACACTATTCGACCATTTCCTGATGATGCACTCTCATTTACGGTTCATTCTTAACTGCTGAGGGGGTAAACCAAATGAAAATCACTACATACATTTCCATTCACTCGGGGGCACACGACTCCTATCATCCATCTTGCATTCCATTTCACCCATCCACAACATACTACATATTATGGTTGCTTTTACTCTTGCTTAATTTTGCTGGTTCATGGTCGCTTTATTACACATACTAGTTAGATTACTTGTATGTCATTTATCTATATCATCCACACATGCGTGTTCACATGTTTTTCTAATTGTGATCGCAGATATAAGGGCTCTTACACGCAACACAGATGCTCGCCTTCTACCCTTCCTACACTGGTCGCTGGGGGCATCCACATTCATCTCTTCCAAGTGTTATTGTTTCATTTTGTACTTAACACTTTACATTACTTGATTATACACATTTTTGACATATTGGTTATCTTTCTAACATGCTAATGGGTGCTTCATGTGCATCATTTGTTATGCAAGGATATTTACTTCCATACTTGTTTGTTACGTTGTATGTTATTGTTTGCGGGCATTGCCCTTTGTTTGGTGTGCACATTTGTTTGTTGTATGCGGCCATGATGTCCTTGTGTGTCTTGTGACATCGTGAGTGATGTCCCATTTTGCATCTTGCTTTATGTGGCTTACTTGTCTTCTTGCATGTTTACATTATTGCTTTTTTTACACTGTTTTCCTAGTAGTTTATACATTGTTTTCTATATGCATGCTTTGTTTGTACTAACACTTTTCTTTTGCTAGCCTTCTTGTTTGTGCATGCCTTGGTTTCTACCAAGCACTTTACCTTCCCCCTGCAGGGTAGAGTTTCAACGTACATGCGGTTGGTCCTCTTTTGGGGATGCATTCTCCTATCAGTGACGTCACATGCACTCCCAAAGGAGGGGGCATCATTTGGGGTTTACATACTAACACAATGCATGTACACTGGTTCAGTTCAGTGCACTTTCTAGCCTTGGCATTGTGGGTTACATACAACGAGTGGGTTCAGACTAGTCTATGAACCCCATACACAGTGGATTTTATAAGAGGTGGTAGTCCTTAGCATTCTAAGAAGCAATTAAAGGTTGGAGGATACAACGGAATTCCTCCTTATACTTCTTTAGCCAACGACGTTAGATCGCCCAAGAAACTAGGATGTACAGAGATCTCTTCACACATTCAGGGAAGCAGTTAAAGGTTGGAGGATACAGTGAAATTCCTCCCTATACTTCTTCAGCTTATGGCGTTAGATCACCCAAAAAACTCTGGTAGTACATGATATCCTTTTACACTCTCTTTCTCGACATGGATCAGGTGCACATGTTCCATTTACACTTTTTCATTTGTGTATTTTACATTCACATGTTTTTTACATACATGTTTCTTTTACATTGTGCTTTTACACATATATACATATATATTTGACTACTTGATCATTTTCTCCTTGCAGGTCTGGTCGTATGAGAAACAAACAGTCAAATGGGGGCAACAACAACAACAACAACGACAACAACAATAACACTTCACGGCAGCACACACCATACTAACCATGCAAGTACATCACACACATCAAACTACACACACATTTCTACCCTAGCTTCACTCTCATCACTTTTTTGTGCTTTTTCATCTTTAGTTTCCATGCTCCATCATCTTTTTGTCATTCCACGCTTTATCTAGTCCATCAACACATTTTATACTACAAACTTTATGGACATTAGGTACACATATCTATCTACTTTATGTTACTGATATTTCCACTCACCAACATAAAGTGGAGGAAAAATGTAGTCACAAAATCATGCACTTTAGATATTATTTAATCCCGGTCTCATACTACTATTCAGAAGGTTTTTTAGTGAATAAAGTACTAATTAACCCCCGTCTTTTGTCCATCTTACTTTATTTTCTTTCGTCATTCCAGACCTCTTAAACCCACATGGCCAATCAACTTCTATCATTTCACATAATTTTAGTCTTGACTGGGGCACCCAGGCTGAGGGGCGCCCTGGGTGCCCTCACCAGGGGCACCCCAATCCTTTTTTAACTTTCCCACCACTTTTTGGGCACTTTCTAGTCTTTTCAAAAAAATTCTTATCTTTTTGGTGGTCGTCCATTTCGAGGTTTAATTACGAAATTAGATCAAGAAAACCCTATAAATATAAAGTTATGAGACCATAATGAGGGACCAAACACTATTCAATACTATCATCCACCTAGAGTTGCATCTATTTAGAGATCATTTGCATCCATTAGCTCCATCACAAGGACAAGGTTGGTTCATCTACATCACACAAGCATAGGGGAAGGGATTCTATTCTATTCCATGCACCATTCTACTAAATTCTACATCTAGTTATTGCTCACTACTTCACAAAGTATGACTGACACAAGAGCACCTAGGTCACATGATGCACACACACCAAAACTACATATGGGTTTGAAATGTAGTGTAATGCTCAGTTAGTAAGCCCACTGTTGTAGCAGTTGAGGTCAGTCTGACCCATTCATTTACATTCTTATTTTTTTAGGGCTTTGATACTTCTTATCATCTCTTGCAGGTCTTTCTTTCATCTTGGATTATTAGTGACACCTGGTGCAGTGCAACAAATATGATGAGACAAACATAGAGTGTTTTAGACTACCTACCGGACTTGTGAAACTCAGCTTTAGACCTTTTTCATAGAATATGGCACCTATTTTGTAGACCAGAGCACACGTAGGTGCCCCAGTCCTTCTCCAGGCACTTTAGTCCATCCAGATAACTCAAATCCATCCATTTCGGGACCTCTGCGCAATCGTTCCTACTTCTGGATTATTCTGCGACACAGTCCAACGAGCTCCTCTAATCAGTTGAGTTCATTCTAACTCTTCTTGCACTCTAGGGTTTTGTATTTTCATCTTCAGAATTTCTTGGGTTGTTTTACATAGTCATTTACTGCATTTTTCTATTGTATTTACATGTCGTTCTAGATTATATTAACTATTATTATCCCACATATTAGTTAATTTTAGTTAATCATATTTTATGTTAGCCAAAGGAAGGAGAAACAAGTAAGATCAACAAGCCACTTCCCTTTTATACCTCTCTAATCATTGGTAATCATCTTGTGCATAAGTTTATGATAGATTATGGAGCTAATATTTCTGTTATGCCTAAGAAAATTGTTGATTTGTTAGGCATAGAGTACACAAAAATCACTAATGGGGTTTTCTAACTAGATGGTACCATTGTTAGTACAATAGGGATCATTAGGAATCCATACCCTACCCTTCATGCGCATCCAAGTATTTTAATCTTGCAATACATTTCGATCATTGATCTTCCTCCCTATTTTCCATATGCCTTTCCAGAGACTTTACTAAAAAAATGGGGAGATATTTATCTTTAGATTGGTTACATGTGCTTTTTAGGACTATATATGGGATAAAGGTAACCATCAGAGCCAAACCTATTTCTAAATATCATATTGAACCATATATGCCTACTCTTACTAACATGAATTGTACCATGCATGACCAAGAGGAAGATGATGTTCTTCATAAGGCTGTTACATCCTTGGAGGTAGTTCCAAACATCTTTCCTTATTATTAGGAAAATGAATACTATGAGTTTGATCCATATGATTGTATGGAAGAAGCAAGTCTGGGTACTTATTCTATATATGAGGAATGTTATACCCAACCTTATGAATTCACAATAAGATCTTGAGGCGGTACAAAATCTTTATTTTGATGGCTCAAGAATAAGGAAATGGTGTTGGTGCTAGTGTTATAATGGTCTCTCCTAAAAAAGAGAGACATTTTTTTGCATTTAGAATTCAATTCAATTGTACCAATGATGTAGTTGAATATGAAGCATTGATCTAAGGTATCTAGTTAACACAAAGGAGGGGAATCATAGTGTTACAAGTGTTTAGAGATAGTGAACTCATCATACATCATATTAGAGCTCAAAGTGTGGCCAAGAAAAACTTAATAAAATCCTAAAAAATAGAGTGTGGGACTTAGTTGAGGGTTTTGATGCTTCCACGATCCAAGTGATACCAAGAGTGCAAAATAAAGATATGTATAGGTTGACAACAGGTTGTTCACAATATGATATACCTCAAGACATCATGAAGGATGAGGATGAACATGTCAAGCTCTTGTTAAGGCTTGCATTTCTAGATAACACAACCAGTTGGAAAGTGTTTGATAATGACAAACAAATAGTCAATATTCTACAAGAAGAGGCAAAATTTTCAACTAAAACTCAGTCAAAGTTGTAAGATAAATACATAGACAAAATCATCTAGATAAAAACGAAAAAGTTTCAAAACGAATGGTCACCTTAGAGATCAAATTTAACATAGACGAGCATCTCAAAATAAAATGATGAATATGAATACCAAATAGGAAAATTATGATCATAATTTCATTAGTTGATATTTCTTATGTTTAGATTTATTGATATGCTTTGCAATATTACAGGTTTAGGTGATTTAGAGATGTTATCAAGTGGAAATTATTTTGTCTATGTTTATAATATAGTTTTCTTAGAAAAATTGTTAGGTCGATTAAAACTTTGATATATGCTTTGTGAATGAACTATTAGTTATTTGCTTAGATGATGTAGAATTATTAGAAATATTGAGAATAATATTGCAAAATCCAAGGTGGTGTTAGAAAAAGCATCAAACACACTCTCAATGGCTTCCAAGCATTTGGATCTATTTCATTACTGTTATCCCAAATTTCCCACTGAAATTTTTTGTCAGAACAAGCCTTACACATAAAGAAAACATGAAGGGAAATGATACAGACACACGAGCTCACGTCCTAGAACCAGGAAAAGTAATTTTGAAAAACAGAAGCCCGAGAGAGTCAAATTTGACATTCCCGTACAAGAAGAAATAGAAGAAAACGAGTTCTTTTTGTGGGTTTTGAGCATTTCCACATCCTAAATCTATTTTAAAGGGTCGAGAGGACTCAACAATGGAGATGGCTTTGGGGGATTTACAAAATTATTTTGAAAGAGGAGACAATGAACTTTTAAAGAGACCAGATGCAAGAAACAAAGAAATGGTGAAGTCTATTTTCATTCGAACTGTTTCCCAAAGGGTCCAAACTTGACTAAGTATGGAAGAGGCCTTACACATAAAGTGGAAGAGACCACGTGTCACTCCTAGCGGCAAATCTGCTTCTCCAAAGATGGATTTCCAATCCTATAGAGAAGCTCAACAATCAAACAAGCTGGAAGTTTTCCGCATCTCCAGCGTGTCCTCGTAGGGCGGAATGGAGGCAGGGTCAAATGGTCAAACAGAGTCAAAGGCGGACATGGCGGGCCTTAAAAAATTGGCTAAGTATGAATGTGCAAGATTAGAGTTCCACGTGTCAGTGTGACGCATACCCAAGATTCGGTCCAAAGGTGGAGACCCAAATGAGCACGAGCTCGCCATGTAACCCAAAGTCTAAAAATTAAGGAGGACCGTTGAAAATTCCACAAAGCAGCGGAGGCCGACAAGTGTCAACTTGACGCTCCTCCAAAGGCAAGCTTTGGGTCGGATTTGCAAACATGCGCGGTGCCTCCACGTGTCCTCAAAGGGGGTAGAGTTAGTTGAGTTGTCAAAGCATTAACATGCCGACGGAAGCTGTCAAGTGTCCTAATGACGCTATTTCAGGGGAAAATGGAAAAGAGATTCCCGAGCAAGCACTAGAGTGACACGTGTCCCAGGGAAAAGTGGGGAGTCGGGGAAAAGGTTAGTTTTGCGCCCTTTACCTCAAAAGGGGTAAAAGTTATAAAAAGACCCGCGACTCCACCCAAGAGGGAAAAAGTCAACATATAGACCCGAGTCAAAGCCAAGGCGGGGCGTCGGGGAGAGAAGTGAAAGTTTTCCTTTCGTTCAAAAGGCATAAAGGAAAAAGTTAGAGCGCATCTCCCTAGCCAACCAAAGGATGCCACGTGTCCCATATTAAAGAGGGGGACCCATTTTCAAACTGTTTTCCCCATCCATTCATACGGATCCGATACAAACTTTGAAGGGGCATATCTTTCGACTCAAGGCTCGAAATATTGTGAATCTGACACCATTGGAAATATCTCAGCCTCGCCCATGCAATGGAGGTCTGAGACTTTGTTTTTGAGGAGGTTAGGTAAAGAAAATGGAGAAACGTCTTCAGGCCTTCAATGCAAGATCCATCTGTCTCAACAACCAGATCGGATTCAATCTGTTTCCACCGTGTCCTCTTCCTTCAAAGCACCAAACCGAGGATTGACACGGTAAAGATAGATTTGGGGGGAAGATTTCATCAGAAAACATTAACAGTGGTGGTTGAGCTTCGACCCACATTTTCCCGCTTCTCTCTCCCTTTTTCTTCTCTCAGATCAATTCTATAAATACAGGGGCATGATTCATTGTAAAAGTTGATGTTCATTCTTCTTCTCTACCCCCTTCTCTCTTTTCTTCCCCACGGTCGAAAATGGAGTCTGAACCTCCTCCCCTGATCCATTTTTTGCCTCTTGCTCATGTATGATGCTCTGTGTAAATTTCTGAAGCAATAAAACTCATTTTTGTGATGCGTTTGTCCATCCTTTTCTTGTTTTCATTGCATATTCTTGCCTCTCATCATTCTGGAGTATTCTTTAAGACGACTAAAAGCGTTAGAACATTTATTAACCAGTTTGAGTCGAGAAATTTATTAGTAATATTGTAAACATTGTAAACTAACTAATCAATTAGGATTATGAAATTATTATTTTTGTATAATACCTTGTAATTATATTATTGTCAATAAAAAAAGAAGTTGGTATATGTTGCTTAATACATATTTAGACACTCTTGCATATATAATTGTAAATGAAAGAAATATTTTAATTCAATTTTTTATACTTAACTATTTCCTATGAATTGTGTATGTATTGCTTAATACATATTTTTAGACTATGTTGAATTCAATTTATTATACTTAACCTTTTCTCATGAAGATTGTGTAATGTCCCCAATGGACATTATTTTACCCCTAAATAGATTTTAGGCAATCCCAACTTTAAATGCAACTTGTAGACAAAATACCAAACAAGTATCACGCAGATCTGAATTTATAAAAGAAATGCGACTTGGGTTAAGTGGAAAACCCACACCAATCAACCTCAAAATTTATATCATTCCACTCAAATCTAGTACCACTAATTTATAAAGCCTTAATATGTATAAAATTGTAGATCTCAGATATAAACAAGGTTGCAATAAATTATTTAAAAACCTTGTCTGCAGCATAACTTCGAAAATTCATATCTTTTATTAGAGAAGTCCAAATGAGCTGAAACTTTGGATCTTGGGCCACAAAAATATGAAGAATAATATTCCAAAATTAGTTTTCATACAACAAACACAAAACCCTAATTTTTCTGTAAAAAGTAGGTCGCCCATCACATTTAGGGCATCAAATCAGCTCCAAAAATTAAGAAAACAAGCTACTTTGATTCCCAAATAAATCAGCCCTGAATCAACTCCAATAATGACAAACTAGGGTGGATCTTTCACCACCAAAGAGTGCCCTACTAGCTAGAAATGGATCTCTCACCACTGAAGCTAGGGTCCCTGTGGAATCTTACTCCACAAGCTAAAGAAAATCCAAGCGTGTATGCAAAAGCTACAAGCTTAAGACACAAATAAGAAAATATCAAATGGTTATGCAATCTCTTCCCCTCAAGTCGATTTCTCCTTATAAAGGAAGAAGAGACCCAAAACAACCTCTACAATATCCAATTAGTTCACAAGGATTTTCCCTATGCAAGCATTTAATATTTTCCCATATTAAATGTTTTTCCCAACAACTTTTTCCCTCCTAATGCAAATCACATTTTTCTAGAGGAAATACATAGTAAAATGGGCATTTATCCTTTCTATGTTCCCATTCCCCTTTCTAAGGCAAGTCGTCTTTTCACCTAGGATGGATAACAATTTATATTTGATCCTTTTCCATCCTAGATTTAATAATTATTAAGTCATATAAATTATTATAAGTGCTCTCTATATTTTTTCTTTTATTAATGGCAC
>JAHRHJ020002060.1:0-15071 GCA_019776745.2 Taxus chinensis | reverse complement strand
AGAGAGGGACATGTGGATTATTCAACTATTGAATGAGTGATTTGTATTGTTTATGATGACACACTACATGACAATAGTAGACAGTTCGATAATGTTGATTTTCATATTTGGGATTTTATACTGACACGTATGCTATAGATTGTTTCGAGAGATTTTAGGAATTATAATCTCATGAATGTTTGGATTAGAATTTTGATATGTTGATAGATGATAGAATTTATTAGTTTCAAATGATGATTATTGATTTTATATGTATATTGTCTCGATGTTGTTAATACGGTCGAGAATCCAGAGAGGTATTTTTTTGTGTTGCATGACATTCTATCACATACATTGGAAGGGGATAAGAACCAACCACAAAAGGATATCGGGAGTTGAGCAGCGTGGCTAAAATTTGAAAACTTTTGTAATGTTATATTGTAGTGTTTTACATGCCTAGTTAGGAGGTTTCCCATGGGGGTGACCTCACATGTGTGGCCATGGGGTGAAATGTTTCCTTTCCTGTGATTTTTTTTGATTTATTTTTGTGTTCATATTATTGTTGGAACATTGTGGTCACTTTATTGCAAGTAATAAAGTCTTAATTAAGAAATCCTTCTTATTTGGTCAACCTAAAATTGGGAGTGACAAATATATAATGAATGAGGTAGGTTGGAGAATGGGGGGAATGGGACGATTTGGGTTGGTTTGTTCTGTTTCTGTGGATTTATCATCTCAATTCAAAAATTCGGATTTTGACTTGTGGGGCCTTTTGGAGGCTTAGGACAGTTAAGCTTGTCCCATACCTCTTAAAGTTACCCAACAACCCTATCTATGGTATGGGGAGTTAATTTTTGACCTTTTTATTCTTTTTGGAGTGTAAAAGAGTGAAAATAATTGAAATTTCCTTCTACCTCAATTAATTTTGTCGTTAGAAGACATGGTGTGTAAGTTTCAGGGTCATGTGGGTTGTCATAGTTCTTAACATGTCATTTATTGTCTGGGAATGGTGTATAAATGAGTGTGGGAATGGAGGATATGAAGTGAATAATACATGGAGCACTCATCATTTATACATCCATTTCTATTTATTGAGCGGATTTGATTCGAATGGGGGTTACTTGTTCATTTCTTTCTTTGTCATTTTGGAAATTGAAGAGCTTGTTGGAGTGATTTTTAAATGGCTTGGCTTGGAGGTGTGGAAAGAATTTGTGAAGTGAAGTTTTCTATTGTAAAATTAGGGAAGAGTAGATTTCCCATGCTTGTATTTTTCTTATTTAGTTTGTAAATGTTAAAATGGTGTTTGTTTACTTTGGTATGAATTTTGTGATTGTGCTTCTCTGGTTGGGTAGTATTCCTTAAGTTAGGTATGGGCTATGGAATTATAGGAAAATTGGGGAGGGAAAAAGGAGTTTTTGAGACATGAATTTAGTGGGAGTGTGATTGGGAGTTTCACCTATGGGGATTAAAAAGGAAATTATTGTTATTTTGTGCAATATACTTGCAAGGGAGAGAAAGGATATTGTTTTTTTGTTTGTGCCTTGGAGGCTTAGGGTGAAAAACCACATCATATCTTTTTGGGGAGGAAAAAGGAAGTGGTTTCCCATAGATCTTGATCCATTTGGTTTGGTATCAAACCTATGTATTGTTTGAGGTTTTTTAAAACTTGTTGAGTATGTCATTTTGGTTGTGTTGAATATTTGAATGTGTGTTTTTTGTGGAAGACATATTTGTTGAAAAGTTCTCATATTTTTCTCAAGATCCCTCATGAATCCTTGGTTGGGGATTTGGGTCCTTTAAGGGGATGAATTATCATATTAATGGATTAAATGTTGGGCGGAGAGAATTTCCTATTCCCCCTTCATTTGTATTGTGATCCTTATTGTGAAAGATTGAAGTGAGCTAGATTGAAGCTGCATTTGGGAAGAAAACATGTAAATTAAAGACTTATATTTTGGCCTTGTTGATAGCCTTGTGTTGCAATTGTTCATTTATTTATGTCCACTTTGAGTGGATGATTGTGAAAAAATTGTTTACTTGTAAGAAGGTTGTATTTTACTTGGAAATCAATTTATTTTGTAAACTCTTTTAAGAGTGTTTGTATGAGAAATTGCATTCTAAAATGTGTTAGTTTTGTAAAAAGGAAACTATCAAAAATTACATATTTAGGTGAAATAGAAAACTTGACATGGTTGAAAATGGAAAGGCATCACCTTAATTGAAATTGTTTCATTATTCCCAAAAAGGGTGATTTGCCTCATTTAGGAGAAATGAGAGTATTGTTAAAATGCATTGCTAAGTGATTTTGTTTCATTTAATTGTTGAAAATAGAAAAAAGGATTATTTACTCTTGTTTTATGGGATGAAAAGAATATAGAAGTTTTGTCACATTCTTAATCAAGTTGTAGGAAGGAAAGTAGTGTTAAAATATTTAGAATAAGTGAAAACATCTTTCTTACTATTATCGTTTTGTAGAATGAGTTGTATAAGAATTCCTTTTATTCTCCCAATTTTAATCTTAGATAAAATTAAAAAAAACAAAATTCATAGAATTGTGCAAGTGAATAAATATACATATACCCATCCCTACTCAAATGCAACTATGATTAAATTAATTATATGGAAATGTTTTAAAAAATTATTTATGTATATTAAGCTAATTGTAGTGTTCTTTATAAAAAGGGGGAAGAATTTAAGTAAATTTGATTATTTTAATATTATTAATATATTAATATTATTATAATTTAATAACAATATTGAAATTTAAATATTGATTTTGTATATATATATATATATATATATATATATATATATATATATATATATATATATGTTGCGGCTTTTATTTTGAATGGGGGGTGGGTGGGGGCCAAGCCCCCACCAAATATTAAACTTGACTTATCTTTTTCATCGACCGAACCAGTCATTAAACACGACCTATATAAAATCTTTTACCGTGGCTTTTCTTGATCCTATTAAATGATTATATATATATATATATATATATATATTAATAAATATTATTATTAAATAAAACTTATAAGCAAAAAAGAATTTGATAAAACTAAATCCTTAAGTGTTAGTTGCCTACCCATGCAGTTGCGGCTTTTATTTTGAATGGGGGGGTGGGTGGGGGGGGGGGGGGGCGCCAACGCCACACCCCCCTTTTTAAATAAACAAAAAAGTGGTGGGTGGGGGCCGAGCCCCCACCAAATATTAAACTTGACTTATCTTTTTCATCGACCGAACCAGTCATTAAACACGACCTGTATAAAATCTTTTATTGTGGATTTTCTTGATCCTATTAAATGATTATATATATATGGAGATATATACACATGTATATACACTCAAAATAAAAAGAGTGTATATACTATTTTAAAACCAGATTGAATAAAAGGGGTGAATTCCCATTTGTCCAAATAGGGTAAATACAAGAGAAAATTGTTTTACAACAATGAATAAATTTACAACAAATAACAAATGAAATTTACAACCAAACCCTAGGAGAGGGTGGAATAAAATAGCAAAAATAAAATTAAAAAATAGCTTGGGGTTGTGTGTATCCATCCCAAGATCCTTCCCTCTTCCATGACTTCCACTCCTTCCCAAAAACCTGCAAAACAAAAATGATAAAATAAGTAAAATGAATGAATAAACGACCTCCATAGATATGCTTAGGGTTGTTTTGGAATTTCTTGATCCAATGACCTAGATTGGTTTCATATAATGGCTAAGATTCTTCCCTACAAATGTTAGGTGGGAGTTAGGTGAGATCATCATGTAAAATCATGAGTCAAACTTTGCTACCCACTATGTTTTATTTAATAACTTTAAAAAAATTAAAGCCCACGACCCTTGTAAATTAATTAAGCCAAATTTGACCCTAATATTTAGATAATATTTTTTTTTTTATCATGGTTTAAATGTTATTGCTAATTGTTAAATAAGGAGGGCACAATTAGATATTTTTCTATAATAATTAATTATTAAATGAATAGAAATTGTGTTATTAAATTTATTAAGAATTTATAGGAACGAAGTTTTAAACCTAACTGGAAATTAAAATAAGATAAATTAGTTTCTCGTTATAACGTTAATTGTATAATCATGAACTAATCTAAACATTGCAACTGACCTTAACAAAAAAAAAATTATTTCGTAATTTTTTTCTAATTTAACCTTTGTTTGTCTTAGGTTTCGAGTGTAATTTTGGTGGGCGCTACAAATGGCTATATAAAAAATATTACAAAAAAATTATTTATATTTTTTGTGGGCTCTTACCCATATAATCACGTTGATATGATGAATTCGGTCGAGCTATATTATTAATTCGGTGTACTATTTGAATTATTTAAACATATTACTAACCAAATGTCATATATTATTCAAACTAATTGAATGTACTATACCAAATATTATTATCACTACCATATCAAAGAAGGGACCGTGGCCAAGCCACATTTTTATTGATCGAGCTGCCAACCGTGCCTGCGAGGGGAAAGCAAAACAATGGGTGGTGTGACCCAAGTCACACCACCAAAGATTTATTGGAAGGCTTATAAAGCCTTCCCTATTACAAAGTCGTTCCCTATGTGGGACTAAGCCCACATAAGGAGGGGTCGTGGAAACAAAGGGGCCCACAAGAGCCACATGTCAGATGCATAAGGGGTTGCATAGAAGGCCGTAACATGTGTCACTTGGCAAAAAAATAGGAGGGGTCGCTGTGGAAGGGGCCGCTCTAATAGTTTCATGGTTAGTTTTTAGGTTTTTTTAAAAATATAAGTTTTTAATATAGGCTATATGTTTTTCGGTTAGGTTTAGTTTTATAGGTTTATATATATAGATATATATATATATATATATATATATAGAGAGAGAGAGAGAGAGAGAGAGAGAGAGAGAGAGAGAGAGAGAGAGAGAGAGAGTTGTATAACAACTATATAAAGTTTTATAAAGTATGAATACTATAAAAAAAATGCATAAATTTAGATACAAAGAAAATTCTGAATGAATTATTCAAAAAGATAAAATATGATTTCATTTTTCAAACAAAATGTAAAAAGAACAATATTACTAGGAGACCATAGTTTTCACACAACCAATGAAAAAATTGAAATGACCTATTTTCCTGAATCTTGTCTCATGTGCACTTATTTTTCACTTGTTTTCTTGAATTCTTACATACATTATAAACTATATAAACTATTTCAAATATTTAATAGTTCTTACCTTGATTTTTTAGGTCAGGTAATTTAAATGAATTTTCACTTCGCTATGGAGAATCCAATTAACTTCCACTTGTAAAAAATTTTGGTTGAAGAGGGTGGAAGGGGTTATATAATATTTCACCCCAACTACCTAACTTCCAAATGGTTGCACCCTTTCATTTAATAAGTTAGGTGGTTAGATTAAATTTAATTATCCCACTCTGGTACCATGTCAGGGCTGAGATATTAAATGACATAACATTAAATATTATTCAAACATTATAACATAACATTACAATAAATGCAATAATTTGAAAAAATAAATGAGTGAACACATTGAAACATGATGTAACGTGGAAAACTCATAAATGGGTTAAAAAAAAAAGCAATAGTCCATTAATATGAGAAACTTTTACTTTACAGTGCAATAACTCCTCCCTCCTTCTACCCTCTATTTTACTCGTTATACTCAGATTCACATGATAATATTTCGAATATATTTCAAATATGACCTATAGTCATATATAAATAACCCGAAGGGTTATGTCTATTAAGTGACGGGGCACACCCCGATTTTAATTAATAGTTAGTTTAATTAATAACTAAAAAACATAATCTAAAGTTTATATTTAAATAATAAGAATGTAACTATTCTATATTATTTAACTATAAACTAAAAATTATGATGCACTTAATATTATAGTTCTAACATCTAGAATTATATTTCTTTGTTGAGGAGAAAAAATGTAAAAAATGAATTAAGTCACTTGAGTTTTATATTTCTTCATTGAGGATTGCACTTCAATTTAAAAATTCACATAGGAATGTGAAGAGCTATTTGATTTATATATATATTGTAATGCTCTTTCTATTCCTAGAGGTTAGATTTTCTTGTTTGAGGTTGTATTTTCTTGGTTGATAGCTCCCATTGTATTGCTAAAAGTAAGAAACTACAATCATTCTATCTCGTTGTCTTATGTTTTCCTCTCCATCTCAAATACTACTCCGATAGAGCATTGCAATCATGCACAACTACGGAAGGAATGGATCTTTTGATGAATATAATGTAGTTAAAATTTGTGTTGATTATGTTAATTGTCTTGCTTTGCATATTGATTCTTCTCATTGTTAACTTGGAAGTACTATAGTGTTAAGGAAATCAACTTACTATTTATTGAATAAACCTCCCTTCTTAGTTTCTCCCCTCTTTCCATACACACACATTTCCTCCACCTCCTTTTACACACGGGTTTAGTGGAGTATTCATGTGTGATCCCCATACAAAAGGCCACCCTCGATGGTTAGAGTACTGTATATATATTTTTATTTTAAATAAATGGTTCTACCCCATTCCTAAGCAGAGGTACCTAGTTCTAGAGTGTTGGTGAAAGCCCCTTATTTTCCCTAATGAAAAATTATTATGCCAACAATTTTTAGCACCCACTGTTGGGAAAATTTTGTTTTCCGTCACCCTATAATGAACCAAAAAATCCTAAAAAAAGATATATAAAAAAGCCATGAAAAGTAACAAAAATATTAAAAACCCAAAAATATGAAATCCATTACTGGAAAACCCACTGTTGATTTCTGTTAGTAACTCTTCGTATTCCACATCGAATTTTCATAGTATTGGATGTACAATTTACTTTTCCTCATTGAATGTTTTTTGAGAAAAATGGAAGTTAAAGTGGAAAGAACCCAACAAATGTTTCTATGGGGAAATAACACCATCCTGCTTTCTCTTACATCACCTCTTCATGATTTTTTGAAAGGGTCTTGTAAGAACTTCTCAAAATTTAAAGGTGATGGTACTCAACTTCATGAAGAACACATTGCAGCCTTCATTACTTCATGTAGAGTTCTTAGAGTTGCATATGAGTATGTTTTTGTAAGACAATTTGTTGATTCTCTTCAAGAGAAAATGTATAAATGGTTCTATCTCTTTCCCTCTCATTCCATAACATGTTGGGAAGATATTAAAAATAGGTTTTAAGAAATATTTAAATCAATTGAATACTCTCAAGATATTATTGTTCAATTGGTACAAATGAAGAAATAATCAAATGGGATCATGAGAGAATTTGTAGCCCAATCAAACAGATTGCTAAAAAATAATATCTATGGAAGCTTCACCATCAGATGATAACATAAAGAGATTATTCATCAATGCACAATTACCCGTTCTTGGATTCATTTTGTGAAGATTTCAACCTCCAACTCTTGAAGAGGCCCAAGATCATGCCATTGAAATAGAAGACGATCTATGTTTTTGGGAAAGTGAAGAATGTAAACATTAAACAAAAGGTTCAAACATCCAAATAAGGTGTCACTAATTCTATTGTTCAAAAATTTACCAATGATGTGATTTCATTGAAGAAGAAACTTGCACATGCCACCTTTCTAAGGGGAAGTTATTTAAAAAAAAATTAAAATGAGGATGACAATGTACTAGGTGGAGAAGAAAGAAGAATGGATCTTGAAGCACCTCCCATTAATGCCACATGTGAAGCAAGGGCCGAAAAAGAGTATGATGAAGCTCAATTCGAATATGAAAATAATGAGGGAATTTTTGACATGAGATTGACTCTACTGGAAACATTATATTTTGTGAATATATCCCTTCTTCAGAATATGAAGATAATGAAACCATTACTGATATGAATATCCATTCTTATGTGGTAGTCACTCATCTGAAGGATCAAGAGAGGGAAAATTATTACAAATTCAAATATCCTCAAGTGGTGACTCTACATCTTCCAATGCAAGTAATTCTATCTCTCATTTTTTAAGTTCTACCCCCTTTTATGCATTCAAATGTAATGATATGAATAAAAATAATACCGGTGACATTATAATAAGTAGTTAGCCTCTTCCTACCGCAACTCCTTTGAGTCTCATTTTGACATAATTGAACATGTTAAGAAGTCCAAAATCCAAATCTCTAAACTATGAATATTTGAGAACTCATCCCAAGAAATTTGATAAACTTCTCTAGTTTATCAAAGGAAGTAATTTCAGGTTCATGTTCCAAAAACCTCACTACAAAAGAGTTAATTCCAACTACTAGCAATGCTATATCTCAAAACCTTCTCACCTCTACACCCTCTGATTCTAGAAAAGTAGAACCCTTCTACCCTTCTTTACTGATAACTGGATATATATTAAATAACTGTATCATTGATTATGGAGCATCGGATAATGTCATGCTTACAAAAGTTTCATGTGCTCTTGGTCTCACCCTTGTCCCTATTGTTGGTAGCTGTTATTCCATAGAGACCAAAGAAGTACCTCTTATTGGTCAAGTCAAAGATATTTAAGTAGCATTTGTGGAATTTCCTGATAGGAAGATCAATCTCAAAATACTTGTGGTAGACATGCTCGTTGAATATGGGATATTTATGAGTTGAATTTTCTATCAATATGTTAGTGGAGAGATAAAGTTAGATTGTTCATTTTTAAACATACCAATAAAGGGTTTCATGAAGAAGCTCCTTCCAGTAAAAAGAATGAAATATACTATGAAAAAGGAAGATAATCCAAGGGTGGACATTATATATCAATGTTCAGGAGGTTGAAACTATTTCATGAATTCAGGAGGAGATGATGAGCTACTTGTCTTGGTGGAAGAGTTCTTAAATGTGATTGAACCAGTTGAGGAACACCAGGTTGATTTGATGGACCTTGAATTACACAATGTATCTTTCCCATTTGGTATTGATATTAGTTCTCTATTTCATGATGATGAAGATTAGATATTCCATGAATTGCAATAAGGAATCCCCCAAATGACAAGGAATGATGCATATCATGAGAAAGAGGACATTTCAAATGAGTTCTGACACAAAAAATCAACTAATGAACATGATTGTGAAAATCAATCTTTCTCCTTTCCATTTTTAGAAGAGAACCTTATCAATGGTCAATGTATGGATAATAAGGTACTTGAGTATCTTGAAGTTGATGCCAATCATGAAGAGGAAATGGTGATATTTAAATAACCTTGTGAAAGACCCAATGTGAGGATTTTCCAAATGAATGCAAAAGTGAGTATGTGACAGATTTGAAGATGAAATCTACACAAGAGATTTTAAAGGTTGCAGAAGGAATTGAAGACCCTCAACTCAGTATTGAAATCCTGACCTATACTATGACTATGAAAAATAACTAGGAATCCATTCTTGGTTACTCATTTGATGCTCTAATATTCAATATTAAAGTAGAACAAACAAATGAGCTCAATATCCCTCTTAGAACATCGGTTGATGAGTATGAATGTGAAGATGAGTCCTTTTATTTCCTGTTTTGTGAAGAATATTGTATTCATTTTGAATGGAATGAAAAGGAAATACATGAATATCCTATGGATGTATTCATTCATGAGGATAGTACCTCCATCCAAGAAAGTGACATTGAGGTCAATAATGAGTTGGCAAGTGTGAAAGAGAAACATCTAGAACAACTATTGAGCATAAATCAACAAGACGAGAAAGATGATGCTGCAAACATCAAATTTTCTATAAAAATCATCTCATAGAAATGATATTCATGGAGAACATGAAAAAGCAAGATCAGTTTCCTAATGGAGAACACGAGGCTAATTACAAACATGGTGAGTCTTTAATGATCAAAAATCAATTTTGTGGTAGTGTTGAAATGAAAAATGTGAAATCACAAGCACGTGTGGATGCAACAATGGATTAGTAACCTGAAATGGAATTCTAGGATAGCGATAAAAGTATGTTATTCATATAAGTACTTGGAGACATCCTACAATATTTACCTTTCCTAAGAGTTGAGGAAGGGGTCTTACCTCATAAAACCATTCAATGGATTTGCGGAACAATATCATTCCATACTACCTACACATGGGTAACATCTAAAGGAGAAAAAATAATAAAATGTAAGCATGATGTCCCCTGCATGTACCATAGGTGATTTAGGTGATTTTTCCTTGTTATGTGGTGTGTCTACCTTTTTGCTGTGTGTTTCCCTTTGTGTTGTGTGTTTGTTTTGGTTGTTCTTATTTGTGTGGCTTATTTGTATTGTTGGTATGCAATGTGACTCTATTTTCTTGATGGATAAGGAAATCATCTACTCCTCCAAGAGACAAATGAGGTTCATGCATGATATATTTCTCCTGTATCCAATCCAAAACAAGTCCCCGAGTAGAGCCAATTTTTTTCATGCTGAATTTCTAGCATGCAAAATTTTAAATTTTGGCCATGACAACCAAACCCACACTTGAAATGCACTTTCCCGGTCAATGTAAACCTTTCCTCTAGCCTACATTTGAACCATGTCATCCTCATATGGTAAAGAGGAATGTGATAACATGATTTTCAAGTGTGTTTCATATGTATATAATTTTACCTAGCTTTTTTCTTGAAAATAGAACAATGTTCTTGAAAGCTTGAAAAGGGCTATTTTTGGTATTTTTGGCACTACCAAACATCCCACAAAAGTGTATAGGGAAGATTAAATTCATTCTATAGTTGTGTGGTATATCCATGAAGTTTTCTAAGCCAGTTTAGGAATATTATGTGAATAAAATTGAGGTCAGGAACGAGTTAATCAATACTGGATCTTTTTAGGGAAAGCTTTGAGAAATGCAAGTTTTAAAAGATCTAGTCACATTTTTTGAGAGCCTTGTGAAGTTTTTGAAAATTATATACCAAAAATTGGGAAGATGATAGAGCCTATTTCATGGTGGAATAATTAAGGAAGATTTCTGAGAGTATAAAAAGGTGGAAACATGTCCATCAGTGCAACACAAGAGTCCTACAAGGTGGGACTTAATCCAAATGTTTCATACACCTGATGAAGAGTTAGGAGCCTAAAAAATATCAAATGAAATTATATTAAATCCTCATCATGGTGCATAATATGGTTTGTTTCGTGGTGGTTGCAAACTCTTCTTGCCACTCGACTCATTGATGTACCACAATAGGAAAAGTTGAAGGTACACATAAAATTTATTGGATAAATCATTTTAAGGCCTTATAAATAGGTTAATTAGATTCATTATACTATTTCCATCTAAATTCATATATTATTTGGTCAAAAATTGTTAAGTTTTGACTTCGAGTCGAAGAAAACATTTTGGGAAGCAAGCCATAGGTGAAAACCATGCTCCGATGCAACACTTGGGTGCACTTTTGGTGTCCCTTCACAACCCTCGCACACTTTTAAGGTGAAATTTCCATAAGTGCACCATAATCTCATTGGATGAAATATTTCATGTATGCATGTCATACCATGTTCAAAACATAAGAAAAGGATTCTCTATGTGTCACTGTTTGTCATGTTTCCACCATCCCCCATCCCCGTGGCACATTTTTGAGGTGAAATTGAACCAAGAAAGTGTACAAAGTGTGAGGAGGAATGCATCCTCCATCTCTCACTCTCTCACTCCTCCATTTTCCCATGTGCATTCTCTCTCGTCCACTCCCACCATATAAATTCATTCACCCTTTCTCACACAACTCAAAATCATAAAACATGTACTCAAAAACATAAAATGAATCCTTAGAAGCTGTTAAAGAGGTTTTTAAATCAAGTTCACCAATATAAAACAACAAATAACTCATTTTTGTGCTAGCCATCAAAATCTTGTTTCTATCATAACTTGTAAACCCTAACTTCATTTGCCACAAGATTTTGAGTATAGCTTCCTCATGAAAATGCATTTGAGCAGAGTGTTTACTTGCCTCCATTGATACACTCAGCCATTTTTTGACAGCCACATGAAATTTCCAGCCATATATAACATTTTCTTAGATCTACAAAAATGTGGCAATTAAAATCCTTCAAAAATTGGAGCAATTCCTTAAAATGCAAAATGGAAACTTCTGTAATTGATTTCATTCTGATCTAAAACCCATAAGACCACTTTCTATTTTTAGTAAGCCTCTACTAAGTAGCCTACTAAAGATAGTAGGTATGAGAAACAATTTTTTTTCATTACCTCAAGTCATTCCTCCAAGTGCAAAACACTCAAAATTGACAAATTGATAAAATTTATATGAAATTGACACCCATGTATGACTTACCAAAAATAGTAAGTATCTAGAATGAGTTCAAAATGGTCACACATGCTCCTCCCTTGCATGTCCCACTAATTCTAGTCTTCACGGAGGTCAAATTTTTAGTTTGTAAGAAAATCCCCACATTTTCAGATGTGGTAAGTGTAAGGTGTCTTAGAGTGAACATGCCAAATTTGGAAACAACTATTAATATCCTCATGTTACTATGTGGTGATAATATCTTAGGAGATTTCCTCATAGGAGTGACAAGGAAAAATACATGCTTACGGAGGAATGGAAGTTGAATTGTGGCTCAGGTAGAAGGGATGCCCTCTTGGTTCCCAATTTTTGTCTTAGAGTACATTTTGGTCCTAAAGGACATTTCACTTCATCTCATATAGGGTTTCTGATCATAAGGTGAATGACATTACACTCAATATATCTCTCCTTTCTCCACCTATATGTCAGAATTATCTAGTCTTACATCTCAATGTTCATCAATGTTATCAAGGTCAAATAATCAATGATCATCATGGTTGCATTGTGCAGGTAATTGTTTCAAGTTCCTTCCATGTGAATGATTGATCAATAAGGCATGATAGTTTTTCAGGGATCAGAAGGTTTTTTTCAAGTGAAAGAGGTAATTATTCATTGTTTTTAATGGTCCATTCATCAAGTACTTCTCTCTTCTTCTCTCAATGTACTTGAAGAGGCTACATGGTTGATCATTCAAGAGGAGGGTTCTTGTAGTGCAGAGGGTTCAGAGTCCTTCATCTAGAGTCCATCACTAACGTTGTTATCAATGATGTCATGTAACATTAATATCAAAGAAATTATAGGTGGTATATTATTTTATATGAGGTGTCATCCATCCAGTAAGATAAAGGTTGATTGGTAGTGAAGTGATGAGGTGTCATGAAGTGTTGTTGTAGCATGATGACTAGGTGTGTATATATGGTTCTTGAGGCATGATCAAGAACCTAGGTGTTGAAGTATAAGATCGAAAGGTTTTTTAAAAATTTTTATGAGGTCTTGTATGCCTAAGAAGATGTTTCAAAGGTATAATGAGGTCTACATGTTGAAGGAAAGGTCAGTTTCTATGAAGCATGGGTTAAAACTAGCCTAACTAGGCCTAATTCTTGTCCTAGTGTATGCATATGATATGATGGCATGAATTTTGAGGTAGAGAAGGTTAATATGAGAATGTATGGTGTGTTTTAGCATTTCATAGTAGGTGTAGATGATTTGTAAGGTCAATTTTTAGGTTGAGAGTGCAAGTTTATGGTCCTTTAAAGAAATAACATTGAAGACAAGGAAAGAAAGACAAGGAAAACCATGGTGTATGGAGAGTTTCAGAGGTTGTAGAGAACGAGTGAGCATTGGGATATCTGAAGGAGGTTGTTATAGTGTTGTGTGAAAAGGTTTGTCATGAGGATGAATAAAAAACAAGATAAGTCATTTTGAGCTCTACCAGACTCTCATAAATGTAATTCCCAGATCGATAGGGAAGTATGAATTCTCACCCACTCATACACACTTTGCATGGGGGTATGAGGCTTTGATGGGTGTTAGAAAATGTAACTAAGAAGGTATGACAAAAATAATGAGGTCATTATGTCTTCAAATATTTATGAAACATCATTAACAAGTTAAACATGTGAAAACCCTAGTAGCAAAGTGTTAACAAAGAAACAATGTGTACAATATCCAAATGGATTGGGAAAGATAGTATGCAGACTCAGGGATGTAGAGTAATCTTCAAATATCTTGTTGGTGGTGGTTTTAGGTTCCAGGTGTATTGGTAAGTGGAATAAAAAACCCTATTTTGTAAAGATTTGATCATACAAACATGAGGTGCAAGTTTTATAAAGAGAAATAAATTATTATAGATAGCTTTGGATGTGTTATATATGGCCATGAATTATATATAATATATATAGGTTGTGTGGAGAAAATTAGTAAAAAGGTCTCACAATGTGACCTATAACTAAAATCCTTAAGGGATACAAAATTTGTCATGGAGTCTATGATGGTGTTTGTGTTGAAATGCATGTTCAAGAAATATGATATGAGAATGGAAATCTTGGAAAGGTATGATGTGTTTGAGCCCTTGGAGTGATTAGTTGAGGTGGTTTTTGTGCTTAATCCCTAATGGCCTAATCAACCCTATTAGAGTTGTCAAGAAGGTGTCCTAGAAGAGGTGTGCAAGTAATTTTTCTCCATATGACATATGCATTTCAGTAATTGAGAAGGTGTGTAATGATGACCTTGATGTGTTCCATGTTTTGGTTGATCCTGAAAGTGATTTTTGAGGTGTTTGATATTAGTTTCCTCAAGACTCATTCTTGAGACCTTATTTTTGGTTTGAGTAGTTTTAGAAAAGGGAGTGTTTCAGTGCCTTATAATTTTTTTTGGAGATTGCAATGATTTGTTTCATATTGCCAATGATGATATACAATGATATTCCATTAATATGATACTTATGTCATGATGAGGTATTTTTCTATGTGAAGTCATTCTCTGTTAAGAGGCTAATTTTTAGGTGTTTGAAGACATAGTGGGTGAGCTTGTAAATTGGTGTGTTTCATGATGAATTTAGCTAGTGCAGAGGTTCTTGATCTTGTTGAAGGTTTTGAGAGGATTATCGTGACATGTATGAAGATTTTTCAGTCATGGTGAAGTTTTTTGGTGCCCTTGGAATTGAAAATTACAACTGTTGGAGAAATAAGACTATGTTTTAGTCCATGTGAGCTAGTTTTGGTATTGATAATGCTGACCTATAAGTCTATTTTTTGTGATTTATATGAAGTGTGTAGAATGTTTTGTTTTGTGTTACATGACAACCTTAAACTGTATTAGC